>CANXME010002581.1:0-182525 GCA_948144175.1 Closterium sp. NIES-65 | reverse complement strand
TTTTGCACGTTCGTCTTTCCACCCCCGTGCAGTCACGCAAGATGCCTTTTCCTTCAGTTGGCATGCGGAGAATGCGTACGCCTTCCCGCCACCATCATTGATCCCGGCGGTTATCGCACATGCACGACGCTCGCTCGCTAGGCTAACGCTCCTTGTCCCTCGCTGGCCTAGTGCCTTCTGGTGGCCCATTATATACCCGGACGGTACTTCATGTGCCCCCCTTCATACTAGACCATCTGCTGCTTCCCCTAGGTTCTTCTTGTCTCGAACTAGGTAGTGATGTTTGTGCGTTTGGTGGACTCGGGCTACCTAACTCGCCCCTCATTGTTCTTCGCATGGATTTTTCGTATAATGAATCGGTTCATGCGTGGCAGGATCGGATATCTGTAAACTCTTTCTGGACCTGCTGACACTCATGGTGGATCTTCGTGCCCAATCCACCATTCGCACGTATGAGCCATACTGGCAGCAGTACCGGGCCTTTTGCCTCAAAGCACTCATTCCCAATCGCCTCCCGGCCAATGATCTCACCACAGCCCCTCTTCCTCTTGCAATCAATCCGATTGGGTGCGACGCTATCAGCCATTCGTTCAATTTGTTCCGCCATCTCCTGCGCTCACTGGCTCCTAGGCGTGCCATCCCCTATCAAGGGACCGCTTTCCTCACACGTCAAGGATTACGCCCACCGCACGTGTGCCCGCCCCAACCGGGCAAGGATCCTGTGCCCCCCTCCAAGATCTACGACATGTGCGACTTCTTCTTCTCCTCGCGAGACCCTGCCACCTTTCAAAAAGGGCTCATTCCACTCCTCATGTTCTCTGCCTTCTTGCGCTTCTCCCGACCTCGTCGCCCTTAAGTGGCATCACATCGAGTTTGACGCTGACTGCATGTGGCTCTTCATTCCCCGATCCAAGACTGATCAAAGTGGTGACGGAGCTTGGGTTCCCGTGGCAACGTCGGACGCTCCCCACTGTCCCGTTGCTCGCGTTAAGGAATTTCTCTTCTTGGCGGGATTCTCCCGCGTGTCCATGGGCTCCCTCATTCGCGTCTTTCGGCCTGGGTTACGGCGCGTCACCGTCAGACTCTTCCCCGTCTTACACCACTGTGCGGAACTGGCTTGCGCGAGGCCTTTACTCGCGTTGGGTTTGGATCCTACCACCCTCGGGACACACTCTTTCGCAAGACGGCGGCCACCCTCGCTGGTTGATGCTGGTGTCCCAGACCGCCTCTTCAAGGCGCTCGGGCGTGGCGCAGCGATGGTGCGAAGGAGATGTACATCACCCAACTCGACTCTGAGTTAATTCGCGCATCCCGGCTCATGCAAGACCCGACTCGGCAAAGCGCTACCGCACGTTATGCGGCCACCGTCAACCGGGGTTCGCCACCGTCCGTTGCCATGATGTTTCGTTTTGTCAGAATGAGGAATGGATGGTTCCATTGATGTTGGTTGGGGTACATATAACAAACCCTAACTTCTGTACCCCCTAAGACAAACCTCACTATAGGCTACAACATTCTGACACACCCCCATAGCCTAAGTGAGGGGTGTCTAGCAAAATCAAAAAGAGTACGGTCACAAGACCAGTCCAAAAGAAAACAAAGCTCAGGGTGGATCACAACGTCACCACACACTCTGAGCACAAGCAACAGTGGCCACAAGGCCAGTCCAAGAGATCACAAGTATATATAGCAAGAGTACAGACGAAGCAGCCAATAAACTCAAGCCTACACATGACTAGAACCTGTGTCAACAAGGCCTAACTGCACACAACATCTCTGGTGGTCACGAGGCGGAAGCGCCTTGGTGAAGATGTCTGCAGTGTTGGCCTCGGACTCTACAAACTCGAAGCGAGCCTGTCCACGCCTCTGCAACTCTCGCAGAAGAAAGTACCTGACGTGAATCTGCTTCACTCTGCTCTCCAGTCGCGGCTCACGACAGAGGAGGATCGACGCCTTGTTGTCAGTAAACAAGGTCGGTGCAGAGCTCGGCCGCTCACCAAGGTCGGCGAGCAAGAAGGTCAACCACCGCAACTCCTGTGCCGCCATGGCACCAGCGTAAATCTCAGCCTCAGCTGTAGAGGTCGAGACAGAAGAGGAGCGCGTGGAACGCCAGGAAACAGCTCCAGAACCCAGACTGAAACAGTACCCCTGAGTAGACCTGTGAGTCTCAGCGTCGTCAGCGTAAGAGGAGTCACAGTGACCAGTGAGTACGACAGACTGCTGCCCTCCAAGAACTAGCCCCACGCCTGATGTAGTCGCTAGGTACTTCGCCACCCTCACAGCTGCCGTCCAGTGAACAGGACGGTGTCTCCCTGGTGCAACAAAGCGCGCAAGGATGCTGAGAGGGAAGGCGAGGTCCGGGCGAGTACAAGTCATCAGGTACATGAGGCAACCCACAAGCTCTGCGTAGGGACCACTAGGCTCAAACGGCTCGTCAGGAAAGGGACCAGTGAGTCTGTGGTCAACAGCGAGAGGTGTGCGCTGTACGGTGGAGTGCTGAAGCCCGAACCGCTGAAGGACCTGCTGCACCATGTGTGACTGTGAGAGTGTAATGGTGCGAGCGGCTCTGTCCCTGGTGATCTGCAGGCCAAGGTAGTGGCGCAGCTCACCAAGATCAGTGCACGTGTGTCTCTTCTGCAGTTCGGACTTCACGTCTGCCAAAGCAACCCTGTCCGGAGTGGCGAAAACGAGGTCGTCGACGTAAACCAGAACAAAGAACGGTGTGGAGCCACGACGAACGAACAGCGATGGGTCGGCAGAAGACGGCTGGAACCCAAGGTCAGAGAGGGTAGAACGCAGAGTGTCGTGCCACTCACGAGGGGCCTGGCGAAGACCGTAAACAGGTCGCCTCAGCCTCCACTGGGTCCCAGGAGGGAAGGTGCCAGTGAAGGCCGAGGGACGACGCAACCAGACCTCCTCGTGTAGGCTTGCCCTGAAGGAAAGCAGTGGAGAAGTCGAGAGAGTGTAACTCGTAGTCTCTCTGTGCTGCTACGTGTAGTAACACCCGAAGAGTGGTCATCTTCGGGGTAGGTGCGAAGGTCTGAAAGAAGTCAACTCCCTCGCGCTGACTGAAACCTCTAGCCACGTAGCGCGCCTTGAAGACCGGGGGAGATCCCGGTGGCCGCTTCACCCTGTGGATCCACATGCCGTCCACTACGTTCGCCCCAGGGGGGGGGAACCTCATCGACGTAGGTGCCTGTGGATCTGTAGGAGGCCATCTCTGCGTCCATGGCAGCTCTTCACTGAGAGGCCCAAGGCCCTGACACTGCCTCGACGTAAGTGCGAGGAGTCGGAATGTCAAGGGCGTCGGGGTCACCCTCAGGGGCGAGGAGCATGGCACAGAGATGAGGGGAAGCGGCCGCCAGGAACTCTAGCTCAAACTGCCTGTCCTCTAGGGCGTCACAGCCAACGGCAGACACACCCCCGACGGCCAGAGGACTGGTAGGAGGAGCAGCCACAAGCGTGGTGGCGTAGTCAAGGCGGCGGGTAGAGGCAAAGTCAGTAACTGCGGCAGTAAGAGCGGACACAGAGGACACAGAGGCACGAGGGTGAGTAACAAGAGAGGCGAGAACACGAGAGAGAACAGGACGGTACGTGCGGTAGTAGTCAGTGACAGGAGTAGGGAGCGACACAGTGAGGGCCGAATCAGGAGGAGACGGAAGCACAGACTGAGACGGACGAGGTGGACTAGAAAGAAGGAAGGCAGTACGAAGGTCAGTGAAGGGAACAGGAGACGAGGGACGAGCACGAGGGGAGCGACGAGTAGCCCAAGAACGAGACGGAGGAGAAGAGGACAAGGGCGGAGAACTGGGGGAAAACAGCGGGGGAGGAGTCAGGAGGAGGAAACGTGGGACCGTAGACAGGAGGAGAGGCGGAGGAGGGAGGAGAAGGGGAGGGGAGACCAAGGATCCGAAGACCCGAGACAGGAGGAGGAAGTGGCTGCTGCTGCTGCTGCGGCTGCGACTGCTGCTGCTGCGGAAGCGGCTGCTGCTGGGACTGCTGCTCCTGCGGGTCCAGCTGCTGCTGCTGCTCCTCCAGCCGCTGTAACTCCCTCTCCTCTCTCTCCAACGCCAGCTGCTCGTCACGGGCACGGCGAACACGAGCCTGATGCCTAGTCGGGTAGGGGTGGGGGGGTGGAGTAGTGTCCGAAGCAGCGGCAGCTCCAGAGTCCACCCCAGAAGAACTAGGCGCACCACCCCCAGAGGCAGCACTAACACCAGCTCCAGACCCAGGCTCACCTGAACCCGAAGGAGGCGCACCCTCACCCCCAGACGCAGCACCCCCAGTGTCCGCGCGGCCAGCACTAGCTTCCGGACGACAAGAGTCCTCTGCACCCACCGGGTCAGCTCCAACTCCAGAACCAGAAACTCCAGCTCCAACCCCAGCACCCCCAGAACCAGAAACTCCAGTGCCAACTCCAGCTCCAACTCCAGCTCCAACTCCAGCACCCCCAGAACCAGAAACCGGTACAGGAACAGGCGCCGCACCAACCTCTCGAGAGCTAGCACCAGCGGCACGCTGCGAGGAGGACTGTGGGGAGGGAGGCTGTACCGGAGGGGCTACCGAAGGAGGAGGGGTAGCCTGGGACACACCTGACGGGGCTGGACCAGGGGGGGGAGGCTGTACCGGGGGAGCAGGAGGGGGAACGGCAGTCAGGAAGAGGGGGGGAGGAGGAACCGAGAGACCTCGACTGGGGTACCTGACGTAGTACGGAGTGGACTCCTCGAAACGGACGTCACGGGAGTCAAAGAACCGGTGAGAGGGAGGGTGGTAAAAGGTGAAGTCAGAGGAGTCCTCAGGGAAACCAAGGAAGACACAGGGGACGGCACGAGGCGAGAGCTTGTCCGCGGAGGTGTCGCGGACAAGAGCCAAGCACCCCCAGACACGAAACCGCGACGCAACACCAGGGGACCCTGTCCAAAGACTGGTCGGTGAAACCTCTGGTCGAGAGACACGTGGCCAGAGGTTCAGCTGGTGCGCGGCGTACCTGACCGCGTAGGGCCACAGAAAATGGGGGGCACAGGCGTGAGTCAGGGAGGTGCGGGCGATCTCCATGACCAGGCCTATGCGGCGCTCAGCAACCCCATTCTGCTGTGGGGACTCTGGAAGCGTCCAGGACTGACGAATGCCCTGCTCGCGACAGAATCCAGCGAGAATGCCGGAGCGAAACTCACCCCCACGGTCGGAGTGGAGACAGCTGACACGACGACCACGAGTGTCCTCAGTGGTGAGTAACCACCTGATCAGCGTAGAAGTCACCTCAGACTTCTTCGCCAGAGGGAACACTGTGGTGTAGCGGGAGAAGTCGTCAACGACCACCCGAAAGTAACGCTCACGCTCAGGGCCTAGACGAGGGGCTGGGCCCCAGACGTCCAAGTGAAGCGTCTCAAAAGGCTCGGTGGCCGGACGAAGGGAGGAGGAGTGAGGGGTGGCGCGCAGCCTACCCTCGACGCAGGGACGACACGGCGGCGCAGGCGAAGGCGGCAGCGACGGCAAGACACGTGGGAGGCCTAGGACAAGACGCTGACTAGACATAGCGCGCAGACGTGGAAGGGACGGGTGCCCCATCCGGTGGTGCCACAGAACGGTGGGGTGGGCAAGCGACCGGCAGGAGCACGACGCAGCGACTGGAACAGACGTAGGAACCTGACACGACACAGACACCTGGGGGGACGTAGCAACCTGGTGAGACGCGGGGACCCGAACGAGGGGGGGAACCGGGGGCAGTGGCAGTAGGGGGGGCTGCTGGTGCGGCCGCTGGTGCTGCTGCTGCTGCTGCTGCTGCGGCTGCTGCTGCTGCTGCGGCTGCGGCTGCTGCTGCTGCTGTGGCTGCTGCTGCGGCGCACGCGGGCCAGTGTGAAGAGTGTAGAGACCCGAGCCCGGCTCAGCAGTAAAGGTAGCAAGAGGCTGGTAAGAGTCTCCGTCAACACACACCGCAGTCTCTCCAGAAGGCTCAAACCACACACCCACGTGCTGACTCACGAGGGGTCGCACGCCCACCAAGTTCCGGGAGAACGAGGGGACGTGAAACCCAGTGAGAGACCCGGAGGGAGCAGGAGGACACGGTAAAGTGGTAGTGTGACGTGCAGTGACTGGTCCCGTAGTGGGATCAGCCAACGCTACAAAAACAGGCGCAGGAAGTGGTGTAAGTGTCATGCTGTCCCGAAAGAAGCAGTGGGAGGCTCCAGAGTCCAGTGTGAACGACAGCGAAGCGTCCTCTGAGGTAGTCGCTGGTCTAGAGTCTACACAAGTACCTACACTAGCAACAGGCAACTGAGCAAGACTAGCACCTAAGCTAACAACACCAGAGTAAACAGAGTCAGAAACACTAGAGTCAACAACAGCATACATAGCATGAGGAGCACTAATCAGATCAACTAACTGCTCAGTAGACATGCCCCACAGAGCGAAGCCGTAGCGCTGAACCAGAGGAAGCCAGTCAGGAGCAGGACCGCCAACCCCGTAGGTCAACCGGACCGTGTCAGTGAGCTGAGCAAAGCACTGACCAGGGGGGTGAAAGCGGCCACAAGGGTGGCCCCGACGAGGACCTGTCTGAACCTGGTAGGGGCAGGGAGGGTAAGCAGCACCGCGCTGGGGCTGACGCAGCCCTGACCCCGGAGCCAGCTGCTGACGCTGCTGCTGCTGAGGCTGCTGGGAGGAAAGGGGCTGCTGCTGCTGCTGAAGGTGCTGCTGACGCTGAGCCTGGTACCACGCCGCTGCTCCACCTAGCGGGGCCGGCAGTACAGGAGGCGACTGACGAGCTCGAGGGTCGCCGCCACCAGCAGGTGCAGTGGAGTCACCAGCCGCTGCACGAGGGGTCTCTCCAGACGCTGCACTCCCACCACCGCCAGTCGCAACAGCACCCCCACTACCTCCGCTACCTCCGCCTCCACCTCCACCGGAACCACCTTTCTTGCCCCCCCTGCCGCGGGACCGCGACGCAGTCGTAACAGCAGCCGCAGTCGCGTCAGTAGCGGCAGTGGCAAGAGAGGCAGTGAAGGTGGGTAACTGCGGGACTGTGCACCCGTGGAAGAGTGGGGGGGACACAGTACCAGAGGCGGCAGCTACCGAACGAAGGTTGCTCTCGACGTCCTTGAGTGCAGACTCAAGGACCTCGATAGTCAGCTCACTAGGGTGCTTCAGTAGAAGCGCGTCACGAACGGAGGCAAGGCGGTCAGGGAGGCTAGTGGCGATGAAATAGACAGTAATCGCCATGGGGGGAGGAAGCAGTGCAAGCTGTGCCTCAGTGCAAGCAGCGCGGTAACTAGCGTCGAGCGAGCGGAGGTGAGCGATCAAGTCAGCAGAGCGCTCAAACGAGGCAAGATCAGGAAACAGGAACGAGAGGAAAAGACGGCAGAGAGAGACAGTAGCGGGAGTAGAGTAGCGGGCCTTAATCGCAGTGAGGTACGCAGCAGCGGTGCGAACCTGAGTAAAGTGGACCTCCTCGGACTCAGGGAGGAGGCTGCTGAGTGCGATGCAGGCCGCAGCGTCACGCGACGTCCAAGCCGTCCGGTCAGCGCGCTGACGGGCAAAGCGAGCCGTAGCAGCGTCGTCAGGAGCAGGGCCTAAAGGTGTAGGCTCGGGGGGCTCGGGGAGGTCACCAGTAGCGTGTGACCAGAGGGTCTCGCCCCCCTGGACCTGACTCTCTAACAGACGACGAGCGCGAAGAAGCCAGACGGAAAAGTCAAGGGGTCTACCGTCGGCGTCGAAACGAAGAACTCGCGGAGTCGCCATAGTGAGAACCAACGCGAACGAACAGGCGAGTAACAACCGGGGGGGAAGAGGACTCAGTCGCAGCGGAAGAGCGGGCTAGGGCGACGGGCCAAGACGTAGGGTAGGGCAACGGGCCAGGGCCTAGGGTAGGGCGACGGGCCAGAGCCTAGGGAGGGCGACGGGCCAGGGCCTAGGGAGGGCGACGGGCGAGGGGCCTAGGGAGGGCGACGGGCCAGGGCCTAGGGAGGGCGACGGGCCAGGGCCTAGGGAGGGCGACGCGACGGGGAGGGCGACGCGACGGGGCAGGGCGACGGGACAGGGCAGGGCGACGCGACGGGGTAGGGCGACGCGACGGGACAGGGCGACGGGACAGGGCAGGGCGACGCGACGGGACAGGGCGACGGGACGGGGGGGGTAACAGGCGGGCGCGACGCGACGGGGGGGAACGGGCGCGACGTGACGGGGGGAACGGGCGCGACGTGACGGGGGGAACGGGCGCGACGCGACGGGGGGAACGGGCGCGACGCGACGGGGGGAACAGGCGCGACGCGACGGGGGGGAACGGGCGTGACGCGACGGGGGAGATGGCGCTAGGCTCGGTACTAGGCGCGGTAACAACGAAACTGGTACGAACGAGAGGTAGGATCAGGCTCGGGAGGTACGAACGGAGAACGGAGGAACGGGATCCCACAGGATCCTAGCCTAGCTGATACCATGTCAGAATGAGGAATGGATGGTTCCATTGATGTTGGTTGGGGTACATATAACAAACCCTAACTTCTGTACCCCCTAAGACAAACCTCACTATAGGCTACAACATTTGACACGTTTGTCCTATGACGACTGCATTGCAGACTCCTTGTAGAGTCTTGTCACAATATGAATAATTTAGAAATAAATTTCTAAATTTAATGATTGTGACAAGATTCGAAAAGGGGGGAATGCAATAAGGAGGCATTCCCCTCTTATCCCTCGGCAGGTCCACGGACCTGCCACCTAGTCTCATTTCATCCATCTCAGTTTGAGTTCCCGCCCGCCGCACCCCTAGGACGCTTAGACGCTTAGATAGTGTGTACTGCTTGTTCTTGCTATTTAGTTATATATATATTGTGTGCCATGTACAAATTGATGATGATTATATGACGACTGCATTGCAGACTCCTTGTAGAGTCTTGTCACAATCAGAGTTTTTCATGCAAATCAGAGAAATTTTTCTGACTTCTGGGGGCCTGAATACCATACAGTTTACTTGTATGTACGTATACAAAGGCAGTCACATAACAGTTCATTAGCGCTGTTTGACCACTTGGTCAATCTCAGCATAAAGCGCTCTCAGCCTCTCAATCACCTCCACGTTCACCTGCCCATGCTACACTACTGGTAATTTCTAGTTATTTTTTAACTTGTTTTTCATCACTACCTAGCGCAGCTTCACCCCTTCAAGCTCATCGTCCATCTCAGCATAGAGCTCCCTCAGCTTCTCAATCACCTCATCGTTCGCCTGCCACATGCCCCGCCCCGCTGCCTCCAGCATGCGCTTCAGAATGTTCTGGAATGCCTGCAGTGGCAGTGATGGGTGCGTGTGACAATGCCAACAACGGAGAAAGCGGAGAGGACGGGCGAAACTCAAACTTCAGAAAACGAAGGACATTGGCAGGGCTGCATGCTTAGGAAATGTGGCAAGGCCATTGGAAATGAATTTTAAATTGTGTGTCAGCACCTGGGGGTTGTTCTTCCTCAGCTTAGCGGCCATGGCGTCATCAAGAGCGTACGTGTCAGCAGCCTGATCAAACGCCCAGTCCTCCTGGCACCTCGTGGTGCCAACCCACCCCAGCGCTGCTTTCACCCATCCTGAGTAGCACACACATATACCTGAGGGTTGTTCTTCCTCAGCTTTGCAGCCATGGCATCATCTAACGCATAGGCGTCAGCGGCCTGATCGAACACCCAGTCCTCCTGGCACTCCGAGTACCTCCGCTACTAGCAGTAGCACCCACCCAACAACACACACACAGACGCACCTGCGGGTTGTTCTTCCTCAGCTTGGCAGCCATGGCATCATCGAGAGCGTACGTGTCGGCGGCCTGGTCGAACACCCAGTCCTCCTGGAACCCTGTGGTGCCGCCCCACCCCAGCAGCAGCACACGCATGCACGCACGCAGAGCCACATGCACGCACCTGGGGGTTGTTCTTCCTGAGTTTAGCGGCCATGGCATCATCTAGTGCATAGGTGTCAGCGGCTTGATCAAACACCCAGTCCTCCTGGAAGCCTGTGGTGCCCCCCCACCCCAGCAGCGCTGTCATGCGCTGTGATATCTCGTATGCGCCCCCGCTGCCCTGCGCTGCCATCTTCTCCGCCCACTTGGGGTTCAGCAGCTGGCAGGAGGGAGGAGAGGTGGAGAAATAGGAGGGGCGACGTGTGATGGGTTAAAGGGTTGTGGAGGACAGGCAGTGTTTGGATGACTAGTGGAGCAACACCTGCCTTTCCAGTCGCAGCACAGGCACTGAGCCACACGACAAGGCAACGAAGCAGGAGGTCACAGCCCACCTTTCTCCTCGGCAGCCCACCCTGCACCTGGCAACCCACCTTGGAGCGGTATTCGAGTCGCAGTGTGGCTTCAAGGTCGCGCGGGCGAAGGTCCTTGCCATACGTCTCCACCACACTGCATGACACCTGCACGCAGGGAGGGTGGTTGATGTTATGTGTTATGCAGAGCGCTTTCAAGATGGAATCTCGTTTCAGACAGCATGAGGTGTTGGGAGCATAGGAGGGGAGGGGAGGGGAGGGGAACATGCAGTGCGTTACCTTGACACCGTTGTGAGCAGTCTCAGCAGCGTTCTTCATGGCGCCCGTGTTGGCATAGTACTCCTGGATGTCTTCTGAGTCGACTCAAAGCACTCACCTGGATACAATGTCACACGATGGGAGCATGCAGTGGAGTGCAGTGCAGTGCGGTGCGGTGCGGTGCAGTGCGTTACCTTGGCCCCATTGCGGGCAGTCTCAGCGGCGTTCTTCATGGCGCCCGTGTTGGCATAATACTCCTGGATGTCTGTGAGCCCATACTCCACGCTGTCTATCTCCTGCACTATACGGTCCGTCGTTTGAAGGAGCTTGCGCATCACCTGGGAGGGGGAGGGGAGGGGTGAAGTGGGGTGGGGTGGGATGGCGATGGATAGGGGGTACGTGGAGGGAGTTGATGCAAGGAGCTGATTAGACATATCCGTCAGCCCATACTTCACGGATGGGCTAGGGAAGGTCTAGGAGGGAGATATATGCTGGTTGGCCGACAGCAGCAAAAGAGCAGCACAAGAGCAGCACAAGAACAGCACATGAGGAGCAGCACAAGAACAGCACATGAGGAGCAGCACAAGAACAGCACATGAGGAGCAGCACAAGAACAGCACATGAGGAGCAGCACAAGAACAGCACATGAGGAGCAGCACAAGAACAGCACATGAGGAGCAGCACAAGAACAGCACATGAGGAGCAGCACAAGAACAGCACATGAGGAGCAGCACAAGAACAGCACATGAGGAGCAGCACAAGAACAGCACATGAGGAGCAGCACAAGAACAGCACATGAGGAGCAGCACAAGAACAGCACATGAGGAGCAGCACAAGAACAGCACATGAGGAGCAGCACAAGAACAGCACATGAGGAGCAGCACAAGAACAGCACATGAGGAGCAGCACAAGAACAGCACATGAGGAGCAGCACAAGAACAGCACATGAGGAGCAGCACAAGAACAGCACATGAGGAGCAGCAAGGTACCTCTGGTCGAGCCACGCCCTGCTCGCCCCTGCCATAGCTGAACGAGTTCCTGGACTGCCACGTGTCCCCCAACTCCTCCCCGTTCTCCCTGCGATACGCACACATGCCCATGTCACACGTGGGGCAGGATGGGGAGGAGAGTGGGAGGAGTAAAGGAGAGAATGGAGGAGTTGGGATGAAACATGTTCTATAACAGCGAGCATAGGGACACTAACATGTTCTGTGGCAGATTTTATGGCTTCTTACTAAGAACACAATAGGAGAGGTGCATCTGAGGAAAGGCACAGAGGAATAATGAGGGCTGACAGAGTGGGCGGCAAGGCGAGGATGCAGGGGTGAAGGGGAGGAACGAACCAGTCAGCTGCGCCAATGCGCTCATTGACCATTGATCCGTAGTCGCCTGCTGGATTCGAGAAGATCCTGGCCGTTGACGCGTCAATGCCTTCTGCCTGCAAGGTCACATATCATCAGCAACGAAGGTGGAACTTTCGAGACATAAGCTTTCTGAGCCCGAGAGCTTAGCTTTCAGAGCCAGAAATTACAAAGCCAAGTGAACGAGAATACATGCAGTGTCAAGGATTGCTTCTTTTTTGTTCAACTATGGAAAACCAGCAAGAGCGAGAGAGTACGCACCTGCAGCGCGAGCGAGTGCTTGCGGATGAAGTTCATCTCTGGAGGCTCGTCCGCCTCTCCTGCTCGCCGGAACAGGTCGTCCAACAGCTCCACCACGTTGGCGAAGCTGGTTGGGGAGTGGGGATAGGCAGTGGGGGCGGGGTAGAGGGGGCAGGGCAGTGCAGGTGACAGTTGGGAATATTGTGTGGAAACGAAAGAGGCTGCAGCTTCAAGAGAATGCTTTGCTGCTCACCTGTCTTTAACAGCTTTGCAACGGGTGCTCATCACCGCTCACCTGTCGCGGAAGATGCCTGAGAGGTTTGCGAGCACGTCTATTCTGGGCCGCCCCAGCTGCTCCAGGGGTGTGAGGTCAAAACGGACCACTCGCCCCGTGCCCTGCAGGGGTAAAGCAGAGAGGAGTGAGAGATCATGGCACGGCAGGACAGGACCCTCGTGGGTTGCTATGAGACACATGCCTCCGGACTCACATGCTATGAATGCTGACGGCACCACTCACATGCAATGAGATGACAGCCTGGAAGGATGTTCAGAAGTGATGTCAGAACACACTACTTGCCCTGTGCCCTGCAGCAGCAGCAGCAGCAGCAGCACGCCCTGAGGTACACCAGCATCCCTCACTCAGCCCCACCCCGCATTGGAGCTTCACCTCTTCTCTCTCCCATCCCACTCTCACAGGTCCCTGGTCTCCCATCCCGCCCTCACCTCCTTCACCGGGTGTGCTCCTACGAGTGCAAGGGCTATGGCAACAGACTCGCCGCGCGTCTGATGGAGGCAGGAATGGCAACAAGCAGGTGGAGGGCAGGGAGGGAGGGGGAACAAGGTGGAGGAGAGAGGGCCTGCATTAAGGACGAAGCGAATGTGATGTTTCTTAGAAAGAGCTGGCACGGAAACAGCCTTAAAAGCGGTCACAGAAGAGAGTAGAGAAGAAGAAAGAAACACCGTACGCATGCACGCGCAGAGTCAGTTGGTGATGGAGCAGAGCGGCATGGCAGCACCGGTCACACCGAAAAGATCACCCACCTTGATGGCGTCGAGGCCCCAGAGCATAACGGCAATGGTCTCAGGGTATGTGCCGTGCTGGTCCAGGTGCTGCTGTATGATGTTGGCCGCTATGGCACTGCCCCTCTCCCATGCCGCTGAGGAGAGGGAGGAAGAGGGAGCGGGAGCAGAGAGGAGTGAGAGAAATGAAAGAGGGCAGTGGGAGCAGTGGGAGTAGTGAGAACAAGTGAATGAGAAGTGATATAAGGTGACAGTCCTCCCACTGATGTGCTCAGCACACACACAGATGCATGGCACATGTCTCTCACTTTCAGGTTTCAAAAGCAAGCATGCCAGTCTCTCCCATGTGTGAGGAGTCACCTGCTGAGGGCATGCGGTAGGGGTCCAAGGCGTGGATGTTGCGCCCCGTGGGCAATACACCTGCAGCGCAGCGCAGCACAGCACAGCACAGCACAGCACAGCACAGCACAGCGCAGCACAGCACAGCACAGCACAGCACAGCACAGCACAGCACAGCACAGCACAGCACAGCACAGCACAGCACAGCACAGCACAGCACAGCACAGCACAGCACAGCACAGCAGGCCAGCAGTTTGTTGTCACACGGTAAGAAGTGTTAAGGGACTGTATGTGCAGGGCGGACGGCAGATGCAGTTAGGGAGGGAAAGGGATAGATACTCATGGGTTGCGAAGGAGAAAGATTTCTGGTGCGTGTGTGCGGGGTCCATCGAACATGGAGGCTCAAAGGTCCTATCAGCTTCCAATGAATCTGGATGAACGTGTGCAGAGCAGACTCACCTGGGCCGTCTCGCAGCAGGTCACCACCCACAGCAGGAGGCACGTAGTCGCCTGCACGCGTACAGAGGGCAGAAATGGGGCGAGGACGAGAATGAATCATGGTTGCGACTGCAGGTGCAAGGCCGCCCCCTGTGCCCACCATCCTCCTCAAACCCCGCATTATCCTGCTCTCACCGCCCACCCCGCGCAGCACGTTATCCAGCTCTTCTGTGTTGCGCGCCAGCAACTGCTCACTGCTTCCACCATCCAGACAATCCATCCCATCCACCCGCACCGCACTAAACCACTCTCACCGTCCAACCCACGCAGCACGTTATCAAGCTCTTCTGTGTTGCGTGCCAGCAGCTGTTGAATGCTCACCGCTTCCACGAGTTATCCTCCCCCACCCATAAGCACCGCACTAAACCATTCTCACCGTCTAGTCCTCGCAGCACGTTATCCAGCTCCTCTGTATTGCGCGCCAGCAGCTGCCGAATGCTCACCGCCTCCTCCACGCGTGCGTCCACCTCAGCATCTCGAGCGGGCGGCGCCACGCCGTCCCTCAGGTACAGCTGCTCCAAGCGCTGCCGAACCTGGGGGGCAGGCACGGTGGGGCAGGCATGGTGGGACAGGCATGGATAAGATGGTGTTCTTGGAGCATTACCGGGCAACAGCTGTTCATTGGATGTTGAACCTATCATTCCCTATCCATGCTGCTCTTCCCATCACCCTTCCCATCAACCCCCATCACCGTGCCCTACCACCCCTCATCACCCACCTCAGCCAGGTCCCCATGTGTGTGCGCGACGGCCTCAATGGCCGTGTCATCCAGGTCATCCCCGAAGTAGGCCGACAGGTACTGCTCCATCTGCTCCTCCTTGGGTGGACGGCCCAGATTGTGCAGCCCCTCGGAGAACAGACGGTTCTCCACCACCGCCTGATTGGGGGGGAAAGGGATTGGGGGAAATTGACGGGGATTGGAGGCGTTTGGGGGTGGGGGTAATGGGGGGGAGTTGGGAGATAGGAGGGGACTGGGGAAGGGAGGACAGTGGAACAACAACAGGGATGGACGTGGTTTGGAGGGGAAAAACTGAGGAGGAACGGGCAGGAGATGAGGGAAGGGGGTTGTGATAGTATAGCAGGAAGTTGTGTGCTGCCTCGATAACACCCACATCCTCTCCCCCTCACTCTCACACTCACCAGGTACTCATACAGCTTCACGAGGTACTTCTCAAACTCTTCCTCCGACACCCCCTGAATGCTCTCCTCGTCCAGAAACATTGGTTCGCCCCCACTAGAGCCGTCAGACGGCACAAAGGGGCAGTCTGCCTGCATGCCCGCCGTCACTAGCGCCCCCACTATGGCCGGCTTTAACGACTCGTTCTTTGCTGGGTCCTCCCGGAACTCGGATATCTGAACACGTGCACAAGGCACAAGGGAGATGAAAGGGGTGTTTTTGGAGTGACTTAGACTTACACACACGAGAATCGTATTTCACCGGGTCGTCCAAGAACTTCGAAATCTGCACGCGGAAGAGGGGGGATGGGCGGTTGTAGTTGAGGCATCTTGGACAGAAACATGCATGTGTGACGACTGCCTTGTCAGAGACAGTCAATGTGAGGAGACATCGAATGACAACCGGGACAGCGTGAGACATGAGAGGGTCAAGGCACCTCACAACTCACCAGATCTCTCAGTCCAGCGAGTTCCTTGTACAGCCCTGCCCTCATGTACGGAGGCACGTTTTACGACACTTTAGTGCCGTACCCCCGCCTCTTGGCTCAAGATGCCTCGCAACTCACCAGCCCCATCAGCTCTCTCTCACCAGTTCTCTCAGCCCAGCGAGCTCCTTTGACAGCCCTGCCCTGCCGTAGGCTGCACATTGTACGACACTATGGTTTTTTGAGAATTCTCAAAAAACACGCTCTTTGACAGCCCTGCCCTGCCGCAGGCCGCACACGGTACAACACTATGGTGCCGTACTCCCACCCGCCTCTCTGCTCAACATGCCTCGCGATGCTTCAGTTTGACTCAAGGAGCCTCACAACTCACCAGCTCTCTAAGTCCAGCGAGTTCCTTGTACAGCCCTGCCCTGCCATACGGCGGCACGTTGTACGAGACGATGGTGCCGTACCCGCGCCTCTTGGCAACAATGGACTCGGAGGGGTTGTTGGCCGCATAGATGTAGCTGCAAGGAGGATGATGCATGAGGGCAGGCAGCAGCAGGGAAGGAGGGGAATGTGGAGGAGCGAGTGAGGAGGAGACAAAGGGGGATTAAACAGTGGGAGTGTGGAAGGTAAGAGTGTGGAAGGTGGGAGTGTGGAAGGTGGGAGTGTGGAAGGTGGGAGTGTGGAAGGTGGGAGTGTGGAAGGTGGGAGTGTGGAAGGTGGAAGTGTGGAAGGTGGGAGTGCGAGACTCACATGTTGGGAAGGTTACCCAGCAGAACGTCGGACCATGACAGGCCTGCAGGGGCAAGGAGACCAAGTAGGCAGGAGAGAATACGGATGGAAGAGTGTAAAGAAACGATAAGGGAGGAGGGATGAGGGAGTAGGGGGAAGGGATGAGAGAGGGGAGACGGATGGAGGCGTGCACTTACACATGTTAAATGCCATATCAGGCATGCGCCCCATGCCATGTCACCAACCAATCTTCTAGACTACCTGTGCTGCCAGGCAGCCACTCCACAGTGTCGTGGATGCCTAAGTGCACCACCGCATTCGCCTGGAGGCCCTGCTGCATGCCACACTCTGCCTTCCTATACACTCCTCATACTTCCATACCACCACTCCTCATGGCCCCATACCACTCCTCATGGCCCCATACCACTGCTCACACCCCCATATACCTGTGTTGCCCAGCGGGCTGCCAGGAAGCCACTCCACAGTGCCGTGCATGCCAAAGTGCACCACCGCATTCGCCTGCATGCCCTGCTGCAACCACTTGTAGAAGGCCGCGTACTGGTGGGGTGATGGTGGGACAGCAGAGGGGATGATGGGATGGCGGGACAGCAGAGGGGATGCTGGCAGTGCGAGCAAGGTCAACGGGGTGCAAAAATCTGAGCCAGAGGCACGAGGCGCAATTGTCGAGAAAACCAAGAGTGGCAAGCACAAGGAACACGGACCTGGGGGTGGGGAGTGAGGTCTCGCTCGAAGAGCAGGCGCATGGGGTCTCCCTCCAAGCCCAGCACTGGCTGCACTCCAATCCTGCCATGCGACCCGGGGCAGGGGACGGTAAGAGAAGAGAAGTGGAATGGGGAGGTGAGGAGAGGATAAGAATCACCGTTCAAATAGTAGGCGCATGGGGTCTCCCATGAGGCGCATGGGGTCTCCCATGAGGCGCATGGGGTCTCCCATGAGGCGCATGGGGTCTCCCACCAGCCCCAAAAGTGGAATGGGGAGAGCAAAATAGGATAGGAATCATCCGGGCACAGGGGGGGAATGAGGAGTGGGTTGGGAAAGAGGTGGGGAGAAGAAGAGAGAGATGAGTGCAGGTGCTGCTCGTGCACATATAGCAGCAGCACAACTGTTCCTACCGCAAGCAGCTGTTGAATACCCAGGCTAGAGCCCTGGAAACACTGCGCCGCACCGCACCGCACCGCACTGCATGCACGCAAACCACCATGCACTGGTAACTCACCACACGTTGCCGAGCTGAATGCCGCTGACAACGCTCCTGCCCTCCGAGTCGCAGTGGATGGACCGGATCTTCCGCAGCTCGCCCCACGCCCTCTCCATGCGCCCCGTCAGGGTCTCCCTGCCCCGCACCAAGAACCAGGAGGAGAGGCAGTGGGCATGCGGGTGAGTGGTGGTTTTGAATGTTTTGGTTCTTTGCAGCTTGCTATCCTGCATAAAAACTCTCTAAAATACCGAGCCAGTTCCAGTCCCACCCACACGCTCAGGCCAGCGTTGAGACTCACCCAATCCTGTCCCTGACCTGAGTTGCCGCCAGTCGATGCACTCTGCCACGGCATGGGCACCACCACCCTTTTGAGATGTCATGTCTTTGAAACTAGTGCAAATACTCACCCCCAATTTCAAGTTAGCTCTGTGACTCCCCACTCACCCGATCCAGTCTCTGAGTTGCCGCCAGTCGATGCACTCTGCCACGGGCACCACCCCTGCAGGAATGCTCCTGGGGCCATCCTGGTTGCGCTGCAGCTTCTCATTCACCGCCTTGAGCGCCAGCTCGGGCCCTCTCTCCCCCGCTGACACCACACGGTCTGCATCCAGCTCCTGCAGCAGCGCGATCAAATCCTCACCGTTGATTTCGCCCCGTGTGATTGCTTCGCCTGCTGGGCCCAGGTCGTAACTGGTGTAGGGGAGGGTGCGGTGCGGAGAAGAGGGGCAGAGAAGGGTGGGGAGAAGAGGGGCAGGGGAGGGCACGGCAATTAGAAGGACGAAGGGTAAATGATTCGCCAGTTGAGATTGAGTTAGAACCATCTGTGCCAACATGTATGAAGCATACATGCCTTTCATGCTATGCCAATTCACTCCTCTGACTTAGCAGCTCACCACTCTCCTCTCACCCGTCTCCTCTCACCCCTCTCCTCTCACCCCTCTCCTCTCACCCCTCACCTACCCCTCTGCATGCATGCACTGCAGCAGTGCCTCGAGCGACTTGGGCACGTTGAGCAGGGCGGCAGTACCAGTGGCGCCCACGCCAGGGGGGAAGCCGTACAGCACCAGGGCCACCTTGCGCTGAGACCTACATACCTTCAATGCCATGAACATTCCCTCAGAGGTCACCCCTCACCTACCCCTCTGCGTGCATGCGCTGCAGCAGTGCCTCGAGCGACTTGGGCACGTTGAGCAGAGCGGCAGTGCCAGTGGCGCCCACACCAGGGGGGAAGCCGTACAGCACCAGGGCCACCTTGCGCTGTGCCCTAGCTGTGCGCCGCAGGTTGATCCAACTCCACAGGCGAGAGGTCAGGCGCCTCACACGCTCTGGCACCTGGGGTGGCAGGGTGGTAAGAGTGGGAGTGGGGCAGGGGGACGAGCAGAGGGGAAGCCATACAGCACGATGGCCACCTTGCATTGGGCTCTCTCTGTGCGCCGCAGGTTGATCCAACTCCACAGGCGAGGCGAGAGGTCAGGCGTCTTACTCGCTCTGGCACCCGGCATGTGGTGGTGGGGCAGGAAGCAGAAGGTGGGGGCCGTGGCTCCTGGCTCTGTTAAGTTCAGGTAACGAGAGCACTACTGCATGCAGCTGTGTACGAGTCAATGCAACCTACCATCTGAACCCAGCATAACATCTGACACCGCCAGCCTACCAGGTGAACGCATAGGTGCATACCGTCTAACCCCAGCCCACCAGGTGAATGCCATCGCCCACAAGGCCCCCCAGCGGAATGGCGTCGATGGCGCCATCAAGCTCCGGCAGCGAGTAGAGCACCACTGACTGCAGCCCTATGCCACGTAAGGACTGCATCTTACCAGGTGCATGCATACCGTCTCACCCCATCCTACCAGGTGAATGCCATCGCCCACAAGGCCCCCCAGAGGAATGGCGTCGATGGCCCCGTCCAGTTCCGGCAGTGAGTAGAGCACCACTGACTGCAGCCCTATGCCACGTGATGTGACTGCATCTTACCAGGTGCATGCATACCGTCTCACCCCATCCTACCAGGTGAATGCCATCGCCCACAAGGCCCCCCAGAGGAATGGCGTCGATGGCCCCGTCCAGCTCCGGCAGTGAGTAGAGCACCACTGACTGCAGCCCCTGCACGCCGTCTCGCTTCCAGCTGGGTATGTCCTGAATGAGCAGCGGCGCCGCCACCACGTAGGGCACATTCTTGGCCAGCAGAATGGACTTAGCCACCTGGCGGGGAAAGTGGTTGAGTGTGGGGAGGGTGGGGGGTTGATGAGAGCACCTTTGGGCAGTTAAAAGCGTGAGGAACGAGGCAGAGAGTGAGAGGAACGAGAGTAGGTCAAGGAAGAGCGAGCGGAGAGAGCGGTAGAGAGATGGGTCGCACCTCTGCCTGGCGACCACCTTCCATTGAACCAGCTGGCCCTCCCACCAAGGGGAATCCTGCACAAGGGCGGATGGGGCGAGCACACGTCGTGATGAGTACACATGGTGTTGATGCGGCGTCGACTGTCTTGGTGTCAGTAACGTACTAGAGGAGCAAAGCAAGTGGCATGAGATCTTGTGAGAGCAGAACATGTGTGTGGGCTTGCCAGTGCTGCAAATCCCAGTTGATGCTGTCGTCAGCAAGCTCACCAATGGTGCTCACGACGGCATCACTGTCACGGCATCTTGAGCCAGCGACGGGGTCATGATGACCTCCTTCCTCCTCTCCTCCTGCTCATATGCCGTGGTGAGCAGGTCCCTCACCTCCGTGTGCGCCTCCACGCCGTTGATGAAGATGGTGGGCAGGGGTGGAGGCGCCTCAAAGCTCGTGCTCCATGGTGAGCAGGTTTTTCACCAATGCTGCAGCAACCTAGTGGAGCAAGCAACAGCACTCACCGATCGTGCTCACGACGGCATCAACCATCACAGCATCTTGTGAGAGCGACGAAGTCATGATGACGCCCTTGCGCCTCTCCTCCTGCTCGTACGCCGTGGTGAGCAGGTCCCTCACCACCGTGTGCGCCTCCACGCCGTTGATGAAGATGGGCAGCGGCACCAGCCCCGCCTGCTGCAGCATGCGGATGAGACGCGGGATGTAGGGCTGCTGCGTCACCACGTGCTTGCGGTACAGCAGCAGCGCCACCACTGGTGCCGATGGGGGGAGGTTCTGGGAGGAGCGGAACCAGCGCAGGTACTCACTGGGGGAGGTGAAGTAGCCGTCTGGGGGTGAGGTGGGGAAGGAAGACAGAGAACAGGAGATTTTGTTTGGAAATGAAAAACGAGACCTGGGATTGTACGGTGGCAGGACGGAATGATGGGGAAGCCATCCGGCAGTTGAGATGTACAGTTCCCTTGTGAGCTCACCATAATCAGGATGGTACAGCCCAAGTGGGGGTGTCTCGACAGGAGCAGACGCCGTGATGCCAGTGGGCAGCAGGTACTCATTAGCGAGGTAGAGGAACATGTTGACCACGTTGACCAGCCCGCCCTGGTTCCAGTACCCGTACACCGTCAGCCAGTTGCGCAGGTCCCGTGCTCGCTTGCCCGGGATGAAGCGCAGCAGCTTGGGGCCGACCTTGAGGAAGCTCAAATACCCCACCATGCGGTCCTCCTCCCGCCCGCCTCCGAACTTGGAGAGCACGGCCTTCACTGGTGCTGGCATGCCCTGGCTCTTGCCGCCCACCATGGCGAAGCTGGGGGATTGGGGAGAGCAAGGGCAGAAGCGTTGGGGAGGGGAGAAGATGGAAAGGGGTATTTGGATCGATTCGTGGGCAGTGCAGTCTTTTGGGGATGAAGGTAACAGGGGATGCACGTGCACCGCGTCGATGCATGCATGCATGCACAGGGTATGTGTGGTGGGGTACCTGCCGAGAGTGGTGGTGGCCATGAGCTCGAGGGAGGACTCGAAGATGAGGCGGATGGGTGACTGAACATGTCACCATGTGGATGCATCTATGCATGCAGCCATGCAGTGCGTAGATAGCCTAGGGGTACCTGCCGTGGATAGCCTAGTGGTGTACCTGCCGAGAGTGGTCATGGCCATGAGCTCGAGGGAGGACTCGAAGATGAGGCGGATGGGGATGCTCTTGATGCGCTGCTGCAGCCACTCGCACTGCCAGCCGTGTGGGGGGAGGAGGCACACCGGGGCGACATGTGGTGAACGGGGGAGAGTGCAGAATCTATGTGATGGCTGGATGGTTACTAGTGACGAGACAAAAGGTGGGGTAGAACATGGGTAACCGGGAAGAATGAAAAGAGAGTGTTCTGCAAGAGGCAAAACTAGCTGATAGGTATTCCTGACTGACATACAGAGACGCATTACAAATATCATTGCATGAAGGTCATGAAATGAAAATACAGCCGTGCCGCGCACGCACCTCATCATAGTCAAAGATAAGGCTGCCGAAGAACACATCTGCCCGTGCCAGCGCTGCCTCCATCTGCCGTGCTCACACGCACACATAAAGAGAGGGGCGGAGTGACGGAGGTTGAAAGGGGTCAGAACAAGACCAGTCCATGCATGAAGGGCGCCTATGCGGGCATGGCATGTGCGCCAGGCGTGGCATAGGACTTGCAGAAAAGGGCGCAGCGCAGACAAGAGCAGGAGAGATTGCATGTCTGACGCACCTCTCTGCTCTTGGAGAGAATGTCCCGATTGGAGAAGACAGAGAGGCGGATGCCTGCATGGTACAGGAGATTCATAGCAAAGATGGAGCACGCCGAATGTGAATCTAGCATTGGAGTTAGGGCATAGCGCAGGTAAATGACACAAGCTAGAGCCACTTACCACTCACCCACTCCCTCAAAGCAACATCTTTAACCCATGCGTGCCATCAACCCCCCACCCATACACCCGCCCCTTGCGTCCCATCCCCAACCCAATCCCCAACCCCCCCAACCCCCTTTCCCTCACCAGGGCATTGGGCGCGCAGTTGCGCCGCAGCCTGCTTGTAGAGCGCCACGTTAAATGACTCAAACCCCGCCACCAGCACTATGCTCGCCACCTTGCGCTCCCCCTTCGCCCCCAGCCCTGGGATCACTGCTGCTGGGCCCTCCGCCTCTGAGTCCGACCCTGATAATGTCTCCTCCATGGGCTGTGCAGGGGAGGACGGGGTGGGGGCGAGGAGAACGGGTGGGTGGGGGACGCGGTGGGGGTGGGGGAAAACAGTGGGCGTTGAGAAAGTAAGGGAGAGCGTTTAGGGAGGGGCGGATGCAGTGCAAGGAGGAGGGATGCAGTAGAAGGGGTGGGAAAAGGCAAGGGGGTCAGGGGAAGTGGCTGGCAGCAGTGGCTTCTGCTGCGGAAAGATGACCTCCAAGGAATGAAACGTCAGGGAAAGCAGTACGTGCGACAAGCGAAGGGGAAATCCATTCAGAATTGAAAGAGTGAGGGAGGGAGGGAGGGAGGGAGGGAGGGAGGGAGGGAGGGAGGGAGGGAGGGAGGGAGGGAGGGAGGGAGGGAGGGAGCGAGGGAGATAGGGGCGGAGTGTGAAGAGGGCCGTACAGCAGCAGCAGCAGTGCGGGCCTCGTCGAGCTGGTCCAGGAGCGCCCTGAGCTCCTGCCGCGTGCGATCGCGCCTGAGAGCCAAGCTGTGCACCTCCCTCTGGAAGGCCGTCCATGCTGCCCGGTCCACCGACTCTGATGTGAGTGCAGGAGTAAGGGAGTGTGCAAGTGAGGGAGAGCGGAAATGAGGGAGTGCTGGAGTGAGGGAGCGCGGGAGTAAAACATTGTGGCCACATCCTGCACCAGTAGAGATCAGTGAAAGGACGCCCCATGACGGAGTGGTTACACCTGGTCCAAATAGAGATCAGCTAGCCGCCTTCAAAAACTCCAGCAGCAAGCAGAAGTATTGAGTTGATGGCGTTCGGTAACAAGGTTAGTGTTGATGTTCGTGCCAAAGAGCTGCACGGTCAGAAGTAGAAGGATCATGCGTGGATGCTTTGACCGAGAATCTGCGTCTAGTACAAGCAACAATGCCATTGAATCTGCAGGGGTACAATTCCTCCCCCTCACCAATCAGCGCCTTCAGCACGGATGGCTCTGAACGGCCCAGGTTGCCCCACGCCTCCTCATCCATGCTCTCAAACACCCGCGGGGAAACGTCGTCAGCAGCAGCAGAAACGGGCTGTTGCTCCTTCTCTTCCTCCTTCCCTTCCGGTTCCCCTGCTCGTGATGCCTCTGGTGCAATCTCTACGCCAGCGAACGTCTCAGAATAGAGCTTGTCAATGTCAGCCTGCAGTTCATGTGTGCGACAGGAAAAGTGGAGATTAATAAATCGAGTATATAATTTCATTCCTTTCTTTCACGTAACTCAACCTTCAGTCTCAAAAAAATGAAAAGAGCTGGATACCCAAGAATGTTAAAAGGCGGGTGCAGTTTGGTAGCGTGACTTTCGGATGTGTGCGTATACCTGTAGTTGCTCCAGCGCGCGTTGCTTCGCGTCCACTTTACCCTCCAGCTCCTTCACGCGCTTCTCTCCCTCTTCTACCGCCAGCAAGAACGACTCCGTGCGACTCTGCTGAGCCTGCGACCCGCTGTCGTCGCCTGTCGCAACCACATCATCCCTCGCTAGAACGGATGTGACTGTAACGAAGCGAGACGACGTGGAGCGATGAACGGGAAAAGCGGATGAGGAGAAACGAAGCGCGGAGATGCTTCCTGGAAGGAGGTCGGATCGGAGGTGATTGCGGCGACGGGCTGACACGTGTACGATTCGAGCCGGAGTGATTGTCGCGCCGTCATTTCTAACGCGAGACGGGAGGAGAATGCTAGAAGCGCGCTGGATTCCTGACGCTGCTAGTGTAGACTGCGCAACGGCGGAACTCGCCATGGCTGACAGGCTTTCAATGTATACTCAGAATAATGTCAAGCGGATGTCCTGCGCAGTAATTTTTTAGTGCGTGCTAGGACAACAGAAAGCCAAATTTGGAACTTGTAAAAGAGTCAAGATTGCAGTAGGTGACGAGTTGGAAATGTGATTTCACATCACCAACCGAAGAAGGCTATCGCAGCGCAGTCTGATAACCCTCGATGAACAATGGCTGCCTGGATTCGACCATGCACATACACCACACCACAGCACCGCACAGCACGACAAAGCATGGCACAACACAGCAATGCTTGAGAAAAGTCTGCTGCTGAACAATAATGAAAGATTCCCTCGGAATGAGCAAAATTGCTCTGCAGGCTTGGAGAATGCAGTGCTCGACGAAAGTGGAGGAATGGGAAGGTTGGAATTCGACTTCAATCGGTTCAAAACGATGTGAATATAATTCTTCTCTGCGCGCAAAACGTTCGAAGGCAAACTCGACAGCCCCGAGAGCAAATTTTCATGAATTCACTGTAAGATATTTTCACTGAACTGTATCTGCTCCGCGCCCTTGGGAATCGAAACTTCGAAGCCCCTTGAAAGCTCCACGTCTAATCGAGCTTCCCCTCCCCAAGCGGGAAGGCGCGTACGCGGTATAGAAATGTCGGTCATCTGAATCTTGTTTGGCTTTCCAGCGATGCACATGGAGCACTCACAGCACGCCACGATATTGCGGAACATACACGTGGAAATTTTGTCACAATCACCTCTCCACAATCAAAGGCCGAATGGTATTCTTGCTCAAATCCACCCTTCACCAAAAATTGCCCCTTCAGCAACAGCGCAGTCTCATTTCACACAAGTAGGTCACAAGATGATGTAGCGCATTAATGCATTGGTTCAGCCGAAGTGAAATCGCGACGCGTCGCATCCTTCTCCGTTCTCAACCAGCCTTCGCGGCCGCAGCATTACCTAATTATCGTCGCGAACGTTGACTTTCACAAAATGCTGTCTATCAGCCGTGTCCCAACAGCCACCACAGCCCCTACCATCTCACCCTCCTCTCCCTCGCGCTCCCTTCCCTCACAGCGACTCTCTCATGTCGTCGTCGTAAACCGCTCTCAACTTCGCAATACCGCAACCAGGAGCCTTCTAGTTCACCGCGCGCAGCTGCAGCAGCATCAGTCTCCTCCAGTCGCGTCTTTCCTCGACCGCTCGCTGCTGTTGCCGCTCCGCGCTCGCCGCCTTCCGCATCCCCCCTCCAGCGCGCATGGCGCGGTGCGGCAGTGGCGAGCGGTGCCGTGCCGAGCCAGCGGGTCGAACGGCGACGGCAGGGAGGAGCGCAAAGAGTACAGGTACGAGCGAGCGTGCCCTGGTGGAACCGATGCGTGCATTTGCGGGATGGGTGCTGCTGGAATTGATAGGGAATGCGAAAAAAATTAGTTGCATGTGGAATTCGATCCCGCTTTCCGGCCTCGCCGCTTCCACCACACGCTTGCACTGCAACCTCCTCCAACCCCACCTTGTCCTGCCTCCTTCCGCCCCCCTCCCCCCCTCTGCCGGTTCCCCGCAGCCAGGAGGCGCGCATGCGGCGGTGCTGAACCCGTTCCGCACGGTGCGCATGTTCCTGTATGACGCGTTTGGTGCTGAACTTCCGTTCCCCGCCTCCCTCCCCCCACCCCCGCCCTGGTGTCCCCTGCAGTCAGGAGGCGCGCATGCGGCAGGAGGTGCTGAACCCGTTCCGCACGGTGCGCATGTTCCTGTACGGCGCGTTCATCGCGTCCGCGTCCATCGGCGCGCTCATCACTGCCACCTCGTTGCTCGCCATCGCGACCGGCGCGCGCGACGCGGACGCGCTGCAGATCCAGGACTCACTCAAGGACCTCGGGATTGACGTCGCGGCTGTCGCTATATTCGCGTTCCTGTACCGGTGAGGCACAAGGAGGCAGAGGGTGGGGCTGGGTCAAGAACAACGAACTGAACCGTATGAAGAATGACTGGAAAAGAGCGTCCTAGGTGCTCTGAAAATGAAGGAACGGACCAACAGACACTGATGTAAGTGAACAAGGAACGGCAGCACCGGTCAGTAGCAATCCATGCCGAAGTAAGAAAGGAAATAGCAGGGGCCAGCAGCGACAGTGACGGGGAATAGAATCCTCCTTCTCATTCATTCCTTTTTTTTTCCCCTGCCACCCCCATGGTCGCACGAACAAGGGAAGGACGACTCCTCCCTGAACCAACTCCCCTGGCAGCTATTTCGTCCTAGACTGCATTCGGAACTCTCCATTCCTTCATGCTTCCCCTCACAAGCCTTACACCCCACCCATTCCCATTCCTGTCCCTGTTCCCATCCCCATCCTTTTTCATCCACTCTTCAAGGTCGGACGCGCGCGGCAAGGATGCGTCCCTGAACCGGCTCACCCGGGAGGAGTCCCTGGCAAAGCTGCGTCTAGAACTGCCCACAGGGCGAATCGTGAGCCTGGCCCAGCTGCAGGGTTCCTGCCGACTCATCATCGTCGCTGGCCCCCTCTCCCACGTGCAAACCGCCCTCACTGCTGCCGAGCCGTACCGTGCTGCACTCCTGGAACGAGCAGTGGTGGTCGCTCCGCTTGTGACTGTGGGTGCTGAAGCAGGGGCAGCGGCTGCTGAGAATGTTGTGCTTCCTGGGGATTTTAAGGGGTTTGCGGAGGTGGTGGATGCAGCTTGGGGAGGTGAAGTGGCTGGGGATGGTAGTGGTGCGGGGAAGGTTGGAGAGGTGGGTGTTACGTCACAGACTGCTACAGCTGCCAGTGGGTTGCTTCAGAGGTGGATGGGCCGGCCAACTTACACTGATGAGTGGAACAGGTGAAAACTGCAGTCATTGATGGGTTGGCAGCTGGAAAGCTGTTGTGCTGCGTTGGTTGTTTAATTGCTCTGCTTTGCTTTGTGCAGATGGTTGAAGGAGCAAATGAAGTTTGCCAATGTGGCTCCTGGATCTCCTGTGTAAGTCCACGAGCCTATCTTTTCCGGTGTTTTCCATCCTACGCTCCCATACACGTGATTATTTCTCTGTGCCATTCATCAGTTCACTGCACTGACATACCTCCACTACAATTACTCTGGCAGGTACATTTCTCTACGACTAGATGGGCGTGTGCGAGCTAGTGGAGTGGGATATCCTCCCTGGAGTGTGATCGCTGCTCAATTACCTCCATTGAAGGGAATTTGGGCTGGCCCACTTGATGGAATGGATGGCCGGGTTTTGTAGTTATGTTTCTTCAAAATTCAATCTGAGAGCTTTTCATGATAACATCCGTAGTGTAAATTTGGAAACGAGGAGTGTACAAGTATGAAATTCAGATGCTGATGCGGAACTTCACTTGATTGGGCGGAAACTCGACGAACTCCGTTAACTTGCCGTCCAAGCAACGTGGCTTCGATGATGGTCATTGGTCACATGACCCACATCTCTGCCATGCTGGAACGGATTATTCACGACCGACATGACTCATGGCAACTCGCGAACATACCCGGCGGTGTGGTTACCGCTATGCTCTACTTCCTCGCGCGTCCCATCCCATAACCTCGCTCAAGGCTAAAATGAATGATGAAACCCTAACGCCAATGGTAAACAAGCACAGAAACCAGTTTCAAGGCTCGCTTCAGTTCTAGCGTTCGAATCCTGTTCTAGTGGGTTCTGCTTGTCCCGTCGCCTCTTCCTCGTTCTAGTATCCTCTTGCCACCATGGAAGCCGCTCACGCCGTCGACGCGCACCTTATGAAGGATCAGCGACCTGACGTGGAGGCGGGCCCGTCGTCTGATTTGCTGTACCCAGGAATCACGCGGTCCGAGAATGAGATGCGATGGGGGTTCATTCGGAAGGTATGCTGCATGGAGTAACGTTCTTCGCGGCAGGTTCGCGGTTTTTCTTTTCCCTGTAGTTCTTCCATGGACGTCATTTGGTCGCTGCTTGTTTAAGATAGTACTCGTGGCTTCACTAATTGCGCGTCTGGCTTATGCGGCGTGCATAGTGACTCCCTGTAGGACCAACGTGCAGGCTAATCAGTGAGCGAGTAGATGGGCCGAAGCGAAGGCCTGCGATGGCTTTGCTGTGCTTAGTAGGATTCACTCACGTATTCTTCCACTTCTGCAGGTCTACGGCATCATTGGAGCACAACTCCTGCTCACCGCCGCCGTCGGATCGTGCTTCGCTCTCATTCCAACCGTCCGCGACTTCGGCCTGACCAATGGATACTTCATGTTCTTCGCCACCATCCTACCCTTCGCCAGTACGTCCCTTCCTCTCACTCCACGTTCCTCCGTCATTGTGTCTTTTGCCTTACGTTCCGCGCTCATGCACGTCCTTTGCTTCAATCGTCGCCTCCTTCCAGCAAAATGTTCGGTTCATGCCGGGTTATCTCTTTGCTTCAGTTAATTGTGACGGTCGACGCTAGATAGGACGGCTCTTTTGTTTTCGATGGGCCGCGTAAGATTTTCTCGTACGTCCTTCCTCTGTTCCGTGTGCAGCGCTCATTCCTCTCGTCATTTACCGGTCTCGCCATCCTCTCAACCTGGCCTTGCTCGCCATCTGGGTACGTCATCTTGGCACTTAATGTGCATGTTCCTCCGTTCCCTGCTTTCGCGTACGGCTTTCAACTCCCGCTGGTGACTCGATCCTATTTTCTCGTTTTGCGCTTTCCGTCTGACAACAGAGCCCTTTCTTCGCCTTCCATTGTCCTCACTCACACCGCTCTTCCCCCTTTCTCCTCTTCCCCTCTTCCCTCTTCCCCTCTTCCTCCCTTCCCCCTTCCCCTCTTCCCCTCTATTCCCCTTCCCCTCTTTCCCGTCTTTCCTTCCTCCCCTTTTCCCCTCTTCCCGCACCCTCTCTCCCACCCCACTTTCTCCCCTCCTCGTCTTTCTTCCCCCCGTGTGTCTGACCGGGCAGACGGCGTCTATGAGCATGACTGTGGGTCTCATCTGCAGCATGTACAGCGGTAAGCGTCGTACTTGGGTTTTGGCGATGTGTGAAAACAAGGGGCGGATGGAATGGGAAGAGGAGGGATTATGGTGTGGGGTGGGGTGGGGCTGGGAAGGTTCCGCTGTGTGCTCCGTTCAAGCCCTCTCTGTTTGTCCCCCTTCCCAATTCTCCACTTCTCCCCACCACCCTCCCTCTCTCCAACCAACCCCCCCCTCCCCCTCCTTCAATTTTTTGACGTCTTCTCGTCTCCTGCACTTTCCGTTCCATTTCCATTCCGATGTTGCGATCGCTCTCTGTACTTTTTGAAGCTCCCGTCAGCTTTCCTTGCCCTCGATCATTCCTGGCCAGATATATCCAGCGACCCACTCGTACTTTCGCTCCCTCCCTCCCACCCTCCTGCCAATGCTTTTCCCGCACCAGGCCCCATAGTGGCCGAGGCTCTCGGCCTTACGGCTTCAGTGGTGCTGGGGCTCACAGCGTACACCTACTATGCTGTCAAGAAGGGGCAGGAGTTCAGGTACGCTCCTGCCTCCTTTCTCATCTCTCTCGCCCTGCCATGCAATCGCCTTCTCATCGTTCTCCATTCCTCTCCTTGCCTCCATTGCTTTTCCTTCTCCTTCCCCCTCTCCCCCCTTCTCTTCGCTTTGTCTCCTCCCTCCCCCCCTCCCTTCCACCCCGTCCCCTTTGCTCTAGTTACATGTCCCCTCTGCTATACGTGGACTTATAGCGGCAGCTTTTTCATTTCTTCTCTCAGTCTCGCATCTCTCTGCACCCCTCCCACTCGTCGTTCACTCGTCCGCCCCTGTTCCAGCTACCTGGGTCCCATGCTCTACGTCAGCCTCTGGCTGCTTCTTGGCTGGTCCTTCATTCAAATCTTCTGGGGCCTCGGCAGCGAGTGAGTTCCAAACTTAGCTCTCAACAGTCAGTGTTACACTTGCAGATGTTTGTCCGTGCTCTTATACGTAAGGCGAGTTGCTGGTGTGAAACAGGAGGGCATGCATAATTTTGTTCGGTGCTCTTATACTTGCTGCTCTTGGCGTTGCGGACACGTATGCTGGGTTTCATGCCACTCTTTCCCACCTACCTCCATGTCTGCCTGTGTGTGTTCCCCGTGTGCAGGTTTGCTCTGGCTCTGGTGGGTGCTCTCATCTTCGCCCTCTTCATTGTGTACGACACCGACCTCATCATCAGGCGTAAGTAACCACATAATTCTCACACAGTTGTGCGATGAATTGATCTCACAGTACTTGAGCTGGATCCCTTATTACCCTAGTTTATATGGCTGGCTGCAGTGATATCTTCATTTGAGCTTGCATTTACTTACTTCCGCTATGTTCTGTTCCGTGTGTGTGCAGGGTACTCATACGACGAGTATGTGATGGCAAGCCTCAACATTTATCTTGACATCATCAACCTCTTCATTCGCATGCTTGAGATACTACAGTATCTGCAGGGTAAGGCTCCTGCTGCTTGTCCTAGAATTTGAGTTTTGCTGCTTCGATGCATATCCATTTGCATGCATCTGTTGTTTTGGTGCTGTTCATGGTGATTTTGGGTTACACTAATGTTGACGTTTGGCATGTGCAGGCAACAACTGATCAAAGAGTTTTAAATGATCGGGCATGATGTGGTGTGAATTTGTTTTTATCCGTGTGTAGGCCATATTGTGATGTGTTAGACTACTGAGATCTAATTCAGTTTATTAGACCATAAGCTTCTTTCATGAACAAAAAAGGAAATTACCGTACAAGAAGCACTCGTTCGTGTTATTTTCCTTGCACCGTAAGTGTGCTCCTTGTACACGTCAAATATTCATGCACCGCTGTCAAAAATCCCGTTGTGAACTGGCCGCGTCTCGAGGTAGCAATTATTGGTGTTGCAATCGACAAGCGATGCGGATGAAATGTAACGCTGTGCGATCAGTTTGTGTGGGATTGAAATGGTTTGGGATGGTTTCAGTTGGGTTAAGATTGATTTTCACGGTTCAACTCGGTATGGAGTCAAAAGAATTGTTGATGGTTCTAGGCCAGAAATCCCTCCCATTCACGTCCTCTCTACTCAAGTCAGGATTTAGAGATCCCCCCTGTCCGAAACGAAGCGGTAGGAGCGTCGAGAGCACGCGCGAAGATCAATCTTCAACGCAGTCTGTGATCCCATCATTGCTGCACCGAAGCTCGTTGTGTGGGTTCTTCTAAATCGTCGATTTTCTCAGTGGCTTCACGGCTTCAGTATCAATCTCGCGTTGTCCCGACCCTGCTTAGCCACAGAAATGCCGCATCTTGCTCATGAATTGGCTTCGGGGTTCAAAGGTTTCTAATATACGTACGAGATTCGACAAGCGGCGATGGAGCTAGATTCGACCGCTGCACTGAGTGGCACATTAGCGGCACGCAACAGCGCAGCTCGCGCCGCTCCGCGCGCCGTGCACACCGGAGTGCGCTCGGTTCTCGAGGCACCTCAAAAAACGACTTCGCACACCGGCGGGGTGCGTTCGCCACGCCTCGTTCTTCGCCGGAATACGCCCGTGCGTCTAACCCGGCGGCCGCCAGCCTTGGTAGCGCTACTCATGGTCGTTGCCGTCTTGGGGTATGGCAGCAGTCGTGGCAGTAGCAGTAGCCTGCCGCACGAGAAGCCCCCGTGCGCGCCTCACTCCCCTCACTCTACTCTCGCGCCTCTCGCGCGTCTCGCGCATGACGCGCATCACTCCATTCACGCGCTTCAACGCGTCTCGCGTCGCCTTCTGCAAGAATCGCCCGCCTCGCCCTCTGGCAAGTCCCTTCCGCCGTGCATGCTCCCTTTCCTCCCCTCCCCGCGCATGCGCGCTGCCCCCTCCCCCGTGAATGTGTTATACTCCCCCTCCCCGCGCATGCGCGCTGTCGCCTTTTCGCTTTCACACTTAATTCGCATTTCCCCTCCTTAATGACATTTTACAACCCCCCAACTGCTCCCCACAGCTATCCCCCTTCTATCCCGCCCTCCCATTTACCTCTTTCTTCCCTCTCGTCCCGCCTCCTTCTCCTCCCCTCCCGCGCCCCTGCGCGCCCCACACTGTCAGGTGGCTGGAGCAGCCGTCTGCAGTCGCACCCTCTTCTCATATCGTTCCTCGCCACGCTCCTTTGTGCTGCAATCATCTTCGTTATAGCCAGCATCGGTTTCTGCATGTGCTGCCGACAAGGTGCGGTCCCCCATGCGCTGCTGTTTCTGATAACCCCACCCGCTGCTTCCTCTGGTTGGTTCGCTTGTGTTACACGGTTGTGGTTTCACGGTTACTGATGTTGCTGCTCCTCCTTCCCTCACCACCGTGGTACTGCCTGACGTCTCTCCCTGCCAAGGGTCTTGGCTGGTGGTGTGCTGCCATGCGCTGCCGTGTGCTGCCATGCGCTGCCGTGTGCTGCCATGCGCTGCCGTGTGCTGCCATGCGCTGCCGTGTGCTGCCATGCGCTGCCGTGTGCTGCCATGCGCTGCCGTGTGCTGCCATGCGCTGCCGTGTGCTGCCATGCGCTGCCGTGTGCTGCCATGCGCTGCCGTGTGCTGCCATGCGCTGCCATGTGCCATATGTTGCATGATGCCGCATGGCTTGGTATGCCATGGCATGGCATGGCATGGCACCGGATCACTTTCCATGTGCAGCGAGGAGGGCAGAGAGCAGCTTCGACGAGGTGTTTCTAGCAAACTACATCGCGCGCTCCACCCACCACTACGACCCCCTGCTCAAGGTACCCCCCTTTCCCTCCCCTCCGTTCCCTTCCCATTTGTTCTTGCGCACACCCTCTCGCTCGGTCCCTCTGCACCACTCACCCACTCACTCGCTCATTCCCTCACTTCCTATTCACTCACTCCCTCCTGCATTCACACACTCACCTTCTAATCCTTGTTGCAGCACTTTCCGTCACATCTCCACCTCCCTGCACTGCTGATCACCCATTGGTACCCCTCTCCATACCTCTCCACCTTTCCTCCAACACCCTGTAGTTCTTCTCTTCCCCTGTCCACATCCCTTCCCCACTCCACCAATCAGCTTGGTTCGGGTCCTTTTGGCGAGTCCTTCCCTTGCTCCGGACCAGAGGGCGAGCCTTGGCTTGTGGTTCGGGCCACCATACCTGATGGTTTGGCAGGTGCCACGTGGCTGCCTTGGACTGGCGCAGCTGCCAAGAGAAGAGCGTTCAACGAGGAAGTGAGTGATAGAGAGTGAAGCTGAGAGAATTCCATTTCCTTGAAGCAAGAAGTTCCGTCTTCCATCCTGTTTCACCTCTCACCTTCCACCTCTCGCCCCCCACCTTTTCTCCTGTCACTTCAACTTTTTCAACACTCACCCGCACATCTGTCTACCCACACGTGCCCATCCCACGCCAACCCACACACGGCAGATCGTCCGTTTTTCTGGTCTATCGCATCCCCATCTGCTGCACCTGATTGGCTGGAGCGACCAGCCTCTGGGGCAGCCGGGCGGCAGCGGGCGGCTGAGGCAAGTGGGGGAGAGCATGAGGCAATGGGCGCAGATTCTGTGGCGGAAGAGAGGCGCGCAGGAGCAGGGAGGAGGTGGGGGGGGAGCGGGGCGCGGCATTGGTGGGGGGTCTGGGCGAGGTGAGGGGGAAGGTGAGAGTTCTGGGCGAGCAGAGGGTGAGGCGTTACGGCAAGCAGGGACGCAAGGCAGAGCAGAAGGGACTGCAGGTGGAGAGGAGGACGGGGACGAAAGGGGGGAGAAAGGGAAGGCGGGTGACCAATCTGCTGCTCCTTCTAATTGTCGAGTGGAGGTAGGAGGAGAGCGGGTGGGGAAGGAAGGGAAGGGCGGAAAGGGTGGGGAGGGTGTTAGGGAAGGAAGGAAGGGGTGGATGAAGCGAACACAGTGCGCACCAGAACCAGGTGGGGGGAAGGTAGGGAGTGGGGCGTGGGAAGCAGAAGATGGGGGAGGAGCAGCAGAAGCAGGAACATCAGCAGTAGCAGGAGGAAGAGCAGAAGAAGCAGCAGGAACAGGAGCAGCAGCAGCGGCGCCAGCATCAGTGGGAGGGAGAGGAGGCGGTGGGGGGAGGGAGCTGCTGCTGCTGTACGAGTGGTCTGACCAAAAGACACTGTGTGCTCGCTTGCAGGCACAGAGGGAGTTGATGATGCAGGGCAGGGACAGTGGTAAGCACGCACATCCTGCTGATGAAAGCGTGCTGTCATTCTGAAATCATGGATGGGGGGATGTAGCTGCTGCTGCTGTACGAGTGGCCCTGCACACAAATTTTGCTTCCGGTTCCCCTTTCTCCCACCCCCCTTCCCCTTGCAACATCAGACGCACAGTCCGCACAACCACTGGCCTTCTCTCAGCGTCTGGACATCGCCTCAGCCATTGCAGAGGCGCTGTGCCATCTGCACACGGTGGCCCAGCCCCCCCTGGTGCACCGCCGCCTCTGCTCCTCCTCGGTCTTCCTTGAAGTGCTGCCCGTGGTGAGTGTGTCTACGTCTGATGTGCTATAGAGCCCTGTAACGTGTACATTACACGGTATGAGCCGCCTCCAAAGGCTGCACAGCCCCCGCTGGCGCACCGCCGCCTCTGCTCCTCCTCCATCTTGCCTGTGGTGAGTGTGTGCGAGAGTTATGATGTTTCCCTACATGCATATAGATATGCACATGTTATATGATGCACAACACTATCTCGTTATTTGTCGCCACCCCTTGCAGGCCCGGTTGGCGAATCTCGGTATTATCAAGGGCCTACCCAGCTCTCCCTGCTTACTTCAGCAGTGCCACGTGGCAGCTCCTCATAGGGACCCGGATTGGTGGGAGCGCATGTGGCCAACCACCCGCACCGACATCTATAGGTGGGTTTCTTTATTGGTCTTCCCACTGTGTGTGCTCAGTGCAATTGCTTTTGAGGAGCCTCAAAAGTCAACCCCCGGCACAGACATCTATGGGTGGGTTCCCTTATTTGTCTCCCCATTGTGGGTGACTTTTGAGACGTCTCAAAAGGTGGGAGCGCATGTGGCCATCCCCCCGCACGGACATCTATGGTTGGGTTTCCTTATTGTCTCCATTGTCTCCCCACTGTGGTTGCCCACTGTGAACCACTCACTCTGAACTTTTCACTCTAATTTCTCATTGTGGTTCCTAGTGGTTCAAGTGGGCGCAGAAATAAGTCTTCCTCAGTGTGCTTTCTAGGTGCGGTTCTTAGTGGTGTGTATGGGTGCAGAGTGCCGTGCATGCGTTCAGCCGTTCTTTAACTCCATCTACCTGCCGTCACTCTCTCACACCCCCACACCGCTCACCACTCCTGTCTCACCCCGCTCCTCTCACGCCTCCCCTCTCGGCCTCACCCATCCAGCCTGGGCATTATCATGCTAGAGCTGCTCTCAGGCTGCCCAGCCACCACTACGGATCATGCCACTACCAGCACCACCGTCTCCCTCGATGTGCACCAGGTGGGGGGGCCTTTCCTCACCCCAGGTAGCCACTCCAAGGTGCTGAAACATCATTGCTAGAGGTCACGTTCGTCGTCCTTTCCTCTTCATACTTTTCCCGCATCTTCCCTCCCCAATTCCTCTCATCCTCCTTTCATCCTCCTCTCTCTCTTGATCCTCTTACCTGTTCCACCACTCCTCGCCCCCAGATGTTAGCCAGCATAGCAACCGACGATCTTGCTGCGGTCCTTGATCCTTCAATAAGCGCCCAGTCCATGCCGTTCCGTCCCATCCGCTCCTTCGCCCGCCTCGCCACCCGCTGCGCCGCCCCTGCCGCCCGCTCTCGTCCCGACATCAGCACAGTGGTATCAGAGCTGCAGGGGATCAGCCGGGCGATGATTCGACTCAGCATGGCCCGCACCACCGCCCACAATTCGTTTGTGTCACGAGCAGACTCCTGCCTGAACTCTCCAGATGGCTCTGAAGAAGATTCACCTGAAGATTCACTTGCAGCTTTACCTGAAGATTCGCAGTCTGGCTCACCAGAGGTACAAACAGAAGAGCTGGTTGACCCTAGTTGGAATAGCAGGGGGCAATTTCAAAAGCTCAGGTGATCCATCAGCTAATGTTATTGGCCTACGAACTCTGATGGTCTAATCTAATAAAAGCTTTCAGGCCTACGATGACACTGTGGAGCAAATGCCCATTTCCCCAATATTGGGCTACCCTGATACGCAAGCTCTGGAGTTATGGTACTGTGGTTGAACACTGTGTCAAACTTCCATGAGCCAAGTTAATGTGCTCTGATCCAGTAGCTTTGTAGCATACCCTGCTCCAGCCCTGTGGTTTTTGCTTGCAAAGGTGTGTGATTCTACAAGCCCTATAATTAGTGTGCTCGTTTCTACAAGCTCTGTAGTCACTGTGCTTGATCTTGAAGCCCTGTACTTATTGTGCGTGGTTTCACAAGACCTGTAATCAGTGTGCTCGATTGTGGAAGTCCTGTAGTTAGTATGCTTGATTTCACACGTCCTGAAACTAATGTGCTCATTCTAGATGCCCTGTATTTGAAGTGCACGATTTTGCAAGCCCTGTAGTTGGTGTGCTTCGTTTCACAAGGCCGGTGTGCTCAATACGAAAGCCCTGCTGTTAGTGTGCTCGATTTTACAAGCCCTGTAGTTAGTGTGCTTGGTTTCGTACGGCCCTGTACTTAGGTGTGATCATTCCTACAAGCCCAGTAGTTGGTTCACAAGCCTTGTAATCAGTGTGCTTGGTTCTACAAGCCCTGTAGTTAGTGTGCTTGGTTTTACACGCCCTGTGATTAGTGTGCTCAATCTACAAAGTCCTGTCGTTAGTGTGCTCGATTCGTCAAGCCCTGTAATGAGTGTGCTTGGTTTCACATGCCCCTGTAGTTAGTGTGCTCGATTCGTCAAGCCCTGTAATGAGTGTGCTTGGTTTCACATGCCCCTGTAGTTAGTGTGTGCTGTGCACGATCCTACAAGCCCTGTCATCTTTGTACTGTGTTTCAGAAGCTCTGTGATTAGTGTGCTCGATGTTACAGGCCCTGTAGTTAGTGTGCTTGGTTTCACACGCCCTGTAACTAGTGTGCTTGATTCTACAAGCCCCGTGGATAGTTTGTACGAGCCCTGTAGCTAAGAGTCGAGCTCTGAAGTTAGCTGTCATTAGTGAGCCCTGTGGTTAGCTTGCCTTAAGGCAGAGTCCTGTGGTTAGTGTGTACGAGCCCTGTGGTTAATGTGTACGAGTCCCGTAGTAAGTGTGTACGAGGCCCTGTGGTTAGTCTGCACGAGCCCTGTAGTTAGTGTGAACGACCCATGTAGTTAGTGTGTACGAGCCATGTGGTTAGTGTGTACGAGTCCTGTAGTAAATGTGTACGAGCCCTGTAGTTAGTGTGTACGAGCCCTGTAGTTAGTGCGCACGAGCCCTGTGGTGTGGTTAGCCTATGCAGGGGGGCGCTGAGGTGGGTGGGTCGCAGGAGGAAGTCTTCCTCAGGGCGCACGAGACTTCCTCCTGTTAGCCTACTAGCAGGGAGTCTCAGTGAACGAACCGCGGTGATCATGGCGAGGAGATAAGGAATTCAAGGCAGCTTGAGAGAGGAAAACAGGATAGCAGAAAGGTGTTCGCTGAGAAAGAGGCATTCGGTGAAGCAAATTGGAGGATTACGAACGATTGAGAACGGTGCGAAGCGATTCACAAAAAGCTTGTGGTAGCGAGCCAACGCTGCAGATGAGAACCAGGAAGGCAGTTTTCCGCTGGTGAGGTGAAGGCCGCCGTAGCGTTGGCAGACGCTCACAGTTTGTGAACCGAGCTTTGACGACAATATTTGGCAGCAAAAGAGGTTATGCGAGGCGATATGAACAATTCTTTTTTTTGGGTTGCGAAGCAACCTATTACAATCTTTATGTACATTTTTTTCATCCTCTATATATAAAAAAATAAAGGATGAAAAAAATCTAGTGTTGGTAACTAAGTGACTGACTGCTATGTATTTGCCACGTCAATTTACCACGCGCCGAACCACATTTCTTCTCATTTCCTAGTTTGCCATAACCTATATTTTTTTAGTTGCCAAAATGATGTACTGTGAACGCGTAAGTGTTTATTGCGTGATGTATATTCCCGATGGTGTTATGCGTAGATGAAGTAAATGCAAAATGCATAAATATAATGCATATGCTACTGTGGTAGTGAAATGAATGCATAGCATAATGGAAATGCGTAACAGTTACCGTAATTGACCCAGACCCTATGCTACCGCATCCCCTGCCTAGCATGGGGGAGAGCTCAATAACATAGTTCCTGAATCATCCAACTGTCACATGATACAACACAATCTGTGTGATCTAAAAAAAAGGTCAATTCTATCAAATCCAGTTCGAATGGACACACTCATTGAGTGCGCAAAGAACCTTCTCGGAAATGATAGTTTGATCCCAATTTTTAAAACCCACAGACATGCGTTATTGATGCAATTGATGTGAGAATAAATGATCAGGAATGAAATGACTAAGTCAGGGTTGGGTACAAATACAACCCTAGAAAGCTGTACCCCATATGTGCTACTCCACTATAGCCTACAAACATGCATCAGCTATAATAATCTGACACACCCCCATAGGCAAAGTGGGGGAGAACAAGGGGTCACAAGACCAGTCAAGCAAAGCAAAGCAAAGCAAGCTCAGGGTGGATCACAAAGTCACCACACAGTCCGAGCACAAGAGCAGGGCCAGAGGCCAGTTCACATGCAGGAGTACAGACATATATATAAAACTAGACAAGCAGGAGCAGGTATATATATGTCACAGAACAAGTAAAGTCAAGAAGAGAGCAAGTGAGGCAAGACAGGCACAAGACCCAGCTGGGTGCAGAAGCGCTGATGGTCACAAGGCGCGAGTGCCTTGGTGAACACATCAGCAGTGTTGGCCTCAGAGGCCACGTACGCAAGTCGCAACTGACCACGCTGCTCCAGCTCACGAGCAAGGAAGTAGCGGAGAGCAATGTGCTTCGTTCTGTGCTCCAAGCGCTGCTCTCGACACAAGGCCAGCATGGCCTTGTTGTCTACGTACAGCACTGGAGGAGAACGAGGCGGCTCTCCAAGGTCAGTCAGCAGGTAGGTGAGCCAGCGAAGCTCCTGTGCAGCCATGGCCCCGGCGTACATCTCAGCCTCACAACTGGAGCTGAAAACCGAAGACGAACGAGTAGACCGCCACGAGACAGAGCCGGAACCAAGACTGAAGGTGTAACCCTGTGACGACCGCTGCGTAGCCTGGTTGTCAGCCCAAGAAGCGTCCGCGTGGCCTGTAAGGACCACTGGACTCCGCCCTCCAAGCACTAGCCCCATGCCCGACGTACTGCACAGGTAGCGCAATACCCTCTTCGCTGCAGCCATGTGCTCTGGTCGGTGTCTCCCAGGAGCAACATAGCGTGCAAGAATGCTCAGAGGGTATGCAAGGTCAGGTCGAGTGCAGGTCATCAGGTACATGAGGCAGCCAACAAGCTCTGGGTACGGGCCACTCGACTCTACGGACTCATCCGAAGGCAGAGCTGAGAGTGAGTGGCGAGTAGACAGAGGAGTGGCCTGAGGCGAGGAGTACGTGAAGCCGAAGCGCTGAAGGACCTGCTGCACCATGTGTGACTGAGTCAAGGTGATGGTGCGGCGTGCTCTGTCCCGAGTGATCTGCAAGCCAAGGTAGCTGCGCAGTTCACCCAGGTCTGTGCACGTGTGTCTCTTCAGTAGCTCGGACTTCACGTAGGCGAGTCCAGCAGTGTCCGCTGTGGCAAAGACCAAGTCGTCGACGTACACGAGGATGTAGAACGGCGGCAGTGAAGTGTCGGTGCGCAGAAACAGCGACGGGTCAGTAGTAGACGGAGCAAACCCAAGAGCCGCAAGCGTAGTCCTCAGTGTGTCGTGCCACTCACGCGGTGCCTGGCGGAGACCGTAGACTGGCCGTCGGAGGCTCCACTGGGTGCCAGGAGGGAAAGTCCCAGTGAAGCCAGGTGGACGACGCAGCCAGATCTCCTCGTGCAGGCTACCCTGCAGGAACGCAGTGCTGAAGTCGAGAGAGTGAAGCTCGTAGTCGCGCTGAGCGGCTATGTGCAGCAGCACCCGAAGAGTGGTCATCTTCGGGGTGGGAGAGAAGGTCTGAAAGTAGTCAACTCCCTGCCGCTGACTGAAGCCACGAGCAACGTACCGCGCCTTGAAGACAGGTGGAGAGCCCGGCGGCCGCTTCACCCGGAAGATCCACATGCCACTGACGATGTTCGCCCCAGGAGGGGGAACTGCGTCAACGTAGGTGCCTGTGGACTTCCAGGAAGCCATCTCTGCATCCATAGGTGCCTGCCACTGAGAGGAGTAGGGACCCTCTACGGCCTCGGCGTAAGAGCGCGGAGTCGGGATGTCTAGTGCATCCGGGTCTCCCTCAGGAGCAAGCAGTACAGACGCGAGATGAGGTGAAGCAGCAGCCAGACACTGTAACTCCTCCTGCCTGTCCTCTAGGACGTCCGTGCCAAGAGCACACTCACCCCCGACGGACGGAGGACAGACAGACGCAGACTTAGCAACAAGACTAGCAGCGTAGTCTAGACGACAGCGAGCAGCAAAGTCGACGAGCTCAGCGACAAGAGCAGACGCAGCAGTGGACTCAAACGAGGGGTCAGTGACGACAGTAGCAAGCAGACGCGTGACAGTAGGACTGGCAGCACGAAGAGAGTCCGACTCAGGGTCGGCAAGCGCAGGAAGAGAGGACTCAGGAGGAGAAGGCAAAGGGGCACGAAGAGGAGCAGTGGACGGACGCAGAGACATCCGGTGCGTGCCAGGGACAGGAGGAGGACGCTGACGCGAACCGCGACCACTAGCGAGAGCAGCACGAACAGGCGACGCGGGACGAGACGCAGGCTCACGACGCTCAGTAAGACCTCCAGTAGGACCAGTGTAAGGAGAGGGAGCAGGCAGAGGAGAGGAAGGCTCCAACAGTGACTGCGACTGGACAGGCTGTGGACACTCTACCGGAGGAGAAAGACCAAGAACCTGCTGCAGGAGCGGAACGAAGTACGGCCGAGGCCGCGCGGCAGCTCCAGACTCAGCAGGGAGAGCACCAGCACCCTCAGCGACAGTACCAGCGCCACCAACACCTCCAGCGGCAGGACCTCCAGCAGTACCAGCAGCAGAACCACCGCGAGGACAGATAGCAGTGGTCTCAGAACCAACCCCCTCAGCAGCTCCAGCTCCAGGAGGACCCGCAGGCCCAGCAGCTCCGGGACCGGCAGCACCAGCACCCTCGACTGTTGAAGAAGCTCCAGCTCCAGCAGCACGCCTCCAGCGGCGAGCAAACCACTCGCGCAACTCCTGTGGAGAGAGGGGCTCCCGTCGAGACGCAGCAGCAGGAGAAACCCCAGGCTCAGCACCCCCAGGCTCAGCAGCTCCCAACTCAGCACCCCCAGGCTCAGCAGCTCCAGGCACAGCACCCCCCGGCTCAGCACCCTCCGCAGTAGTACCCCCAGGCTCAGCACCCCCAGGCTCAGCAACTCCCAACTCAGCACCCCCAGGCTCAGCAGCTCCAGGCACAGCACCCCCCGGCTCAGCACCCTCCGCAGTAGTACCCCCAGGCCCAGCACCCCCAGGCTCAGCACCCCCAGAGTCAGCACCCCCAGGCTCAGCACCCGCAGCAGCACCAGAGTCACTAGTAACCTCGACCGGGTCAACTGCGTCTACCTGGGACACACCTGAGGGGGCAGGAACCTGAGGGGGGAGGGGGTCTACCGGGGGGGGAACCGGCACAAGGAAGTCCGGTGAAGGGGGGAGGGAAGGAGTGCGGTAGGGGAAGAGGCGGTAGAAGGGGACTGACTCGTCGAACGTGACGTCCTGGGAGGACAGAACACGGCGAGAGGTGGGGTGGTAGAACTGCCACCCTGGTGCGTCAGGGGGGAAACCCAGGAAGACGCAGGGAGCAGCACGAGGGGACAGCTTGTCCGCAGACAGGTCGCGGACAAACGCCCGAGATCCCCAGACACGGAACGCAGACGCATCGCCAACCTTCCCCGTCCACAGCAAAGCTGGGGAGGTCTCCGGCATGGAGACCCTGGGGTGAAGGTTGATCTGATGCGCCGCGTATCGGACCGCAAACGGCCACAGAAAATGGGGGGCAGCCGCATGCATCATGGACGTACGGGCTACGTCCATGACCATGCCAATGCGGCGCTCAGCAATCCCATTTTGCTGTGGAGAGTCTGGAAGCGTGAAGGTCTGGCGGATACCTCGTGCACGACAGTAGGCTCGCAGAAGGCCAGAGGAGAACTCTCCGCCTCTGTCCGAGTGCAGACGCAGAACAGGAAAGTCCGAGCCAAAGCTCTTCCTGAGCTGGAGACGAGCCTCGCGGATCCAGTCGATCAGCACCTCAGTGACAGCACCCTTGCTGAGCAAGGGGAGGACCGTGGTGTAACGCGAGTAGTCGTCAACCACCAACAGAAAGTAGCGCTCGTGACCCTGCCCACGGACGGGGGCTGGGCCCCACACGTCCATGTGAAGCGTCTGCAGAGGAGCCTCTGTCGGGGGGAACTGGGAGGAGTGAGGAGCAGCCCGGAGGCGACCCTCGACACAGGGGACACAGGAAGGTCCTGGCCCGGAGGGAAGGGGAGGGAGAGACTGGGGGAGACCAGAGACAAGGACACGAGAAGCCATGCTCCGAAGACGGGGCAAGGAGGGGTGACCAAGACGGTGGTGCCAAAGGAGAGTCTCGTGAGACAGGAGGCGACAAGAACAGGGGGCAGACTCAGGACCTGACCGGGACGCAGCAGCAAGCACCTGACCTGACGCAGCCACCTGACCAGACGCAGGGACAGGAGGAGACTCAACGGTCAGGGTGTAGAGACTCGACCCCGGCCGACGCGAGAACGTGGCCAGGTGTCGGCCTGTGCGTGCCTCCGTGCAGTGGGTCACCCGCTGACTCGCAGGAGTGAACTGGTGAACCCCCACATCCTGCAGGTCCGCGCCACTCACCAAGTTCGTAGAGAACGAGGGAAGGTACAGACCAGACAGGGTGCCCGAAGGGGCAGCCGGACACGGGAGGACAGTGGAGAAGTGAGAGAGGACAGGACCCCCAGAGGGGTCAGCCAAGGAGACGGCAACCGGCCGGCCAAGCGGCGTAAGGGTGGTGCGGTCTCGAAAGAAGGAGCGAGAAGCCCCAGAGTCAAGTGTGAAAGTAAGGGAGGACGAGGGCGACGCAGTACCTGAGAGCGCAGTCTCACCAGTACCTGAGAGCGCAGACGCACTGGCACCTAGAGCAGCAGCCTCACAAGCACCTAGCGCAGCAGTACCAATGCCCGGGTTGGGCTGGAAACACCGGTAACCCTCAGTCTCCTCACTAATAGTGACAGCATACATAGCAGCAAGGATAGCATCAAAATCAAGATCAAAGATCGCTACACCAGCCCTAAGAAGCTCCTCCCAGCGAGGGATCTCACTAGCTCTGGGGAACTGCTGACGCCAAGCGTCCGTCAGGCGGCCAAAACAGCGCTGAGTGGGGTGGGGACCCCCACACTGCTCACCCGCGCGGTCGCCGGAACGAAGGACGTAAGTGCAAGGACCAGTACCCCCACCCCTCTGACGCTGAGTGTACCACTCACGAAGCTGCTGAGGCGGAGGGACGTCCCGCGAACGCTGCTGCTGCTGCTGCTGCGAGTGCTGGGCACCACCACCGCCGCTCCGCTGCTGGGTACCACCCCGACCAGCTCCACCCCCTCCACCACCACCGCCTCCTCCGCTGCCTCCTCCGCCGCCTCAACCTCCGCCGCTGCCACCACCACCACCGCTGCCACCACCACCGCCGCCTCCGCTGCTGCTGCCACCACCACCACCACCCCCGCCACCACTCCCGCCGCCACCCCCACTCCCTCCGCCGCCTCCGCCGCCACCGCCACCGCCCCCTCCAGCTCCACCCGCACCCTTGCCCCCCTTGCCCTTGCCAGAGCGACGTCTCCCACTAGGGGCAGACGCCGCGCCGACCGACTCAAGACCAAGCAGGTCGGCAGCAGCAGCAGAGGCAACAGAGGGCAGCAAGGGGGAAGGAGAGCACCCCTCAAAGATGGGGGTGCGAGGGTCTCCACGAGAAGCTCATACAGCGACTATGCTCTTCTCCGCTGCTAGGAGGGCCTTCTCGAGGACGTCGACGGTGAGGGTGGTGGGACAGACTGCGAGAAAGTGGTCCCTGACTACGCGAAGGGAGTCAGGGAGGCGTGCGACTACGTAGTAGAGAGTGATGTACATGGGGGGGGGGTTCTTAGCGCAGAACTCAGCAGGAAGGGCGGCGCGGTAGCGAGTGTCACTAGTGCGGAGGTGCGTAATGAGGTCAGCGACTGTGGGAAAGGCAGAGAGGTCAGGAAAGAGGTAGGGAAGCATGAGACGGCTCAGTGCAGCAGTGGCAGGGGAGGAGTAGCGCGCAACTACAGCGTCGTACAAGGTCTGAGCACTCTTGTACTGACTAAAGTGCGCGCGCTCAGAGGTAGGGAGGTGGCGACGCACAGCAAGACGTGCAGCAGCATCGCGGGTGGCCCACTGAGAGCGCACAGTGGGATCAGCATCAGCAGCAGGAGCAGGAGAGGCGCAGCATCAGCAGCAGGAGCAGGAGAGGCGCCAGAGGTAAGGTCAAAGAGAGAGAGGCCGTCTGCCCTATCGCACTGTAAAAATAACTGCAGGTCGTCTACCCAGACCTCAAAGTCAATGGCGCGACCCTCAGCGTCAAAATCTAGGACACTAGGGGTAGCCATGACGACGACAGCGAAGCAGTGCAAGCAGTGGGGGAAGAGCACGCAGTGACAGTGGGACTGTGCTCACCAGGCAGGGCAGGCCTGACAACTCTGCAGAAGGGCGGCTCGGCTACTCAGCGACTCGGCTGCTGGGCGGCTCGGCTCCCGGGCGGCTCGGTGACAGGGCGGCGCTGGTTCAGGGCAGCTCGGCTCCCGGGCGGCTCGGCGGTAGGGCGGCTCGGCTCCCGGGCGGCTCGGCGGCAGGGCGGCTCGGGTGCGGGGCGGCTCGGCTGCACTGCTGCTCGGCTGCTGCAGGTGGGCGGCTCGGCTGCTGCAGGTAGGGTGGCGGGGCCGCGAGATCAGGGGCAGCGGGGCCGAAGTAGCAGGGCCGGCAGGTGCAGCGGCGGGGACGGCGGGGCCGCGGCTGGTGGAGCAGCGGAGCCGGCAGAGAGGGCGGCGGAGCCGCGGCTGAGCAGGCGGCGGGGCCGGCGGCGTAGTCGGCGGCTGGGCTGCGTCGTAGTGGGCGGCGGGGCCGCGTCAGAGCAGGCGGCGGGGCCGCGTCAGAGGCGGCGGCGGGGCCGCGTCAGATCAGGCGGCGGGGCCGCGTCAGAGGAGGCGGCGGGGCCGCGTCAGAGGCGGCGGCGGGGCCGCGTCAGATCAGGCGGCGGGGCCGCGTCAGAGGTGACGGCGGGGCCGCGTCAGAGGCGGCGGCGGGGCCGCGTCAGATCAGGCGGCGGGGCCGCGTCAGAGGTGGCGGCGGGGCCGCGTCAGATCAGGCGGCGGGGCCGCGTCGTAGCGGGCGGCGGGGCCGCGATCGGGCGGCGGGGCCGCGACGTGGCGGCGGGGCCGGGATCGGGTGGCGGGGCCGCGATCAGAAGGGGTGGCGGGGCCGCGTCTGAGGGACGGCGGGGCCACGAGGGAAAGGGCGACTCGAGGGGTCGCTAAAAAAATGCGCGCTTCGGGGCGCGCTTCGGTGGGCCCTAGGCAATGTTCCCACAGGGAACTCGCTCTGATACCATGTGAGAATAAATGATCAGGAATGAAATGACTAAGTCAGGGTTGGGTACAAATACAACCCTAGAAAGCTGTACCCCATATGTGCTACCCCACTATAGCCTACAAACATGCATCAGCTATAATAATCTGACAATGGAAACATGAATGAAAGCACAAACGCACACAACACAACGCATACACATGATCATACGCATTCACATATACGCGCACGCACGAAGCCAATTGACAAAGCATATTAACCGCAGATGAAATAAAAACCTAAATCACAAAGACAACATGTATCCTATACCGTAAATCACAAGCATTATCAGTCTATTTCTCATATTGAGCTCGACTGCCTGGAGGGTAAGACAAAGCTGGGTTGAGGAAGGGAAGGCAAATGGGAAATAACAAGGCATAATGGGAGAAAAGGGGGCACACGTGCATTATTTAATTATTGTCTTACAACTGATACAACACCAATAAAAAGCAGAAATACATGACAATTTGAAAGCAAGAATTTCTTACATCATTCGAATAGAAGTGGAAACAACAGTTAAGTAGCCCCAACGAACCATCAGATACCACAACTACAAGTAAACAGATTACAACAAGAAATACCAATGTAAAACTCTCATCAAGGAGGAACAAACGATAAGAGAGAATGAATGATATTTTAACCAGGGAATAAAATGTTGAAGAAACTAAGACTATGAAAGTGTCAGAATGTTGTATTTGTCTAGCCTGCAGTGAGGTACTCTATAGCGAGTACAGCCCAATCTAGGGTTTCCTATATGTACTCAACTGCTTGCTAGTGCAACCCCTCTTTCTTGTTCTAAACTTTCTGCTCGTACTTTTAACATGCTATCAGAGTGTGTCCTTCCTTGGCTTGTGGGCCCACCAACCTGCTTCCGCTGCTTCTTGATCTGTCGCACGCCCCGTGGCGTGCTACCTATTTTTCATCCCGCCGCGCGCCTACGGCTGCTTCCGCCGCGCGCCTACTGTGCACAGTTTGCCTACCGAACCCACAGTTGACCTCCCGAGCCAGGCTGGTTACCAGAAAACAAAGCGCAAAAAAACAGAGTGTCGTAGAGCAGAACGGGTTTGGTTGGCGAGAGTCCCAACCACACCCACCTGAAGGAACAAGGGCTCAAAATGTGCACATTTTGCCTCCTTTGGTAATTCAGGTCGTGCGATTTCCATAGTACGCGAAGCGATAAGATCATCCGAAGAGATAGAATAAAAAGCCACTAAAGCATAGGCCATGAGCATTTTCACATTTAATCCTAGCCCATCCCCAAACATCGCATTTGGACCTATCGCCTTCCGCGTCCCCCACGCTTCTCCCCACCGTCTCTCACACACCTCCCCACGCACACGCCCACGTTTCCACTCACCATCGCCCACGCTTTCCCCCATCGTCGCTCACGCTTCCCCTTACCTCCGCTCACGCTTCCTCCTGCCTTCCCCCACGCTTCCCCCCACCGTCGCCCACGCTTCCCCCCACCGTCGCCCACGCTTCCCCCCACCGTCGCCCACGCTTCCCCCCACCGTCACCCACGCTTCCCCCCACCGTCGCCCACGCTTCCCCCCACCGTCGCCCACGCTTCCCCCCACCGTCGCCCACCGCCACCGTCGCCCACCCCCACTGTCGCCCACGCTTACCCTCCCATCGCCCTCGGTTAGACTTCCCGCCGACCTCCCTTCTCTCCCACCTCTCTCCACGCCGTCATCACTCCCCTACCCATCACGTTCCCCCTATTCACCATCGCGTCTCCACCCATGCCGCCCACCCTCTCATCCCTTCCCATCGCATTTAGGGTCGTCGTTGTATCCCTTCCAAATTTCCTCGTTAGGTCGCTTACGCTCTCCCCATTACCACCTTCTCTACTCCTACCATCGCCCATGGTTACCACCCCACCCTTGCACCCTTATTTCCTTCTCTCTCATTCTCCCTCCCCATCAGCCTCTCACCCACCCTGGGCGGGGAGGTATGGCGAGCTGGGCTGGGAGCTGGGGAAGGGGTCGTGACTTGTTTGCTGTGGGGTGTGGAAGAGTGCGTGGTCAGCAGCACCCACCCTTCTCTCTCTTGCACTGACCTCCTCTCCTCTCTTGCACCAACCCCACACGCATGGCAGGTGGTGGTGCGGCTTTGGAGCAGAGTGTTTGGTGCACAGCCAGGGCAGCGCGTGCAGGCGGGCAGCAAGGAGTGCAGTGCTGCAGGGGGCGGGTCTGGGGAGCGGGGGAGGCGGGGCAGGGGAGGCGGGGGTTAGGGAGAGAGGGTGCAGGGATCCTCCTATCCCCCGTTCCACCCTTATACCCTACCACACTTTTACCTCCTGCCCTCCTCCCTCACTCCGTTCCGTCGTTCCCCCACAATCGTCCTCCTCTCCCTCTCCCTTCCTCCCTTCCTCCATCTCTCTGCCTCACTACCCTCTTTACCCTCTCTGTTGCCCGTCCTCCCTTCCTCCCTTCCTCCATCTCTCTGCCTCCCTACCCTCTTTACCCTCTCTGTTGCCCGTCCTCCCTTCCTCCCATCCTTCTTTCCTGCCATTCTTCCTCTCCTCATCCTCCCTCGATCCAGTCCCCCTTCCCCTTTCCATCTCCCACTCTCCCACTCCCTTCCTCACGCCAACCCTGCTCCTCCGTTCCACCCTTCTACCTTCCCCCTTGTACCCAGCCGCACTTTTTCCTCTCATCCGCCCATCATCTCATCCGCCCATCCTCTCATCCGACCATCATCTCATCCGCCCATCATCTCATCCGCCCATCATCTCATCTGCCCATCCTCTCATCCGCCCATCATCTCATCCGCCCATCCTCTCACCGTCGCCCACGCTTCTGCCTTAGTGCCTTTCCGTGCTCTCTCTCCCCTACCCACGCTTCATCTCGCTCACCCTTCCGCCCTTCCTCCGTGTCTCCCTTGCTCATTTTCTGCCTCAGTGCATTCTTTGTTCCCCACCCTCCATCAGAGTTGGTGGTTCGTGTCTGTGCAGGTATGCCATGCATCCAGTTGTGATGAGTATAGGGTGTGATAATATTAGTTGTTTACAATAGCTATGCCATGTACCGTTATTGAAGTTGGTTGGATGCGTCTCATAATACACCACATCGTGATTTGGAGCATTATGAAAAAGTGCAACAAAGCAAAATAATGTTCCATTTATGTTGCCAAGACAAGACTCTACGCACGAGCACAAAGCTAGGAGGTGGTAACTTTTTAACCCACTCCTGTTGGGACCCATGGTGCTGGCACCTGTACACGCATGGTTCTGTATGGAACAGGGAGGGAAGAGGGGATATGGTAGAATAAGCGAGGGGTGAAGGTGGAGGGCATGTATGGGAGGAGTTAGGCAGAGGAGTGAGCGAAGCGGGGAACAGAGTGAGCAGAGCAGGGTGGAGAAGGCGGTAAGCAAAGGGGATAACCAGTAAGCATGGGGCTAAGGAGGGGAAATGAGAGGACTTGGGGGGGAAAAAGGGTTGAACAAAGGGGAATAGAGAGTAAACAGGGTGGAAAGATGGGTGAGTACAGGGGGAAAGAGAGTGACCAGAGGGGGAGAGAGTGAACAAGGGGTAAGGGAGTGAGCAAGGGATTTTAGGGGCGAGCACAGGGGGAAATAGACCGAGCAAGGGGGAAATGGGTGAGAAAGGGGGAAAGAGGGATGAGAACAGGGGGAAAGAAAATGAGCAGGGGGGGAGAGAGTGAGCAGGGGGGAAGAGAGTGAGCAGGGAGGGAGAGAGTGAGTATAGGAGTGAGCCGGGAAAACAGGGGCGAGCAGAGGGGGTAAGAGAGCGTGAAGGGGGGAAATGGGGGAGGTGAAGGCGACGGGAGGGGGAAGTGAAGGCGACGGGGAGGGGGAAATGAAGGCGACGGGGAGGGGGAAATGAAGGCGACGGGAGGGGGAAGTGAAGGCGACGGGAGGGGGAAGTGAAGGCGACGGGAGGGGGAAGTGAAGGCGACCAGAGGGGGAAGTGAAGGCGACGGGAAGGGGAAGTGAAGGCGACGGGAGGGGGAAGTGAAGGCGACGGGAAGGGGAAGTGAAGGCGACGGGAGGGGGAAGTGAAGGCGACGGGAGGGGGAAGTGAAGGCGACGAGAGGGGGAAGTGAAGGCGACGGGAAGGGGAAGTGAAGGCGACGGGAGGGGGAAGTGAAGGCGACGGGAAGGGGAAGTGAAGGCGACGGGAGGGGGAAATGAAGGAGACGGGAGGGGAAGTGAAGGCGACGAGAGGGGGAAATGAAGGCGACGGGAAGGGGAAGTGAAGGCGACGGGAGGGGGAAGTGAAGGCGACGGGAAGGGGAAGTGAAGGCAACGGGAGGGGGAAATGAAGGAGACGGGAGGGGAAGTGAAGGCGACGGGGAGGGGGAAATGAAGGCGACGGGAGGGGGAAGTGAAGGCGACGGGAGGGGGAAGTGAAGGCGAGAGGAGGGGGAAGTGAAGGCGACGGGAGGGGGAAGTGAAGGCGACGGGAGTGGGAAGTGAAGGCGACGAGAGGGGGAAGTGAAGGTGACGGGAAGGGGAAGTGAAGGCGACGGGAGGGGGAAGTGAAGGCGACGGGAAGGGGAAGTGAAGGCGACGGGAGGGGGAAATGAAGGAGACGGGAAGGGAAGTGAAGGCGACGGGAGGGGGAAGTGAAGGCGACGGGAGGGGGAAGTGAAGGTGAGGGGAGGGGGAAGTGAAGGCGACGGGAGGGGGAAGTGAAGGCGACGAGAGGGGGAAGTGAAGGCGACGGAAGGGGGGGGAAGGGGGGGGGGGGGGGTTGAAGGCAACGGGGGGGAAGTGAAGGCGACGGGCGGAGCGAAGGCGACGGGCAGGGGTCGCGAACGCGACGAGCTGCGGAAGCGATGGCGACGACGCGGGCGATAGAGAGCGGAAGCGTGGGACCTAGGGAAATGAAAGCGAGGGCGAGGGGAGGGTCACGCTTGGGCGAACGGGTGCGATTCGATTTTCGCCGCGAGTTTACGCTACACAGTAGTTGTACAATAAAATGCACTTCGACACAAAAATCTTCACCCAGCGAGCACTAGCTTTGCGCGTCATCATCAAAATCTGAGCCACCCACATCGTAAGGCGCATCTGATCCCTTTTGAGTGAACGCCGATGCCCTGCCCTGTCTACAGGTATGGTCTATGCCTATTACTCTGCGTGCTATCTCAAACTGTGCACAGTTTGGTATGCACGTGCTGTTCTAGTTGTAGGAAGGACCCCACCCACCATGGGAAGCGAGAAACTTTTGTCGCAAATTGGTTTCGCGAGTGAAAGTCTCTCGCAACCCAACCGAACCTCTCCGTGCCTGCCTCCCGAACTTAGTTTTTAGCGTTGACTTCCGTTGAGTAATTCAGGTCTGTCAGAACATTATAGCTTATGCTTTTGTGTAGGCTATAGTGGGGTAGCCCATATAGGGTACAACCCAATTAGGGTTAGTACTTGTACCCAACTCTTTCATAGTGCATTCATTCTCGTTTCAGTTTTCTCATGGTATCGAGCAGGTTCCCTCGTGGGAACTGTTCCTAGGGCCCACCGATTCGATTTTTTTTTTTTTCCTGCCCGGAGCGCGCTCAGCCCTTGCCCGAGTCGCGCTCCCCCCCCCCCTTTCTCACAGTGTCGCGCCGCCCTAGCGGCTGTGTCGCGCCGCCCTTGACGGCCCCGATCCGCCGCCCTAGCGGCCCCGTCGCCTACCCCGCGGCCCTTGAGCTGCCCATCCCGGCCCCGATTCGCCGCCCTTTCGGCCCCGTCGCCTACCCCGAGGCCCTCGCACCGCCCTTCCCGACCCGGCCCCGACCCTGCGGCCCCGTCGCCTACCTGCGGCCCTATCGCCTACCTGTGGCCCCGTCGCCTACCTGCAGCCCCGTCGCCTACCTGCGGCCCCGTCGCCTACCAGCGGCCCCGCCGCCTACCTTCGGCCCCGTCGCCTACCTGCGGCCCCGTCGCCTACCTGCGGCCCCGTCGCTGCCCTTCCCGGCTCAGGCGCCGCCCTTTCTCGTCCCCGACACCACCCTTCCCCACCCGGCCCAGTCTCCGCTGGCCCCGTCGCCTACCCTAGGGCCCCGGCGCCGCCCCTTCCCGGCCCCGGCCCAACCCCTGCTGGCCCCGTCGCACGCCCTTCCTGGCCCCGACCCCGTCTGCACGCGGCCCCGCCGGGCTACTGCCGAGCCGCCAGCGCCACCCGAGCCGCCGCGCCACCTGAGCCGTCCGAGCCGCCGTCCCGCCCGAGCCGCCCGAGCCGCCGTCCCGCCGAGCCGCCCGAGCCGCCCGAGTCGCCCGAGCCGCCCGAGCCGCCCGAGCCGCCCGAGCCGCAGAGTAGCTGAGCCGCCGAGCTGCAGTTCCTGCCGAGCCGCCGAGCTGCAGTTCCTGCCGAGCTGCCGAGCCGCCGAGCTGCCCGAGCCGCCCTGTCCGGTAAGAGCAGCGCCTCTGTCACTGCACTGCCCTTACCCCACTGTTCGCGCTACTAGTCTACTGCTGTCATGGCTACCCCTAGTGTCCTCGCTTTTGACGCTGAGGGTCGGGCCATTGACTTTGATGTCTGGGTAGATGACCTGCAGCTTTTCCTACAGTGCGATAGGGCAGACGGTCTCTCCCTCTTTGACCTCACCTCTGGTGCCTCTCCCGCCCCTGCTGCTGCGGCTGACGCCACTGTTCGCTCACAGTGGGCCACACGCGATGCTGCTGCACGTCTTGCTGTGCGTCGCCACCTGCCTACCTCTGAGCGTGCGCACTTTAGCCGGTACAAGAGTGCTCAGACCTTGTACGACGCTGTAGTTGCACGCTACTCCTCCCCTGCCACTGCTGCACTGAGCCGCCTCATGCTACCGTACCTCTTCCCTGACCTTGCTGCCTTTCCCACAGTCGCTGACCTCATTACGCACCTCCGCACTAGTGACACTCGCTACCGCGCTGCGCTTTCTGCTGAGTTCTGCGCCAAGAACCCCCCCCCCCCCCCCCATGTATATCACTCTCTACTACATAGTCACCCGCCTCCCTGACTCCCTTCGCGTAGTCAGGGACCACTTCCTCTCAGTTTGCCCCACCACCCTCACCGTTGACCTCCTCGAGAAGGCCCTCCTAGCAGCGGAGAAGAGCATAGTCGCTGTAGGAGCCTCTCGTGGTGACCCTCGCACCCCCATCTTTGAGGGGTGTTCCCCCTCCCCCCTTTTGCCCTCTGTTGCCTCTGCTGCTGCGGCCGACCTCGTTGGGCTTGAGTTGGTCGGTGCGGCGTCTGCCCCTAGCGGGAGACGCCGCCCTGGCAAGGGCAAAGGGGGCAGGGGCGCTGGAGGAGCTAGCGGGGGAGGTGGAGGCGGCGGTGGAGGCGGCGGAGGGAGTGGGGGTGGCGGTGGAGGTGGTGGCGGGGGTGGAGGTGTCGGTGGCGGCAGTGGAGGCGGAGGAGGCGGCGGTGGCGGTGCGAGCGGAGGTGGTGGCGGAGGTGGCGGCGGTGGAGGAGGCGGTGGCGGAGGAGGTGGAGCTGGTCGGGGTGGCACTGCGCAGAGGGTCGGCTCCGGTGGAGGTCAGCGCTAGCAGCAGCAGCAGCAGCAGTAGCGCACTCGTGACATCCCCTCCCCTTAGCAGCTCCGTGAGTGGTACACTGCACGCCAGCGGGGTGGGGGTACTGGTCCGTGCACGTACGTCCTACGCACCGGCGACCGCGCGGGTGAGCAGTGTGGGGGTGCGCACTCCACCCAGCGCTGCTTTGGCCGCCTGACGGACGCTTGGCGTCACCAGTTTTCGGAGGCCATGGAGATCCCCCGCTGGGGTGAGCTGTCCAGGGCGGGAGTAGCTGTCTTTGACCTTGACTTTGATGCTATTCTTGCTGCCATATATGCTGTGACTATAAGTGATGAGGGTGACTGTTACCGGTGTTTTCCGCCCGACCCGAGCATTGAGACTGCCGCTCTAGGTACTGGTGAGGCTGCTGCTCTAGGTGCTAGCGAGGCTGCTGCTCTAGGTGCTCGTGCGTCTGCTCCCTCAGGTGCTGGTGAGTATGCTCTCTCAGGTACTGCGTCGACTTCGGCGTCCCACACCTTCACCCTTGACTCGGGGGCTTCTCGCTCCTTCTTTCGAGACCGCACCACACTCACGCCGCTTGGTCGGCCAGTTGCAGTCTCTCTGGCAGACCCCTCTGGGGGTCCTGTCCTTGCTCACTACTCCACTGTCCTCCCGTGTCCGGCGGCCCCCTCTGGCACCCTGTCTGGTCTTTACCTCCCCTCGTTCTCTACGAACTTGGTGAGTGGTGCTGACCTACAGGATGCGGGGGTTCACCAGTTCACTCCTGCGCGTCAGCGGGTGACCCACTGCACGGACGCTCGGACAGGCCGACACCTGGCCACGTTTACACGTCGGCCGGGGTCGAGCCTGTACACACTGACCACTGCGTCTCCTCCAGTCACTGCGTCTGGTCAGGTAGCTGCGTCGGGTCAGGTGTTTGCTGCAGCGTCCAGGTCTGGTCCTGAGTCTGCCCCCTGCTCGTGTCGCGTCCTGTCTCACGAGACTCTCCTTTGGCACCACCGCCTTGGTCACCCCTCCCTGCTTCGTCTCCGAGGCATGGCCTCCCGTGTCCTTGTCTCCGGTCTTCCCCGGTCCCTCCCTCCCCTTCCTCCTGGGCCTGGCCCTACCTGCGTCCCCTGTGTCGAGGGGCGGCAGCGGGCTGCCCCTCACTCCTCCCAGTTTCCTTCGACAGAGGCCCCGTTGCAGACGCTTCACATGGACGTGTGGGGCCCGGCCCGCGTCCGCGGACAGGGTCACGAGCGCTACTTCCTGCTGGTGGTTGACGACTACTTGCGTTACACCACAGTCTTCCCCTTGCGCACCAAGGGTGATGTCACTGCGTTGTTGATCGACTGGATCTGCGCAGCTCGTCTCCATCTCAGGCAGAGCTTCGACTCAGACTTTCCTGTTCTCCGTCTGCACTCTAACAGAGGCGGAGAGTTCTCCTCTGGCCTTCTGCGAGCCTACTGACGTGCACGAGGCATCCGCCAGACCTTCACGCTTCCGGACTCCCCACAGCAAAATGGGATTGCTAAGCGCCGCATTGGCATGGTCATGGATGTCGCTCGTACGCCCCTGATGCATGCGGCTGCCCCCCATTTTCTGTAGCCGTTTGCGGTTCGGTACGCGGCGCATCAGATCAACCTTCACCCCAGGGTCTCCATGCCGGAGACCTCCCCCGCTTTGCTGTGCACGGGGAAGGTTGGCCATGCGTCTGCGTTCCGTGTCTGGGGATCTCGGGCGTTTGTTCGCGACTTGTCTGCGGACAAGCTGTCCCCTTGTGCTGCTCCTTGCGTCTTCCTTGGCTTCCCCCCTGACGCGCCAGGGTGGCAGTTCTACCACCCCACCTCTCGCTGTGTTCTGTCCTCCCAGGACGTCACGTTTGACGAGTCGGTCCCCTACTACCGCCTCTTCCCCTACCGCACTCCGTCCCTCCCCCCGCCGCCGCTCTTCTTTGTACCAGGTCCCCCCCCGGTAGACCCCCTCCCCCCTCAGGGTCTTGCCCCTTCAGGTGTGTCCCAGGTAGACGCACTCGAGCCTGTCAAGGTCACTGGTGACTCTGGTGCTGCTGAGGGTGCTGAGCCTGGGGGTGCTGACTCTGGGGGTACTGAGCCTGCGGGTGCTCCTACTGGGGGTGCTGAGCCTGGGGGTGCTGCGACTGGGGGTGCTGAGCCCGTGGGTGCTGCGCTTGGGGGAGCTGAGCCTGGGGGTGCTGAGCCTGGGGGTGCTACGCCTGGGGATGCTGAGCGTGGAGGTGCGGAGCCTGAGGGAGTTGGGCCTACTCGTGTGGCGTCTGGCGGTGCTGGTCCTGGAGGTTCTCCAGGTGCTTCGTCTCGATGGGAGCCCCTCTCTCCACATGAGCTGCGTGAGTGGTTTGCCCAGCGCTGGAGGCGTGCTGCTGGAGCTGGAGGTTCTCCAACTGCTGAGGGTGCTGGTGCCGCGGGTCCCGAAGGTTCTCGTGCTGAGAGTACTGGAGCTGCTGGCCCTCCGGGTGCGACAAGAGCTGGTGCTGCAGAGGTTGTTGGCGCTGAGGCTGCTGCTGTCGGTCCTGGAGGCGGACCTGCTGGGGGTACTACTGGTGCTGCTGGAGGTACTGGAGCTGGAGGTGCTCCTGGCGCTGGTGCTGCCGCTGGGGGTACTGGTACTGTCTCTGCTGTGCCTGGAGTCACCGCGCGGCCTCGGCCGTACTTCGTTCTGCTCCTTCTACTGGTCCTTCTCCTCCCTTAGAGTGTCCACAGCCTGTCCCGTCACATTTACAGCCGGCCTCCCCACTGCCTGCTCCTTCTCCCTACACTGGTCCTACTGGAGGTCTTGCCGAGCGTCATGAGCCTGTGTCTCGCCCTGCGTCGCCTGTCCGCCCTGCTCGCGCTAGTGGTCGTGGTTCGCGTCAGCGTCTTCCTCCTGTCCCTGGCACGCACCGGATGTCTCTACGTCCGTCCACTGCTCCTCTGCGTGCCCCTTTGCCTTCTCCTCCTGAGTCCTCTCTTCCTGCTCTTGCCGACCCGGAGTCGGACTCTCTTCGTGCTGCCAGTCCTACTGTCACGCGTCTCCTTGCTACTGTCGTCACTGACCCTTCCTTTGCGTCCACTGCTACGTCTGCCTTAGTTAGTGAGCTCGTCGACTTTGCTGCTCGCTGTCGTCTAGACTACGCTGCTAGTCTTGTCGCTGAGTCTGAGTCTGTCTGTCCTCTTGTCCGTCGGGGGTGAGTGTGCCCTCGGCACAGACGTCCTTCAGGACAGGCAGGAGGAGTTCCAGTGTCTGGCTGCTGCTTCACCTCATCTCGTGTCCGTACTGCTTACCCCTGAGGGAGACCCGGATGCACCAGACATCCCGACTCCGCGCTCTTACGCGGAGGTGATAGAGGGTCCCTACTCCTCTCAGTGGCAGGCAGCTATGGACGCAGAGATGGCTTCCTGGAAGTCCACAGGCACCTACGTTGACGAGGTTCCCCCGCCTGGGGCAAACATCGTCAGTGGCATGTGGATTTTTAGGGTAAAGCGGCCGCCGGGTTCTCCGCCTGTCTTCAAGGCGCGTTACGTGGCTCGTGGCTTCAGTCAGCAGCAGGGAGTTGACTACTTTCAGACCTTCTCTCCCACCCCGAAGATGACCACTCTTCAGGTACTGCTGCACATAGCTGCTCACCGTGACTACGAGCTGCACTCTCTTGACTTCAGCACGGCTTTCTTGCAGGGCAGCCTGCACGAGGAGATCTGGCTGCATCGCCCACCTGGCTTCACTGGGTCTTTTCCTCCTGGCACCCAGTGGAGCCTACGGCGGCAAGTCTACGGTCTCCGCCAGGCACCGCGTGAGTGGCACGACACACTGAGGACTACACTTGCGGCTCTTGGGTTTGCTTCCTCTACTGCCGACCCGTCGCTGTTTCTGACGAGAAGTGAGCATGGAATGGATAAACTATGAAACTGTTGGGTACAAGTACTAACCCTTATTGGGTTGTACCCCTTATGGGCTACCCCACTACAGCCTACACAAATGTATAAGCTATGATGTTCTGACACACCCCCATAGGGTTTAGGGTTTATGAAAAAAAGTGATCACAAGACCAGTCAAGCAAAGCAAAGCAAAGCAAAGCAAGCTCAGGGTGGATCACAAAGTCACCACACAGTCCGAGCACAAGAGTAAGGCCACAAGGCCAGTTCACATGCAAGGTCATAGATATAAAGGTAAAACAAGCAACGGCGGGTATAGAAAGAAGACAGTACAAACAAGATCAAGAAGTGAGCAAGTGAGGCCAGGTAGGCACAAGACCTAGCACAGTACAGAAGCGCTGATGATCACAAGACGGAAGGGCCTTGGTGAAGATATCAGCAGTGTTGGCCTCAGAGGCCACGTAGGTGAGGCGGAGCTGACCACACTGCTGCAGCTCACGAGAGAGGAAGTAGCGGAGAGCAATGTGCTTCGTTCTGTGCTCCAGTCTGTGCTCCCGACACAAGGCCAGCATGGCCTTGTTGTCTACGTACAGAACTGGAGGAGAACGAGGCGGCTCTCCTAGGTCAGTCAGCAGGTAGGTGAGCCAGCGTAGCTCCTGTGCAGCCATGGCCCCTGCGTAGATCTCAGCCTCACAGCTGGAGCCGAGAACAGAGGACGAGCGGGTAGACCGCCACGAAACAGAGCCAGAGCTAAGGCTGAAGGTGTAACCCTGTGACGACCGCTGCGTAGCCTGGTCGTCAGCCCAAGAAGCGTCAGCGTGACCTTTGAGGACTACTCGACGTCGCCCTCCAAGCACTAGCCCCATGCCCGACGTACTGCACACGTAGCGCAACACCCTCTTCGCTGCAGCCATGTGCTCTGGTCTGTGTCTCCCAGGAGCAACATAGCGTGCCAAGATGCTAAGAGGGTATGCAAGGTCAGGTCGTGTGCAGGTCATCAGGTACATGAGGCAGCCAACAAGCTCTGGGTACAGACCACTCGACTCTACGGACCATCCGAAGGCAGAGCTGAGAGCGAGTGGCGAGTAGACAGAGGAGTGGCCTGAGGCGAGGAGTACGTGAAGCCGAAGCGCTGAAGGACCTGCTGCACCATGTGTGACTGAGTCAGGGTAATGGTGCGCTGTGCTCTGTCCCGGGTGATCTGCAAGCCAACGTAGCTGCGCAGTTCACCCAGGTCTGTGCACGTGTGTCTCTTCTGCAGCTCGGACTTCACGTGGGCGAGTCCAGCAGTGTCAGCAGTGGCAAAGACTAGGTCGTCGACGTACACGAGGATGTAGAACGGCGGCAAAGAGGTGTCGGTGCGTAGAAACAGCGACGGGTCGGCTGTAGAAGGAGCAAACCCAAGAGCCGCAAGTGTAGTCCTCAGTGTGTCGTGCCACTCACGGGGCGCCTGGCGGAGACCGTAGACTGGCCGCCGGAGGCTCCACTGGGTGCCAGGAGGAAACGACCCAGTGAAGCCAGGAGGGCGGCGCAGCCAGATCTCCTCGTGCAGGCTGTTCTGCAGGAAAGCAGTGCTTAAGTCAAGAGAGTGAAGCTCGTAGTCGCGCTGAGCGGCTATGTGCAGCAGCACCCGAAGAGTGGTCATCTTCGGGGTGGGAGAGAAGGTCTGAAAGTAGTCAACTCCCTGCCGCTGACTGAAGCCTCGAGCCACGTAACGCGCCTTGAAGACAGGCGGAGAGCCCGGCGGCCGCTTCTCCCTAAAGATCCACATCCCACTGACGATGTTCGCCCCAGGTGGGGGAACCTCGTCAACGTAGGTGCCTGTGGACTTCCAGGAAGCCATCTCTGCGTCCATGGCCGACTGCCACTGAGAGGAGTAGGGACCTTTGATCGCCTGAGTGTACGATCGAGGAGTAGGGATGTCTGGTGCATCCGGGTCTCCCTCAGGGGCAATCAGCGTGGACACGAGATGAGGTACACCAGCAGCAAAGCACTCAAATTCCTCCTGCCTGTCCTCAAGTCGACAAGCTCAGCAACTAGAGCAGACGCAGTAGCAGACTCAAAGGAAGGGTCACTGACGACAGTAGCAAGAAGATGCGTGACCGAAGGACTAGCAGCACGAAGGGAGTCAGACTCCGGGTCAGCAAGAGAAGGAAGAGAGGACTTTGGAGGAGACGGCAACGGGACACGTAGAGGAGCAGTGGAAGGACGCAGTGCCATCTGGAGTGTGCCGGGGACCGCAGGAGGACGCGGACGTGCAGTACGACCACTAGTGCGAGCAGCACGAACAGGTGACGCGGGACGAGACGCAGGCTCACGACGCTTAGCAAGACCTCCAGTAAGACCAGTGTAGGGAGAAGGAGCAGGTAGAGGGGAGGCGGGCGGTAACTGTGACTGCGACTGGACAGGCGGTGGACACTCTAGGGGAGGAGCAGGACCAGTAGAGGGTGGGAGACCAAGAACGTGCTCCAGGAGCGGAACGAAGTACGGCCTCGGCTGCGCAGCGCCTCCAGAACCAGCAAGTACGGCACCAGTACCCCCAGCGGCAGCACCAGCGCCAGCAGAACCTCCAGCTCCAACAGCGCCAACTCCAGTACCCTCAGAAGCACCAGCGCCAGCAGCACCGCCAGCGCCAACACCCCCAGCAGCTCCAGCTCCAGCAGCACCAACTCCAGTAGGACCGTCAGCACTAGCTGCCTCAGCAGCACCCCCAGACGCACCAGCACCAGTAGAAACACAAGCGCCAACACCCCCAGCAGCTCCAGCTCCAGCAGCACCAACTCCAGTAGGACCGTCAGCACCAGCTGCCTGAACAGCACCCCCAGACGCACCAGCACCAGTAGAAACACCAGCGCCAACACCCCCAATAGCTCCAGCAGTACCCCCAGACTCAGCAGCACGTCTCCAGCGGCGGGCGAACCACAATCGCAGCTCCTGTGGAGAGAGCGGCTCCCGCCTCGACGAAGTACCGCCGGCGGCCACACGAGCAGACCCAGCACCCCCAAGCTCCGCACCCCCGGGCTCAGCACCCCCAGGCTCAGCACCTCCAGTCTCAGCACCCCCAGACTCAGCACCCGCAAACCTGGCACCCGCAGGCCCAGCACCTCTAGCAGCACCAGAGTCAACAGCTACCTCGACAAGCTCGACTGCGTCTACCTGGGACACACCTGAAGGGGCAGGACCCTGAGGAGGGAGGGGGTCTACTTGGGTAGCACCTGGCGCAAGGAAGAGCGGCGGCGGGGGGAGGGGCGCAGTGCGGTAGGGGAAGAGACGGTAGTAAGGCACCAACTCGTCAAAGGTGACGTCCTGGGAGGACAGAACACGGCGCGTGGTGGGGTGGTAAAACTGCCATCCAGGCGCGTCAGGGGGGAAGCCAAGGAAGACGCAAGGAACAGCACGGGGGGACAGCTTGTCCGCAGACAAGTCACGGACAAACGCCCGAGATCCCCAGACCCGAAACGCAGACGCATCGCCAACCTTCCCTGTCCACCGCAAGGCGGGGGAGGTCTCTAGCAAGGAGACCAGGGCTGAAGGTTGAGCTGATGCGCGGCGTACTGAACCGCAAACGGCCACAGAAAATGGGGGGCAGCCGCATGCATCATGGACGTACGCGCGACGTCCATGACCATGCCAATGCGACGCTCAGCAATCCCATTTTGCTGTGGAGAGGCCGGAAGCGTGAAGGTCTGGCGGATGCCCTGTGCCCGACAGAAGGCTCCCAGACGGGCAGAGGAAAACTCCCCTCCTCTGTCCGAGTGCAGACGCAAAAAAGGAAAGTCCGAGCCGAAACTCTCTCTGAGCTGCAGATGAGCTGCGCGGATCCAGTCGATCAACACCTCAGTGACGTCACCCTTGCTGCGCAAGGGGAAGACTGTGGTGTAGCGCGAGTAGTCGTCAACGACCAGCAGAAAGTATTGCTCTCTCCCCTGCCCTCTGACGCGGGCTGGGCCCCACACGTCCATGTGTAGAGTCTGCAGCAGAGCCTCTGTCGGAGGAAACTCGGAGGAGTGAGGGGCGGCGGGCTGTCGCCCCTCGACGCAGGGGACGCAGGTAGGGCCAGGCCTCGGAGGAAGGGGAGGGAGAGACCGAGGAAGACCAGAGACAAGGACACGGGAAGCCATGCCTCAGAGACGAGGCAAGGAGGGGTGACCAAGGCGGTGGTGCCAAAGGAGAGCCTGGTGGGACAGGAGACGACACGAGCAGGGGGCAGACTCAGGACCAGACTTGGACGCTGCAGCAAACACCTGACTCGACGCAGCTACCTGGGCAGACTCAGCAGTAGGAGGAGAATCAGCAGTAAGGGTGTACAGGCTCGACCCTAGCCGACGGGTGAATGTGGCCAAGTGTCGGCCTGTCCGAGCACACCTGCAGTGGGTCACTCGCTGACTCGCAGGAGTGAACTGGTCAACCCCTCGATCCTGTAGGTCCGCTACACTCACCAAGTTCGTAGAGAACGAGGGGAGGTAGAGACCAGACAGGGTGCCAGAGGGGGCTGCAGGGCACGGAAGGACAGTGGAGAAGCTAGCAAGGACAGGACCCCCAGAGGGGTCTGCCAGGGAGACTGCAACCGGCCGACTAAGCGGCGTAAGAGTGGTGCGGTCTCGAAAGAAGGAGCGGGACGCACCCGAGTCCAGGGTGAAGGTGCGGGAGGCCTGAGCCGACGTAGTACCTGAGAGAGCAGACTCACCAGCACCTGGGGCGGCAGACGCACTTGCACCTGGGGCAGCAGACGCACTAGCACCTAGAGCAGCAGTCTCACCAGCACCTAGCGCAGCAGCCTCAATGCCCGGGTCAGGCGGTACACACAGGTAACAGGCACCCTCAACACTATCAGCAACAGCATACATGGCAGCAAGAATAGCATCAAAGTCAAGATCAAAGATAGCAGCCCCGGCCTTAGCCAGATCTCCCCAGCAAGGGATCTCTGGCGCCTCAGGGAACTGGCGACGCCACGCGTCCGTCAGGCGACCAAAGCAGCGCTGGGTGGAGTGCAGACCTCTGCACTGCTCACCACTGCGGTCGCTGGTACGGAGAACGTAAGAGCAGGGACCAAAACCCCCACCGCGCTGGCGTGCAGTGTACCACTCACGAAGCTGCTGAGGGGACAGGGTCACACCACTCCGCTGCTGCTGCTGGCGCTGACCACCACCGGCGCCACTCCTCGGCGCAGAGTCGCGACTCGCTCCACCACCGCTGCCTCTGCCGTCGCCGCCGCCTCCGCCGCCTCCGCTGCCTCCTCCACCTCCGCCTCCTCCACTACATCCGCCGCCTCCGCTCCCTCCGCCACCTCCACCGCCCCCGCCGCCTCCACTGCTGCCGCCGCCGCCGCCACCCCCAGCACCACTCCCACCACCACCCCCACTCCCTCCACCGCCTCCACCACCACCTCCACCGCCCCTCCACCCCCTCCAGTGCCCTTGCCCCCCTTGCTCTTGCCGGTGCGGCGTCTCCCGCTCGGGGCAGACGGAGCGCCGACCGACTCGAAACCAACGAGGTCGGCCGCAGCAGCAGAGGCAACAGAGGGCAAGAGGGGGGAGGGAGAACACCCCTCAAAGACGGGGGTGCGAGGGTCACCACGAGAGGCTCCTACAGCGACTATGCTCTTCTCTATCGCTAGGAGGGCCTTCTCGAGGAGGTCAACGGTGAGAGTGGTGGGGCAAACAGAGAGGAAGTGGTCCCTGACTACACGGAGAGAGTCAGGGAGACGGGTGACTATGTAGTAGAGGGTGATGTACATGGGGGGGGGGTTCTTGGCGCAGAACTCAGCAGGAAGCGCAGCGCGGTAGCGAGTGTCACTAGTGCGGAGGTGCGTAATGAGGTCAGCGACAGTGGGAAAGGCAGCAAGGTCAGGGAAGAGGTACGGTAGTATGAGGCGGCTCAGTGCAGCAGTGGCAGGGGAAGAGTAGCGTGCAACTACAGCGTCGTACAAGGTCTGAGCACTCTTGTACTGGCTAAAGTGTGCACGCTCAGTGGTCGGTAAGTGGCGGCGCACAGCAAGGCGAGCAGAAGCGTCACGTGTGGCCCACTGTGAGCGAACAGTGGCGTCAGCATCAGCAGCAGGGGCAGGGGAGGCACCAGAAGTGAGGTCAAACAGGGAGAGGCCGTCTGCCCTATCGCAGATAGGTGGAGGCCGTCTTACCGAGTAGGTGGAGCGATCGGGCCGTCAGGTAGGTGGAGCGATCGGGCAGCCCGCGGCTGGTAAGAGGGCAAACCCCCAGGGTGGGCTGCAAAGGAGGCACAGAAGCGGAAGGAGAGGGACTACTACCGACACACTGAACACGTGGTGTTCTGCGCCCTGGCCGTCGAGACCTATGGGGCAAACGCGCCCCCCACGACGGTGTTCCTGAAACTGCTGGCCACAGCAGCAGCTAGGAACCGCTTCAGGGCCAGCCCCTTGGCAAAATCCGCCAAGAAGATGGCCTGCCACTTCAGCTAGCGCTGGTCACTGGCCCTCTAGCGCTCCCAGGCGAACGCCCTGCACACCAAGGCTAGGGCTGGAATTGAGGCAGCACACCCCCAGATGGCAGCACACCCCCAGATGGCAGCGGACCCCTGGCCGCTGCACCTGGGGGACATCCTCCACACGCTGGAGGGCTAGACGGTCACTCAGGGGGGAGGGGAGGGGAAGAGGGGTGAGTTGATGGGCTTATGGGATTGAGGTTATCATGGATAGAACTGCATGTCTGTACCCCTGCTGAATTAATACAACGGACCATTTGAGAGAGAGAGAGAGAGAGAGAGAGAGAGAGAGAGAGAGAGAGAGAGAGAGAGAGAGAGAGAGAGAGGGTGTAGCATAGAGTAGCAGTGCATTCATGCCATGCTCGCGTCTCTTTCTTACCTAGTCCCCCCTCGCTGCCTTATCTCGCTGCCGTGCTGCTTTTGGTCCACCGTTGCCATGCGCCTTCCCCTCCCACCCCTCCCCGACCACTCACTTGTCGTTCCGCTCTGCTCACCATTCACTGCATGCTTGCTTGCCGTTTTCCGCTTTTGCCACTTGCGTACCCCCTGCTTGTCACTTGCCTTCTCACCTCAACTCTCTGCTCCCTTAACCTGATTCCCTCTTCTCCTCTCTTCCTGCCTGCATCCCCCCACCAGCGCATCTACTGGGCGGCAGCGGCAGGGAGCAGGGAGGAGCAGTGGGAGCAGCGTGGAGAGCGGGAGAGGCGAGCGGTGGGATGACGCACGGCCTGGGCTAGCCCTGCTGACCACTGCTGCTGAGCTGCTGGACTACTGCTGCCTGGAAGGGCTGCTGCTGGCCGCGTCAACACTCCTCTGCTCGTCACACGGCTAATTTCCCGCTAAGTTCCCTCCTCAACCCTTGCCATCCTTACCGCCGCTTTGCCCTGTAATTCGTGTTCACAATTGCCCAGCCTCTCTTTTCAAGCATGCTTCGAACCAAAACTACGCCTTCGCATGAAGGTACTAAAAACGTTCGCGTGGCGATGGTAGCACATGGCACTGGGGCGGCTTGAGCTCACACTAGAGTCCTAGGGGGCTAGAATGCACTTACACTCACGCCCGCGTCTCGTTTTCGTTGCCTGCTAGCTCGCCAACCTAGTGCCATGAGCTACCATCGCCTACCCTTTCACTGTGCCACCTGTTCTTTAACTTCCAGCATTTACTCTCACAGTATTATGCCTCCGTTTAGTTTTGATCGCGCCCATGCTTGTATTAGACTAACTTCTTCATTTCCTGCCGCTTTCTGCCTTCTCTCCCCTCTCCCACTCGCTCCCTTTTCTCTCCTAAGCTTTCCCCCTCTCGCACAGGGCTGTGGCAGCGTGTTGCGGGGAGGGAGGGCGGTGGGATGACGCACGGCAGGCAGTCACAGCGGCGTGCGTGCCTCCTGCATGTCCTGCTGACCACGACGCTCCCTCACGCGCCTAGCGACCTTGAGTGCTGCTGCTGGGAGTGTTGCTGCTGGGAGGGCTGCTGCTGACAGTAACAAGGCGACGAGCAGCTTTTGAATCCCGCTAAGTTCCCTCCTCAACCCTTGCCATCCTTACCGCCGCTTTACCTTGGAATTCGTGTTCACAATTGCCCAGCATCTCTTTTCAAGCATGCTTCGAACCAAAACGACGCCTTCGCATGAAGGTATTAAAAACGTTCGCGTGGCGATGGTAGCACATGGCACTGGGGCGGCTTGAGCTCACACTAGAGTCCTAGAGGGTTAGAATGCACTCACACTCATGCCCACGTCTCGTTTTCGTTGCCTGCTAGCTCCCCAACCTAGTGCCATGGGCTACCATCGCCTCTCTGTTTTCATTGCATCCTTCCACCTTGGTTTCACTTCTGAATTCTTCCAGGTTTGCCTGCCATTGCATCATTTGTCGCTGTCCCGTTGCGCCCTGCGTTTACTCACTCACTTCCTCTCCCTGCCTCTATCACCTCCGTACCTGCCCCCTCCGTACCCTCCCCTCTCCCTCTACGCGTCTCATCCCAGCAGCGCAAACCCAGAGGGTGTGGAAGGGTGCGATGGAGCGAATGGTTGCTGCTGCTGATGATGCTGATGCTACTGCTGGTGGCGTTGGCGCATGCAGAGCAGCACTCCAAATGACACTCCAAGAGGGAAACTCGACACAGCGTGGCCCATCCAGCACTCGTTTCTCATTCATGCATTCATCCGTTGTTGCTTCAACACTCCTTTTGTCCCGTTGTTCCCTGCATTTGCTCTCTTATTTCCTCTCCCTTCCTCTTTCACCTCCCCTACCTGCTCCTTCCCCCCCTCCTTCCCATCTCCTTTCCCTCTACCCATCCCCTTCTAGCAACGCAAACTCAATGGGGGTGGAATGGTGCGATGGTGTGGGCGGGTGCTTTGGTGCTGGTGCTACTGCTAACCGCGCTGGAGCTGCTGGTGAGGGTGATGGCGCATGCAGAATGGTACTTCAACTGACACTTCAAGAAAGAAACTCCACATGGTTATGGCTTATCCAACAACTGGTTTTCTCTCTCACTCTGGTGAGAAGCTTCACTGGCTCGACACTCCACTCTGGTGAGAAGCTTCGCTGGCTCGACACTCCACTCTGGTGAGCAGCTTCACTGGCGCGACACTCCACTCTGGTGTGGCTTCACTGGCTCGACACTCCACTCTGGTGTGGCTTCACTGGCTCGACACTCCACTCTGGTGAGCAGCTTCACTAGCTCGACACTCCACTTTGGTGAGAAGCTTCGCTGGCTCGACACTCAACTCTGGTGAGCAGCTTCACTGGCTTGACACTCCACTCTGGTGTGGCTTCACTGGCTCGACACTCCACTCTGGTGTGGCTTCACTGGCTCGACACTCCACTCTGGTGAGCAGCTTCACTGGCTCGACACTCCACTCTGGTGTGGCTTCACACGCAGCCCCACTCTGACTACAGGGCAGCGCCTAACCACAGGTACGCTAACCCCACTCTGACTACAGGGCAGCGCCTAACTACAGGTACGCTAACCCCACTCTGACTACAGGGCAGCGCCTAACTACAGGTACGCTAACCCCACTCTGACTACAGGGCAGCGCCTAACTACAGGTACGCTAACCCCACTCTGACTACAGGGCAGCGCCTAACTACAGGTACGCTAACCCCACTCTGACTACAGGGCAGCGCCTAACTACAGGTACGCTAACCCCACTCTGACTACAGGGCAGCGCCTAACTACAGGTACGCTAACCCCACTCTGACTACAGGGCAGCGCCTAACTACAGGTACGCTAACCCCACTCTGACTACAGGGCAGCGCCTAACTACAGGTACGCTAACCCCACTCTGACTACAGGGCAGCGTCTAACTACAGGTACGCTAACCCCACTCTGACTACAGGGCAGCGCCTAACTCTGATGCATAATGAATGGAAGCAATGAAACCTTGCAGAATGGAAAGATTTGGATTGTCAAGATAAACTTAATCTGCTGTAACTCTTGGTGTGATACATAGTGCATGCTGTAGGCTGTTAGCTGTAGGCTGTAGGCCGAAGGCTGTTGGCTGTAGGCTGTTTCTCTATGTATGGCACAGGCTGTATGTTGTAGACTGCAGCTCTTTTATGGAGTGTAGACTGTAGGCCGTAGGCTGTTGGCTGTGATCTATCACTTTACTTGTTTTAGCTTGAAGAATAGAGAGCAGCGGAGCAGAGGATAAAGGAGAGGAAACAGAGGAGGAGAAGAGGAAGCAAGGGAGGAAAAGAGGAAGCAGGGGAGGAGAAGAGGAAGCAGAGGAGGAGAGGAAGCAGAGAAGGAGGAGAGGAAGCAGAGGAGGAGGAGAGGAAGCAGAGGAGGAGAAGAGGTTGCTTCTGCAGACGTGGTAAGATCTCCCTTGCAGTTCATTCTTATCGTCCTCCTCCTTTCGTCTTCGCTCGGTTTGGTTTCCATTGCCTACTGTACTTGCCTTCGTCTCCCTTGCCGCTTGTTCATCTCAAAATGAGTTGTTGATCTGCCACTGTCTCGGATGTTCGGAAGCCTCCAAGAGGGAGCAGAGGGAGCAGACAAGTGGGGGCAGACAAGGGGGAGCAGACTAGAGGGAGCAGACAAGGGTGGGCAGACTAGAGGAGGGCAGAGATGGTGGAGAAGACCCTCTACTCCTGTGATGTAGTAAGTCTCCTCTGACATTTCCTTACCCTTCTAATCCCTTCTGACTTGGTCGATTGATGCTCTGCATGCCACTTACTTCTCCCCTGTCTTTCTATCTCCACATTTGCTTCCTTCGGCCCAATCACTCCTCGGTGCCTACTCGCTTGCTTGCTCCCCTCCCACTCCTCCCTGCATGACTGTACACCTTCACGTTACTCCACATTTCATTCCCTGGCACCACTCTTCCCTGCGCTGTGCTTTCTTCCATCTGCCGAGGAGAGTAAGGGGGGTCAACACCTCTGCTTGATTCCTCCCGCTTACTCACTACCCGCCTCTTCTCCATACAGCTGTCGCTCCGTCAGTTCATTTGGGGATGGAGGAGGACCCACGAGCGGAGCAGCTGAGCCCTCTTCCCGTGGTACGTTCATCATCCCTTCCCCAACACCTTTTCATAGTTTTGCACTGTACGTCTTTGCCTCTCGCTTTCCTTTTCTTCATGCTCCTTCTCATGTGCTCCTCCTTCCTGGCATTCAAATTTTCAGGCATCGACGGCAGTGGTGGCATGGACGGCAGTAATGGCATGAGACGAACTTCAGGCACAGCCAAGTCAGACAAGGCGGATCATCCTCTTTTCATGGTAAGGCTGCCCAGTCAACCCCCTTCTCCTCTGCCCAGAGGTTCTGATGCCAGCCTTTCTATTCCGTTTTCCTGCTGTTTCCTCCTCTTTGTACCGCCTTCTCTCCTCTACGTTTCACATGCCTTCAATTCTGCCTCTCTCTTTCTTTATGCCTTCCGGTGCCTTTTCCACATACCTTTTCCTCTCGTGTTTCCTCCTTCAGATGCGACAAAACTGGTGCACACGGAGGAGTAACAGTGTGGCAGTAGTACTGGAGTGTGAGGGCAAACGAGAATAGCACGTGAGCTGCGCCGTTTTTTCTTGTCAAGTTCATTGGTAGGTGCCCTCATCTCCTCTGCACCACACTCGCTGGCGCAAACCCTCGTCCCCACCCAATACTGCCCCATCCAACCCAAACACACATCGTATCACATCTCATTTTACCATGTGGTGAAGCTCATATTGTGTCTGTCGTGCCTCCTCTCCTCTGCTTGCAGGACAACCGAAGCAGTTCCATGTGGAAGCCAAGACAGGAGGATGAAGACCACATAGCTGAACTAGTTTAAAAAGGATATAGGATATCTGGGTTAGGTTAGTAAACACTCTCAGGTGTGGTGTGGTATCCCCCTCCCTCCCCCTCCAATCCCCCTCCCCCTGCGTAGGACTCCTTGCATTGCCCCTTCCCCTTCCTCCCCCTGCAACACACCTCCACCTGTGACCCACCCACCTCAGCAAATCCCCGCGTAGGGCACGCTAACCACAGGGATTGTGCCTCGGGGCACACTAACTGCAGGGATCACTAACTACAGGGATCACTAACTGCAGGGATCACTAACTACAGGGATCACTAACTACAGGGATCACTAACTACAGGGATCACTAACTACAGTTATCACTAACTACAGGGATCACTAACTACAGGGATCACTAACTACAGGGATCACTAACTACAGGGATCACTAACTACAGGGATCACTAACTACAGTGCTCACTAACTACAGTGCTCACTAACTACATGGATCACTAACTACAGGGATCACTAACTACAGTGCTCACTAACTACAGTGCTCACTAACTACAGTGCTCACTAACTACAGGGATCACTAACTACAGGGATCACTATCTACAGGGATCACTATCTACAGGGATCACTGTCTACAGGGATCACTATCTACAGGGATCACTATCTACAGGACTTGTGCACCCAGGCATGCTAACTACAGAGACTCGAAAAACAGGGCTTGTGCACAAAAGCAAGCTAACCACAGGGACTCTATTGCACCCAGAAACACTAACTACAGGGACACAAAATATATGGCTTGCACACCCAGGCACGCCAATTACAGAGACTCTGCACGCAGGCACGCTAACTGCAGGTATAGTAAATACAGGGCTTGTGCACCAGGCCCCTAGATTCGTTTTGAGGTAGTCTGAGGCCTCAGAGTACACCGCTCTTCCTAGTCTAGCTGTCAGAGTGACCTGATTTTTTAAGTCTGAGATTTCAGACTACACTTGCATTTCTACGCTGAACATACAGAGTCAGTCAATTTTCCTGTTATAATGAAAACACTAAGTAACCTTCTTACATTTCTTCTTGATAGTCTAATACACGTTCACGTTCTACTACTGCCTCGTCTACAGGCTCCTTCCCAGCCCATGAGGGCTCCTCTCTGTGCCTTGCAGCAGGTGATGTGACCGGCCGGCGCTTCTTGTAGCTGCGCCATATCTCTACTACTCCTAGCACATCTAGCTCATAGTCTAGGAGTGAAATACAGAGCAGATCACTCAGCCTACAGTCCTTAATGCTGCCCCTCTGCCACGTTTTGATGAGATTCTGTCGGGAGAAACCGCGCTCGCACTCGACCGTGCTGAGAGGCAGCACCGCAATCGCCACCCACAGTCCGACCAGGTTGGGGTACGCCTGCTGCCAGTCGGGTGTCCTGAGCATCGCACAAAGTCCCGTGTGGAACTTGCGCTCGCTCTTGGGGGCTCTGGCAAGGACCGGACACAGTGTGCGCAGCTCCCTCACGGCTTTTTTCTTGTCAATGCCTGCAAGGCAAAACGAGACACGGGTTTAGTAAACGAGCCATAGCCAAAGGGGGAAAGGGGCGGGGTGACACAAAACCATACCAGGTAGTATCTCGTCGGCTTCATCTGCGCGAAACAACGTGACAAGCGACATCAGCCACTCCAGGCACTGTGCATGCCGTGCGTCCCGGTCCCAGTGAGGTTGCCACATCTCTGGAATAAACAGCCGCACTCCGGAAAGTGAGTCAAGGTCGCCAAGCTTGGACTGGAGCTGCTCGACAACGAGCTCGGCCATGTCGGTGCAGAGCGCAACGCAGGCGTGGTGATGACCAGGCCCACGATAGCTTGGGTTTGTGCGTTCTTGAAGCTTCACCTTGAAGCGGTTCATACGGCCGTCGGACGATGCTCCTTCCACCACCATTTCTGGTGTCCCTCCCGGACCGTGCTTCTCAATGAAGCGGTAGAGCCTCTCGGTCGCCCCCCCCCCCCCGAAGTCGTCTCCACAGTCGACGTACCGAGCCTCCAGGATCGATGTGGTGCGCACAATCTGCGTGTGCACCAGCGCGTAGTCGAGCTGCATCACAAACATACAAAGAGAATTAGTACAATGGGTCTCGGACTTAAACCAATACAATCTACACCCTCAAATTCACTTACTTCTCGCTTCTGAAAAACTGAGGAGAGGATGTTGAGCTGCTCCAGCATGTCCGCGAGGAACCTGATGAGGAATTGGAACCTGTACGACGTGACGAGTTCGTACATGGTCTGGTCCTTCCACTCCGACAACATGACCATGATGGCAGGTAGGACTTGGACGAAGCGGGCAACTGCAGCTCCTCTGGACAGCCACCGCACGTTGTGTATGCCTTGGACCTCGAGGATGGTGGACGTGAACACCTCCTGGAGCTCCATGAAGCGCTGATGCCACGGCCCCGATCGCCCGAGGTACTCTGCGACCGCGCGGATCACGTCGTCGACCATGTTGAAGGTGGGTATCTTCTCCGCTGCGGCCTTGGCAGCCAAGGCCTCCCTGCCAGACAAAACCACACATGCACAGTTAGTTTTTCATAAACAAACAGATTTGCCGTTTACACATGGCGTTAAAACACAAACGCACCTGTGAGCGATGCAGTGAAACGAGACCAGGTTGGGGATGAGCATTCGCAGACGAGCAACCACACCGTTTTGACTCCCCACCATCACAGAGGCGCCATCCGTGCTCACTCCCGAGATACGCCGGAGGTCAACGCCGACTGCCCTGAGGTGGGAAAGCAACAAACTGCACAAAGATGCAGCGTTGGCCCTATCAACCGTTAAATGCGCGGCGAACTCAGTGACAACTCGGCCTTCGCGGAGAAACGTGGCAAACACAATCATGTGCTTGCCGCGCCGACGGTCAGTGCTCTCATCGAGCGTTATCCCGATGAAAGGGCTCGAGAGGAGGTGCTCCAGTTGCGTTGTCTGAAGCCATGTCGCAATGGCTTGAGTGAGCTCTCCAAAGCCGTACCTACAGAAGGAAGACAAGGTAGTTAGTGATGGTCAGCAAGGATACAACGTTGTACACACGGGACACACATAAGAATTTACGTACGTGTTATAGTATGTGCCGTATCCCTGCTCGGGAAACCCGGGCACTTTCTTCTTTGCCAGGTAGCGCACGAGCCGGATCCACGAGTCCATGGGCTCGTTGCACTTCCCCATGAAGTACAGCGCGTCGACGAGCGACGACACCTGCAGCAGCTCCATGTCTTGCGCTTTCGGGTGCATGTCGATGCGCTGCTGCCGCCCGTACTTCTGCAGCAAATCCTCCTGGCGCTGCAGAGCAAATCGGTGCTTCACCGTCCCTTCGTGCTTCTTGAATGACTGTGTCTGCACGTCTGTAGCTCCCTCGGTACGCCGCCCACACTTGCCTTTCAATCCCGCAAACTCCAGGCAAATATTGCACTTGAAAGAAGGGGCACCAGAAGAGGTCTTAGTTAGAACAAGCCAACTGTAATCGGTGGACCACTTCGATTTGAATCTCTCATGCGCTTCCTCGTATTTCAACTCAGGATTATCGGATTTGGGCTTTGAGCTGTCCTGCGTGCGCCTCGGGCTGCCCTGCGTGGGCATGGAGTTGTCCTGCATGGGAGAATCGTCGCCCGCAGGAGTCACAACGGTCGATGGAGGAGGCGGAGTGGCCCAACCAAGGGTGGACTGCCGGTACCGCAGCTTCGACGGTGGCGCGGGACGAGAAGGTGCACCAACAGACGCCTCATGGGGCACCGCCTGTTGCGCAGCGGTCGGTGGTTCAGTGACGGCCTCGTGCAGAGGTGTGGTGTCTCTGGGAATAGGTGGGCGGCTCGAGCTAGGTTGCGACGGTGGCGTTGGAGGTGGATTGTGCTTCGGTAGGACAGACCTAAGAAAATCTAAACCGGTGAGAGGGTCGGATACTGGGCCGGATACTGGGCGACCGACTGCATCATCCTCGTCGTCGGGCCCATCCGCGACAGCCTCTATAACTGCCATTGAGCCTGCCGAGCAGAGGTGTAGCGAGCTAGGAGGTGGGAGCCTGAAACAAGGGCTCCTACACTAGTTTGAGTCCAGGCAAATGGAGCGGGCCATGAGAGAGACTGCAAGAACGGTGACCAAGAAGAAGATGAGAAACCCTCGTGTAATAGGACCTCCCATCTCCCAGAAGGTCATTGCATGCACTGCACCTGGGCGTGAATCCTTGGAAGGTGGGGTGATTGGGGTTGATGGATGGAGTCACGTGAGAGAAGCAACGCGGTGCGAGCCCTGCGTTGGCAACTGGGAAGGTGGGGTGGGGTGGATGGACGTGGTGACGTGAGAGTGGCAGCGCGCTGCGAGCTATGCGCTGGCAACATTGAAGGCGGGGTGTGGTGGATGGTCGTGGTGTACAGCGAAGGTGCAGTGCGTGGCGAGCTATGTGTTGGCAAGGAATCTTGCCAACACTGCCTGCGGCGCAGCCGTGATTGGCCAGAATTGGGTGGGATTACAGCAACGCTGTACCAACGCAACTGTGCGTTGTCGCGCTGGCGAAATCGTGGGTTCCCGCCCGTGATTGACGGGGTTACTGCTCCACGCCGCCAGGCTGGACCCTGCCACTGTATTATCGGATTCAGAATGCACCCCCGATACAAGTCTGAGGCACAGCCTACACTACTAAAAATAGTCTGAATTTACAGACAAGTATGTTAAAAAAACTCTGAAACATCAGACAAGGCCCCACCAAAAATTCTTAGAGTGCAGACTAGGTACCAAAAAAAAGTCTGAACTGACTCTGATTCAGACTCTAAAGTCTGATATCTAGGGCCCTGTTGTGCACCCAAGCACGGTAACTTCAGGGACACCAAATACAGGGCTTACGCACCAAGGAACGCTAACTAAGCTACATGGACACAAATAGAGGGCTAACTACAGGGACAGGATACGAAATACAGGGCTTGTGCACCCAGGCATGCTAACTTAAGGGACAGTAAGTACAGGGCTTGCGCACCCAGGCATGCCATGCTAACTACAGGGACACTTGAGCACCCTCATGCTAACTACAGGACAGGGACACTCAATATAGGGCTTTAGCACCCAGGCACACTAACTACAGGGACACTACTGGTAATACAGGGCTTGCGCACCCAGCACGCTAACTACAGGGACACTAATACAGGGCTTGCTTGCGCACCCAAGCACTTGTGCATCACAGCACTTAAAAAGGGAACAGCAGCAACCACAGGCCCTTTAATCCAATCTATCCACAGTAGCACCTGACCCAAATCAAAAGAACCTCGCACCCTAACCACAGGACTTTCACATCCACAAACTAGGCACCCTATTTACAAGTGTGTATACATGCAGACACACTAACCAAAGTAAGTTGTGCCAGGGACACCTCAAAACGGAAATGCTGCGAGTCGCAGCCTGCAACTACTCAGTTTTAGGCGTCTTCAAAGAAGAAAGACGTGAGCCAGGGTAGGAGAAGAGTCGAACAGCATTGGCGAATGCTGCTTCTGCTACCTCATCCTTCGATCTGCCCATGCTGCTCGCCACCATCTCACACACCTGGATGGGAGCGGGGGGGGAGAGACAAGGGGGAGAAAGGTGGGAGGAGAAAGAAGGGAAAGGGGAGAAGGGAGACGGGAGAAAGTGGGGAAAACGGGAGAAGCCAGTAGGGAGAATTGAGTAGGGAAGGCGAGATGGGAGAAAAAAAAGAGGCGACTAGAGCCATATCTCATGGTGCTTGCGTCATGTGTGAGTGTTAACCATGCATGAGTGTGTGTCATGTGGGATGGGAGTGTGTGGCATGCGTAAGTGTGTGAGTGTGCCTCATCAACAGTGCCCTCTCACCAGGCCAATGGTAGCCCTCACCAGGCCTATGGTAGCTGGTGAATTCAAGGCAGAATCATCGCCACTGCCCTCCACCTCTCCCCTGCCTTCTTCCTCTGCCTCTCCCGACCCTCTCTCTGCCCTTTCCTCTCCTCTCTCCCCCCCTCCCTCCTTCCCTCTGTCCTCTCCTCTCTCCTCTCCTCTCTCCCCTTCCATGCCGCCCCTCTCGCCTCCTCCACTCTCCCCTCGTTGCTGCGCCTCAGAATGAGAATCCCTCCTCCTGCACCCCTCATCCCCACCCCTCCTTGCCTTCCCGTCTCCTCCCCCGCCCCTCCCAGTGCTGCCCTCCCCCCCCTTGCGCCTGGCAGGGGGGAGGCCGTCAGGTGAGTCTGTTTCCAGTAGGAGGCGATCCAGAGGCACCTGGGTAGGGGGTGAAAGGTGAAGGTGGAGGGGAGAGAGAGAGAGGAGTGAGGAGGGTGGGAGCGAGCGAGTAACGAAGAGGTGGGTCAGGGGGGAGAGGGGAGGCTGTCAGGTGAGTCTGTTTCCAGTAGGAGGCGATCCAGAGGCACCTGGGGGGGTGAAAGGTGCAGGGGGGAGGTGTATGGAGAGGGGAGAGAGTGGGTGAGCTGGGTGGGTGACAGCAGCCCCGTAAGGGACAGGTCAGGTGACAGGTACACGGATTTGAGGGTGACAGGTACACGGATTTGAGGGTGACAGGTACACGGATTTGAGGGTGACAGGTACACGGATTTGAGGGTGCCAGGTACACGGATTTGAGGGTGACAGGTACACGGATTTGAGGGTGACAGGTACACGGATTTGAGGGTGACAGGTACACGGATTTGAGGGTGCGTGAGAGCAGCCCCCTAAGGGGTGGGTGAGAGCAGCCCCCTAAGGGGTGCGTGAGACATATGGTTTGGGAGGCAGATGTAGAGACTCAGAGATTTGTTTCTGCAGTGCAGAAGCGGAGGTTGTGGGGAGCATACATACCTGGTGCAGCAGGTGTGAGAGCTTGTGGGGGGGCGAGGAGGCGGAGAGGCGGGAGAAGGAGAAGAAGGTGTTGAGAGAGACGAGCGCTGAAATCATTTCTGAAGGGCCGTTGAATGAATGCAGAATGACTCCTGCTGGGAATGGGCCGTGCTGTGGGGAGGGGGGAGGGGAGGGAGCGGGTACGAGGGGTGGAATGGGAGCAAGGAGGCATTTCTGGAGGGCCGTTCAAGGAATGAAGAATGATTCACCCACCAGAATGGTGGGAATGGGCTGTGCTGTGAGGAGGGGAGGCGTGGAGGGGGGTGGAGGTAAGGTCCAAGGGGTAAGAGTGGAACAAAGGGCATGACAGTATGCATGCAAAGGACAGTGCTGGGCGTAAAGCGCGTTACCTGCTGCACGGCCGTGAGCATGTGACCATATGCCTGATCGCAGTGCAGGGCAATGAGCATGTGACCATATGCCTGATCGCAGTGCAGGGCAATGGGGCGCAGTTCGTTGGTAATGCCACGCTTGATGCAGTGTCATACCTGCTGCAGGGCCTCACGCAAGTAACCATATGCCTGAACGAAGTGCAGGGCGATGGGGCACAGTGTTTCAATAACGCCACACGTGCTGCAGCGCCACTCTTGCTGCAGCACCACTCTTGCTGCAGCACCACTCTTGCTGCAGCGCCACTCTTGCTGCAGTGCCACTCTTGCTGCAGTGCCACTCTTGCTGCAGCGCCACTCTTGCTGCAGTGCCACTCTTGCTGCAGCGCCACTCTTGCTGCAGCGCCACTCTTGCTGCAGCGCCACTCTTGCTGCAGCGCCACTCTTGCTGCAGCGCCACTCTTGCTGCAGCGCCACTCTTGCTGCAGTGCCACTCTTGCTGCAGTGCCGTACCTGCTGCAGGGCTGTGAGCATGTTCCCGTACGCCTGAACGCAGTGCAGGGCGATGGGGCGGTGCAAGCGGCGAGCCAGCTGCAGCTGCGCGCACATCACCTCCACCTGCTCCTCCATCGCTGCCCCCCTGCTGCCGCTGCTACCGCTGCTGGCCTTCCTGCTACGATGCAAGCCTGCCTGGGGAAGATGGGTTGAGGTGCAGGGCAGGTGGACAAAAACGGAGAGGTTTGGCCCTTGGCTGCGGTGCAAGTGACCTCCACCTGCTGCTCGCACGTCACCTCCACCTGCTCCTCCGTCTCCGGCCCCCTGTTACTGCTGCCACTGCCGCTGCCACTGCTGTTGCCGTTGTTGCCAGATTTCCTGCTGCAGTGCAGGCCTGCCTGGCGGGAGTGGGACGAGGGGCAGGGCATGGGGGGCATGCGGACCAAGAGAGAGGTCTGACCCTTCAAGGCACAGTAAGTACTCAAGCCGCTATTCCAAGCCGTATCTTCATTCCATTCCGCTCTCCCCCCCTCGTTCCTCCGCCCGCCTTCTCCCCCAAGGATCTTTCTGACTCATAGTCGAAGGCCTGCTACGTGCTGGTGACGCTTTAGGAAAAGGATCAAGAGCAGAAAGGTAAAAACGTGTGAAATTCGTAGATCTGGAAAACCCCTTGTTTCAGAAAAGCCTCCTTGCGTAAACTAGTTTCGGGGACTGGAGCTGCGGTCCCGCCTCGGGGACTGGAGCTGCAGTCCCGCCTCGGGGACTGGAGCTGCGTTCTGTTTTTTAGTCTGACTCAAATACAGGTGCATGAAGTGCCCACCTCGCCCATGGCCGCGTGGGGATGCGCTGAGAGGCGCTCCTCCAGATGCTGCAGCCACTGGGCCGACCGACAGTGCACGTACCTGCAGGCATGGGGGCGTGGGGGCATGGGTGCGTGCACGGGTGCACGGGGGGGGCTTGGGGATATGGGGGCATGGGGGCATGGGGGCATGGGGGCATGGGGGCATGGGGGCATTGGGACACGGGGGTGGGCACGGGGATATGGGGGCATGGGGGTATGAGCCATCCGTCATGTGCCATGACTCATGCATCAAGAGCCATTCGTCATGCGCCATGCATGTACGCTCACATACCATGGGTGCAGGCCGAAGGATGGGATGACGCAAGGGTGGGCAGCAGCAATGGCGGCCACAGCATCCCAGTCGCCCTGACGCCCGCCCGTGCATGGGAGCATGGGGGCATGGGAATGGGAGGGCGCGCATGGGAGCATGGGGGCATGGGAATGGGAGGACGCGCATGGGAGTAAGAACTTTTGAGCTGACTCAAAAGTCAGCAGCAAAGGCGGCCACTGCATCCCAATCCCCCTGATGCCCGCCCGCGCATGGGAAGCATTGGGCATGGGAGGGGGAGGCGAGGGCGCGCATGGGAGCATGAGAGCAGGAGAATCTTTTTCTTGGAAGGGTGGGTGCTGAGGCGGGGGAGGCTATAAGAGGCGTCGGTTGAATTAAATGGCCGCTGCTGACACGATTCCTGTGGATTCTGACGTCACCATTTTTACTGCTGACCTCATGCGTGCCGTTGCAGACCATCCATTGGACGCCCGCGTCGGCCGCGTCGCCCACGATGCGCGCGGCGCGCGCGGCGATGCGCGGGTCCTGCAGATGGCAGTGCGCGTCGAACCACACGGCGCGGCCCGCCGCTGCTGCTGCGGACATCACAGCGAATCGCACGACGCGTTACGTGTGTGAGCGCGAACGAGAAACGGCGATAATTGCGCAGCAAAGTGGATTAGCCGCTAATGAAAAGATGGTAAAAGAGCAATTGGCGGAGCAGTCGATGACGCGAATCGCGGGAGCAATTTGAAGTGGCATGAGCAACGAGCAACGAGCAAGAAGCTCCCACCTAAGCGTCCTCGCTATCTGCATGTTCGCTCTTACCGCGCTGTCAATCCCAACAACACGTTGCGATGTTCTTGTTACAGTTCCAAATACGGTAATAGTTGGCAAATTTGAGTAGAGCTGAAGCCCGAATCACATAATTCAAACAGCATCAACTTCAGTGACTTATTTCCCCTATTTTGCCAGACCCCAACATATTTAAAATTTGCACGCAAGAGGCTTGGCCAGTTGAAGCCTCCTTTGTGGTAAGACTAGCACGGTATATCCCAATTAACCCTAAAGACGATTGATCATTGGGCTTCGTCGAGGCGCTCAAAGCCCTGGTTGGCATTCCTGCCAAACAGTATCTTCTTCCGAGCATGGCGTTTCCCTGCATAGAATGATGGAGCAAGGCAAGGGGGGTGTTGGGGAGGGAAACAGTCAGCATCAGTCTCATCATTACAAAACTGGAGATAGTGTACAGAACATGGCAGTGTACAGAACATGGCAGTGTACCATGAAGTGTAGTGTACCACCATGCACAGAATGCGAAGCAGTACCTGGCAGGGGGATGAGTCTGGAGAGCACGCCTGTGCTACCTGTGCATGAACCATAGGTGCTTTTGAGGTGTACCACCACCCACCATGCATACAGTGTGAAGCATACCTGGCAGGGGGATGAGCTTGGAGAGCATGCCAAAGGGCACGCATCCAGCCCCCAGGGCGAAGCAGAGCGCCCACTGCAGCAGCGTCAGGCGCACACAGCCCGCGAACTTGCCCAGCAGCTCCACCAGCAGCACCTGGAGAAATGGAGGGGCAAGAGAGAGGAAGAGCAGGAGAGGGGGAGAAAAGGGTGGATATTTTTAGAAAGGACCTTGGCAGCTCCATCGGGAGCACCTGGGGGTTGGAGTGTGGGGCAAGAGAGGATGAGATAGAGGGGAGTGTGAGTGTGCAAGCAGAGGTTGGTTGGATCTATTGCATTAAAGCCCTTGTTGCAAGCAACCTGAGCTGCACCTGTTTCTGCACTTGGTTAGTGAGTTGCCCTGAAGCAGCAGCAGCCTTTTTGTAAGTGCAGCAACAAACAGCATTGACCACTACTGACCTGGACTGACTTGCATTGACCAATATTCATTTGCGTTGACCAGCATCGACTAGCACTGACCTGCATTGACTAGCAGCGCACACTAACCTGAAATTGACCAACCATAACCAGCTTGCACTGACCTGCACGGAGAGCTCAATGGAGACGATGAGGATGAAGAGGCGGTTGACGAGCAGCCCCTCAAACACGTTCCACTCCTCCAGCTTGCGCGAGTTCAGCTGGTTGAATATCTGATGGGCCGAGGGGCGCGGGGGGGAAGGACAGGGAGAGGAGATGAGTGGAGGTGCATCTGACACTGATTCGAGCCACACAGCCCCTCAAACACGTTCCACTCGTCCAGCTTGCGCGAGTTCAGCTGGTTGAATATCTGATGGGCGGCGGTGGAGTAAGGGGTTGGGGGGGGGGGTGAAGGTGGAAGGGCAGAGAGACGGTATTGATAAAGGGGTTGTGCTGACAGCCACACGAAGCTCCACTCGTCCAGCTTGCGCGAGTTCAGGTGGTTGAATATCTGGTGGGCCACATGGGGGAGAGCAATAGGGGAAGGTGCGCCTGAGCTTGAAAAGCATATCCCATCATCTCCCACAATGAACCATATACATGGCCCATGGGCACCATACGTACGAGTCGTCAATCCCATCGTCGTCACACCCACCCCCCCAACTCACCTGCATGAAGACGAATGAGGACAAGATGATGGTAACAAGCTGCTTCTCCCCTTCCGAGATCTCCTCTCCCCATTTGGCAATCACCCGTGGCACGCCCGGGGGCCCCGGCAGCTGCAGCAGCTGCATGCCTTTGAACCACAGCACGCACAGCATTCCCATTGCCATCACACCCATCCCCCAACCCACCTGCATGAAGACACAATTTGAGACCCCCACACCTGCATGAAGACGAATGAGGAGAATATGATGGTAACGAGCTGCTTCTCCCCTTCCGAGATCTCCTCTCCCCCTTTAGCAATCACCCGCGGCACGCCCGGGGGCCCGGGCAGCTGCAGCAGGTCCATGCCTTTGAACCACAGCACGCACAGCAGCGACAGCTGGTACACCGTCTGCCCAATGATGTTGCGCCACATGGCAGCGGACACCAGCTCCTGGCTGCGCCCCACTGGCGGCTGCTCCAGAAGCTTGTCGGAGGGCGGTTCCGTGGCCAGCGCGAGCGCTCCTAGCGTGTCCTGAATCAAGTCCACCCAGAGCATCTGGAGAACAAGGGGGGGAAGGAGAAGATGTTTAATAAGGGGTTGGGAGGGAGAAGGGTGCAGGGCAGGGGAAATGAGCTCCTGGCTGCGCCCCACGGGCGGCTGCTCCAGTAGCTTGTCAGACGGTGGTTTTGTGGCGAGAGCGAGCGCCCCTAGCGTGTCCTGAATCAAGTCCACCCAGAGCAGCTGGAGATTGGTAGGAGAAAGGGAGGAGGGTGAAGTGCAGGGGAAATGAAGCCTTGGCTGCGCCCCACAGGCGGCTGCTCCAGGAGCTTGTCGGAGGGGGGCTCTGTGGCGAGAGCGAGCGCTCCTAACGTGTCCTGAATCAAGTCCACCCAGAGCATCTGGAAAACAAGGGGGGAAAGGAGACGGAGTTCAATAAGGGGGTGGGAGAGAGGAGGGTGCAGTGCAGGTGAAAACGAGCTCCTGGCTGCGCCCCACGGGCGGTTGCTCCAGTAGATTGTCAGACGGTGGTTCTGTGGCGAGGGCGAGAGCTCCTAGTGTGTCCTGAATCAATTCAACCCAGAGCATCTGGAGAGCAGGGGCTTTGAGTCGACTCAGTGTGTCTGAACTGCCCCCAACTGCCTGCCAGCAATGCAGTGAGTTGACTCGACAGTGCATGGTCGATTGTCAGCAACAAAGCTGGTACGCACCTGCACGGCCGTGAGGGGAGCATCCCCTGTAACAACAGTGGAGATGAAGTTGAGGGTGAGGGCCACGCAGTTGACTGTGATCTGGAACTGCAGGAAGCGCTGTATGTTGGCGAACACGGAGCGCCCCCACACACATGCAAGGCAGCACACAGCACGCCCACTGCCAGTACGCCCCTACTCACCTGCACGGCAGTGAGAGGCGCATCCCCTGTAACGACCGCAGAGATGAAGTTGAGCGTCAGTGCCACGCAGTTGACGGTGATCTGGAACTGCAGGAAGCGCTGAATGTTGGCGAACACGGAGCGCCCCCACATGACGGTACGCACGATGGATGCAAAGTTGTCGTCCAGGATGATGATGTCCGCGCTTTCCTTTGCCACTTCTGTGCCGCACTGCCCCATGGCCAGGCCTATGTCCGCCTGTGTGGGTGGGGGGGGAAGGGGAGACGTGTTGTGCATATTAAGGTGTTGCCCAGGACGGAAGAATGATGCTCACTCTCTCTCTCTGGCAAGCCCGTGCTGCACTGCCCCATGCCTGTCACATTTCTGGCTGCTGCTGCTGGGGCGCCACATGGGCAGCGCACACATCGATGCCTCATGCACGCATCAATTCTCCATGCACATATCACATACACCCATCCACCCATCGACCCACCCATGAACACACCCCATGCACCCACCTCACACGCACATACCTCATGCAGAGCAGGGGCGTCGTTGGTGCCATCACCTGTCACGGCCACCACATGTCCCATCTCCTTGAGTGCGCGCACCAGCTGTAGCTTGTCCGTGGGGGACGCACGTGCAAGCACCTGGTGAAGGACATGAGAAGAAGCGGGGGATGGTGGGCGAGAGAGCATGTTAGTGAGCGGACTCAAACATCTCCTTGAGTGCACGCACCGGCTGCAGCTTGTCCGTGGGTGATGCACGCGCCAGCACCTGATGCAGGGGACTGCATGGCATGGGGCGGGAAGGAGGAGGTTTGGTGCAAGGAGGTGGGGAGGATTCAGTCAATCGTGAAACACAGAGGAAGAGGGAGGGGGAGGGGGGATGAGGAGATGACGATATGGAACCGCTGCCCACCTGCACATCTGCAACCCCCTTGCACCCTAAGTCCCACCTGCACATCTGCAACCCCCTTGCACCCTAAGTCCCACCTGCACATCTGCAACCCCCTTGCACCCTAAGTCCCACCTGCACATCTGCAACCCCCTTGCACCCTAAGTCCCACCTGCAGGCGGTCAACAGTTGCGGGGAGGTCGTTCTCATGGATGGCGCGGAACTGCGTGCCGTCCATGACAGTGCCGCCCGCCGTGAGGATCCCGCACTCGGTGGCAATCGCCGTGGCCGTCTCCACACTATCCCCCGTCACCATGCGCACCACAATCCCCGCGTTCTGGCAGTGCTGCACCGAATCCGGCACCTCAACCCTACACGGGTCCTTAATCCCAACAAACCCCACATAAACTAGATCGTCCTCTGGTACCCCCACGCTGCCGTCCTCTCTCTTCGGCATCCCCTCCACCCCTGTCCGTTTGTCAAAGTCCCGAAACGCAAACCCCAGCGTGCGCAGAGCCTCTTTTCCCATGTCTCCAAGAGCTCTCTCTAGCTCCATGCGCTTGGGTTCGGTGAGAGGCACGATGCTGCCGAGGGAGTTCACGTAGTGCCCGCAGTGCTGCAGCACCACCTCTGCTGCGCCCTTCCAGTGCACGCGCAGGCTCCCAGGAGTGGTGCTTCCCGCGGTTCCTGTGCTGCTGGTGCTGCCGGTGGTGGCGGTGGTGGGGGAAGCGGTGAGAGAGTCGGTGGAGGGGGAGGAGGAGGTGCGGATGAGCACGCCCATGCGCTTGCGCGTGGAGCTGAAGGGCTGCACCGCCACCACCTCGCACTGCTCCTTGGTCTCGTGGAAGCGCATGCCGAACTGGTGGAGGGGAATGAAAGGGCGCAGGGGGAGGGGAATGGTTAGCACAAGACACGGCAGCATCGGAGCTTAAGGGCTGCATTGCCAGCACCTCGCAGCATCGGAGCTTAAGGGCGGCATTTCTTAAAAATCTCAAGAGTGTGTAACATGGGAGGGGGGTGGATGGGGCGAGTGGCAAACTTCAGATTTCTCAGGAGTAAATCCAGCATACCGAGGGAGGAGGGTGGCAGGGATGTCTTACCGAGACTCCCCAGGCAAGGATGGCCTTTTCTGTGGGGCTGCCGCTGATGACAGGTGGCATGCCCTGCTCCTTCCACGTGGCAGCACATGGAATGGGGAGGAGGGAGAAAGGCAGAGGGAGAGAGATTAGGCCGGGGGAGAAAACCGGAGTAGGAGGAGGAGGAGCGAGGATGCAGCGGGAGTAAGAGGGGGGGGTGAACAATGAGGGGTGAAGGGTTGAGGTGAGGCAGGAGTGGGGCTGTGAGAGACGATGTGGGCAGAGCAGCAAGAATAGCAGCATGGCAAGATGGGATGGATGGATGGGAGAGATTGAGGAGAAAGGGGCGAGGTGGAGAAATATGAGAAAGAGAGCGAGGCGAGGAGGAGGGAAAGGCGAGGAGGAGGGAAAGGCGAGGAGGAGGGAAAGGCGAGGAGGAGGGAAAGGCGAGGAGGAGGGAAAGGCGAGGAGGAGGGAAAGGCGAGGAGGAGGGAAAGGCGAGGAGGAGGGAAAGGCGAGGAGGAGGGAAAGGCGAGGAGGAGGGAAAGGCGAGGAGGAGGGAAAGGCGAGGAGGAGGGAAAGGCGAGGAGGAGGGAAAGGCGAGGAGGAGGGAAAGGCGAGGAGGAGGGAAAGGCGAGGAGGAGCGCGAGGTGAAGAGGAGGGAGGGTACCGGCGGCTCATCGACGGATCCACTGGTGTTGACTGCAATGGCCTGGTAGAGAAGCTGTGGGGACAGTGGACACACGCATGGCGGGGGGGGAGGGGAGCGTATCAGGGTGAGAGGCGTGTGTCTGAGAGCACAGCCCCCCGGTGGTGTTGGCACCCCCGGGGCTGATATGCAGCCAGAGGGCGAGAGGCAGGACGGACTATTAGCTAGGGACCAGTAGCTACGGCCGCTACAGACAAGGCATATCTGAGGTAGTTGTGTACCTGAGGCATTGGTGTACTCAAGGCATATGCGTACCTGAGGCAGGCGTACCAGAGGCAGGCGTACCTGAGGCAGGCATACCTGAGGCAGGCATACCTGAGGCTGGCATACCTGAGCGACGGGTGTGGAGACGCCAGTGCGGACGGTGTGGGGCTTATGAAAGTCGCCCGCAACCCACGCCTGCACCACTGTCATCTGTGTGTGGGGAGAGGGGGAGAGGACGAACATGGGAGATGTGAGAGAGGGAGTGGGAGAGGGACCTGAGATAGAACGACTGGTGCAAGAGAAGGTGCGAGAGAATGGGAGGCAGGAGGGAGGAAGTGAGAGGTGGCATAGAATAGGAGGTGCAGGAGAAGGTGAGAAAGAACCAGAGCAGCACAGAGGGAGCATGCACAAGAAGGGTCAGTGGGAGCACTCACCACGTGCAACCAGGTAATGTTTGAGAGTACGGGAGTGTGGCAAGCAAGGGGAAACAGAGGGCAAGAATTCACCTCGTTGAGAGTGAGCGTGCCGGTCTTGTCACTGCAGATGGTGGTAGCACACCCCATGGTCTCACACGACTGCAGATGCCGCACCTGGTGGGGATGATGGGCAGCACACGATGCAATGCAGGGCATACATGTGTCGATATGCAGTGCGGTCTTTTGAGAATTCTCAAAAGTCACTCCAATAATGCAGGGCATACATGTGTCGATATGCGGTGAGGTGTACATGACACAGCATTAGCATCATACCAACAGTAGCACAGCATAGCAGAGAAGAAAGAGCAGGAAACAGCAGGCATGAACAGCGGGGGAAACGAGAGAGAGGCGTGAGTGTGAGCTCACCAGCGAGTTATCTTCCATCATCTTGGTCACTGAAAAGGCCAGACTGGTATGCAGGTACAGGTGGGGGGAGCAGGGTACAGGTGGTGGAGCAGGGGAGGATGGAGGAAAGAAGTGTGAGAGGAAAGGCGTGGAGGAGGAAGGATGGTGCGTGAGCAGGAGAGTGAGCTATACAGGCAGTGCAAATGACCGTTCTTAGAAATGCTCTTGAGCTTACGTGAGAGTGACAGCAAGGGGAAGGCCTTCTGGCACTGCAATGACCAGCACTGTGATCTGATGGGGGCGGATGAGAGGACGGAGAGAGGCATGGAGAGGGACGGACAGGAGGACAGACATTGCAGTGAGCGATGTACCATGTTGCAGGGTGGAGTGCGAACATACAGCAATGGGTGGCGATGTGAGAGTGAGTGGTTGAGGGATGGACGAGAGCGTGTTGCGATGGTGACGTAGCTGAGTGCAGTGCCATGTTGCAGTGCTGTGCCATGTTGCAGTGCAGTGCCATGTTGCAGTGCTGTGCCATGTTGCAGTGCTGTGCCATGTTGCAGTGCAGTGCCATGTTGCAGTGCAGTGCCATGTTGCAGTGCTGTGCCATGTTGCAGTGCAGTGCCATGTTGCAGTGCTGTGCCATGTTGCAGTGCTGTGCCATGTTGCAGTGCAGTGCCATGTTGCAGTGCTGTGCCATGTTGCAGTGCTGTGCCATGTTGCAGTGCTGTGCCATGTTGCAGTGCTGCAATTCAATATCGCAGCGCTTGCAGTGCGAGCACACTGCACTTGATGGCAATACGAGAGTGAGTGGTTGCGGGATGGTGGCAGGCAGGCATACCGCGATGGTGAAGTAGCTGAGCAGCACGCTGACGTCATCGGCAGTGAAGTTGCTGAAGTCAGCATCCGTCACCAGGTACCTACGGGGCGCGGTGTGGTGTGGTGTGGTGTGGTGTCGCATGGGATGGTGTGGCGTTTTTTAGAATCCAATTAGGCTCCTCCTGAGAACCATAAAATGCACCATACGTGTCTGGTGTCCTACACTGTATACGCCTCTTCCGAGTGTGCAACATGCCTACATATTGAGTACAAAAGGCACCGTGATGAGCAGAGCAACACCTTACACCGAGTAAGAGCGCACCTGATACTGAGGATGAGGAAGATGAGCACGCCCACAGCGATGCCCATGATGCCCAGCAGCTCTGCCACCTTGGTCAGCCGCACCTGGTGGTGCACGAAGGGGAACGGGGAGGGGGGAGTTTGTAGGATCTGAACTGCAGCGAGCTGACTGTGCCATGCCACCTCAAAAGCATTGCCCATGACGCCCAGCAGCTCTGCCACCTTGGTCAGCCGCACCTAGTGGTGGGCAGGGCAGAGGGGGGACACACAAGGATTTGAAACACATAGCAACCTGGCTGTATCACCTTACTAGAGATGCAAGCATTGCTACTCTGCCTGCACTGCTGCTCTGCCTCTCCCTTACCAGTGAGCGATTCTTCTCCGCATTTTCTTGACTTCTCAACAGGTGCTCTATGGCCGCCTCACAATCGCCAATCTGCAGCGGCGTGGTCTAGGACCACCTCACACCCCATTAACCTGCAGCGGCGTGGTCTAGGACCACCTCACACCCCATTAACCTGCAGCGGCGTGGTCTAGGACCACCTCACACCCCATTAACCTGCAGCAGCGTGGGCTCGTTGCTGTCCTCAGTGATGGTCGCTAGCAGCTTGCCCCACTCACCTGCAGCAGCGTGCAACTATTACCTGTTGATCTCTCTTCTGCACCTCTCCCTCTGCCCACCACACCCCCAACGAACTAACCTGCAGTGGTGTGGGCTCGTCGCTGTCCTCTGTGATGGTCGCCAGCACCTTGCCCCACTCCGTCCTCATTCCCACCGCCGTCACCTGCTCACCATGCACGCATGCCCGTACGCATGCACACACACAGGCACACACACAGGCACACACACAGGCACACACACAGGCACACACACAGGCACACACACAGGCACACACACAGGCACACACACAGGCATACACACAGGCACACACACAGGCACACACAGAGGCACACACAGAGGCACACACAGAGGCACACACAGAGGCACACACAGAGGCACACACAGAGGCACACACAGAGGCAGGCAAGGTAGCAGGTGGGCATGAGCAACAACCAAACTCGAAGTGGCCTTCAAAGAGTTGCATGAACTGAACTGGTTCGGTTCGAGACTAACCAAATGCGAGGGACCAGAGGTTTGAAGTTTGCCATACATGGTTGAGATCCTGACGGTTTGACTGGAACCGGTTCAGCGGCGTCTCCCTGTGAACACCTGGTAACAAACAACCCCCCAACAGCGTCTCCCTGTGAACACCTGGTAACAAACAACCCCCCAACAGCGTCTCCCTGTGAACACCTGGTAACAAACAACCCCCCAACAGCGTCTCACCATCATCTCGCCGAATCCATCCATGATGGTGCAGCCAGCGAGAATGAAAGGGTTGGCTTCGTCCTTGTGCATCTGTACCATAGAATACCACAGCACAGCACAGCACAGCACAGCACGCCGCAGCACGACATGCAATGGCACAGGGCGTCAGTGCGTTGTTGGTTTCACTGGCAGCAGATGTCAATGCAAATGTTGGTATCCAACCAGAAGCCAAAGAAAGGAGGGCCATGGCAGACAGCACTCACGTTCTGGCAGGCCCAAGGCGGGGCAGCCTCTCAAAAGCACGGCACTCAAACGGCAGCACTGAAAAGGGTGGCACTACATCACGGCAGCACTGAAAAGGGTGGCACTACATCACGGCAGCACCCAAAAGGGCAGCGCTCACGTTCTCTGACTCCCCTGTGATGCTCGACTCGTTGACTGCCAACGAATGCCCCTCCATCACCACCCCGTCCGTTGGTACCTGTTGCCATGTGCCCGTATACCCATGTCGTTGCACAGGAGAGGAGAGAGTGCACAGCATTTAGGAAGCATCGCGTTTGGCGTTCTTTTGAGGCAGGCATGAAATGACTTGATATTCTCAAGACTACAGCACCAGGTGGTCTATCAGCACCGTGCAGCGCCAAGGTTGAGAGCAAAGGATGCCATGGGAGAGAGGCGGATACAAGGCTAGAGAAGCATGGCAAGGCACTCACATGGTCACCCGTGGAGAGGTGGATGATGTCCCCCACCACCAGGTCGTCTATCCACACCTTGCAGCGCCGCCCTGACCGCGTCACCTGCAGGTGGCGCAGGATGGGACGTAGGGTGTACCGGTGCACGTGCATAGGGGCATACGCATGTAGAGGGCCATATAAGGGTTGGTATGGAGGAGAGGGGGGTGGAGCAGAGGGGATGAAGCGATGGTGGAGTGGAGGGCATGTGAGGGTGAGGTGTGCAGCAGCAGGAGGGCACAATAGGGCGAGATGGTAACATGGATGATACCACCGGAGGCTGATTTGGGTGCGCGACATTGCAGCACCGCTCACCTCGATCTGAATCTTCTGCTTCTCGCGGTTGAGCTTCTGGAACTGCAGTGCCTGCCGGTAGTTGCTTATCGCTGCTCACCACACACGGGCGCACGCAGGGGGGTTGAAGGGGAACACACGAAATGGGTGGAGAGTGATGGAGAAGCCAAAGTGAGAGATGCAGAGGCGATAGTGATGCATGCAGGGGGATGACGGGGGAAGCGGAGGAGCTGTAAGAAGGGAGAGAGGGCGGTACCAGCGGGCTCACTGGCAGCAAGTGACACGTGCGGATGTATGAGTGTGTGTCCGTGTGTTACCTACCAGCAACAGTGATGATGAGGAAGAGAGCGATGAAGATGCCCAGCCCATCGTACAGCCCCTCCAGGGAGCCCAGTGGGTGTGCAGCAGCAGTGCGAACCACCGATGGTGTGACAAGTGAAGGCTTGTGTGCGTTACCAGCGACAGTGCCTACCAGCAACGGTGATGATGAGGAAGAGCGCGATGAAGATGCCCAGCCCGTCGTACAGCCCCTCCAGGGAACCCTCTGCAGGGATGCTCACGGCGATGGACGCTATGGCACACACAAACAGGATCTGCACTAATGTGTCCTGCATCGCCTCCCACACGAAGTACTGTTGGGTTGGGGAGGGGAGGAGGGGAGAGTAGGGGAGGATGTTTGCAGTGTGTGTAAAGCGAGACGGGTCACTGGTTGGCACACACTAAGAGGATCTGCACTGCTGCACCAACTTGTCCTGTATGGCTTCCCACACCAAGTACTGCCGGGATGGGCATAAGGGGGAAAAGAGAATGGAGAAGCTTAGGGCGGAGGGGCATAGGGTGGGCCGCACAGGGAAGCGAGCAGCGGGGGCACATGAGTCTGGGTTTAAGGCTTTGGGTTCAACGTGCGTCTTTGTGCTCCCTCCCTTCCACTGACCCACTCCACACTGGCCACTGCCACAGACACTAACCGCCTACCCCTGACCCGCAGGCACGTAACCAGAAGGTCTTGCCGGGCTTCTCAGGGTACGTGTTGGCTTGGCGCCAAAGTGGGCCACACTGACCCACTGATCGTTGGCCCGTTGAACCACACTGAACCACACTGAGTGACCCCTGATTCAGGCGCGTACCCAGAAGGTCTTGCCGGGCTTCTCGGGGTACGTGTTGGCTCCGAAGTGCAGCTGGCGGCGCGCAATGTCCTCGTCCGTGCCGCTGATGCCCCGCCGCGGGTCCACCTGTAGCCGCTCCGCCACGCCCCCTAGCTGCCATGGCAGTCCGGGGGGTTGGAGAGGGGTGGAGAGGTTTGTAGAGGGGTGCGGTATGGGGGAAAAGAGGGGGGAATCCTCTAGCTCATGAATCGAGCAATGTCCTCCTCCGTGCCGCTGATGCCCCTCCGCGGATCCACCTGCGGCCAAGCGGCCCGGGGAGGTTAGGGAGAAGTGGGGATGTTTGGAGAGGGGAAGGTTGGAGGGGAAGCGGAGCTCGGGTGGGTGCAGTGTGGGGATGGATGAAGGGGGATATGTTGCGGCGTGACTCGCATGACGAGAGGGGGTATCTGAAACTAGCTTCTGCTTGCCCCACACACGTCGTAAACGCGCGCGCACACACAGACGCACACACGCACTCACGTGAACACACAGACACACCAACGACCACTCACTCCTCCTAGGGACTGCAATTTCGCGAAGTCGCCCGGATGCGACATTCGCGAGAGTTCGTCAGGGTCGATGCCGAATCCGCCCGCCTGCCACGCGCCCGTTTCGCCCATCTCCACCGTCTTACCGCCTGCGCATGCCACGTGGCCATGCAAAAACTTATCATTCCAATAAAAAAACCGTATGTTCGCGCGCAGATGATAAGGTCCATTTTCCGCTGGTTCGAGTCGCATTGTCGCCTCGTTTGTGGGAGTAAAGATTTATGGTCAAACAATCAGCTGGTTGCATTGACACATTAATCAACTTAGCCTGGACCAAGCGTGGATGGCAAAGCCGAAAGGTGGATATCGAAGACATTTTCTTGAATGTGTTAAACAGTGTCGAAAGAAATGGCATCCCCGATGGACACACCTTTGTTCTGGTCGCCCTTCTTCGTCCGGTCCAGAACACCCATGGCTGCGAGATGCTGATCTTGCAAGTGTGATTAGATGAGAGGAGGAGACGAAGACGGGATAGGCGGAGGCGCTGCCTCCGTCGATCTGTTTCGACGAATGACTACGTTATTGTAGATCGCTTGCTAGGCCAGCTGCTATGCCATTACGTTGTGCTGCATAACGAACCGGGACTGAGAGCCGACGATTCCATCGGAAAAGAGCACGAGCTGACGCGTCAATAGAGTCTACTTCAGCCCAGTGGCATTAGCCGACTCGCGGAGGGAGCCGATGCGCTCACGGTGACGATACTGACGACGAGATTCTTCGACCCTACGCCCCTACTGGGATGGTGGAAATCTTGGGGCGAATTCAGCAATTCAGAAGGTGTAAGGATGTTTGTTCTCTGGGGATATACCACGGTTATGTTCGGTTTGTTGCATCTGGAAGTGATGACGGATGTACTTGGAGAAGCAAACCAAGTGCTACGAACAAGACAGCAGCTCCCCTGAAAATTAAATCATGGCGGAAAGCGGAGATCGCAGGACGAAGCGGAGGAGAAAGAGGGTGTGGCGGAGAGCTGGGGTGGGGAAGGTGCACAAACAGAGGCAGGTGTGCGAGCGATTCGAGGTGGAGGCATGGAAAGCTCGAGGGAGGGTGGATGGGCGCCTTGATTTGCGGAATGCCAAAGCGCAGGTGTACTACCAGGTGGCCCTTGGGAATGCATCAGGGCGAGGGTGATTGGTGCACGAAGCGTGCGAAATCAGTGGAGTCCTCAACCAATCTGAAGTGGCGCGTGACGTCATTGATGCACTCGCCACCACAAGTCAGATTCACAACAATATAGCATCGTATATCAGAACCACTACACCTCACATCCCTTCAGCGATGTGCTTATTGTACTATTGGAGATTAAGTGTGCATGTTTAGCACCTTACTAGGGCTACTGTCTTGGTCAACGCAGTTACTGTACATTAACATCCTTGATACATGGAATCATACATGCAAATTACCTGCGGCATTTACAAGCATTAGCTAGTTGGCTCGAATGAGTGGCCATGTTGTTCTGCGATGATATCCTTGAGCATACACACAAAGCCCAGGCTAGCCACGTGCTCCATTTCCTGCTTGTCCCTTCCACCTCAAATCCGGGCGACAAACTGGAGCAAACGAGCACCAGGAGCATTTCCAAGCCTCTTCACGAGGCACGGTGAAGGGTTGGCGGCGCCCAAGCCAGAACTCGAGGCTCGTGGAGATGCTAGCTTGCAGCCAGGGGGGATCGTAGGGGAAGTGGTCCTCGTGAATGAGTGAGCCATCCGCCTGCCACTCGTACCTGCAAACGAGCAGCAACACGGCGAAAAGCAACCCGAGGAGCAACTCAGAGGAGAGTGATTTCCAGGCGCTCGTGGGAGAGGAGACTGGCTGTGACTGTGACTGTGACTGTCGTGCAGACATGCATGGCATTGCAAGGAAAACATATGCTAGGAATTGACGTGACAAGGCTACCATACTGTCTGCATACCGTAGAAGGAGGGTGGAGTGCAGCGGCTGCAGTGACTGGAAGGCGTGAGAGACTGCGGCCGTGACGTCAGCAAGGCAAGTGATCTGAACAACGGGACACAAGAGAGCAGACACAAGACACACCGAGGCCACAGGCAGGGTGATTTTGAGTCGTCTAAAAGCTCGATCTAAATGGGACACAAGACAGCAGACACAAGACACACCGAGGCTACAGGCAGCGGCAAACAACACCACACCCTTCGTCCTCTCACCTCCCCAACATCTCATCTCCCCAACATCTCACCTCCCCAACAACTCACCACCCCAACATCTCACCTCCCCAACATCTCACCTCCCCAACATCTCACCTCCCCAACATCTCACCTCCCCAATATCACACCTCCCCCATAACCTCATCTCCCCAAAATCACACCATTCTCCGTGGAAAGACCTCAGCAGCATGTTGGAGGACTTGGGGAGAGAGGGTGGTGCGGGGGCGGAGGCGGAAGGAGGAGAAGAATGGCTCCTGAGGCACGCCGTGCCGAATCATGCTGCTCAGCAGCGCACTGTAGCACATGAGCTGCAGCCTGCACCCGGGAGAAAGGGGATGAGAAAGAAGGAGGGGGGAGGGCGGCTGTAGCACATGAGGTGAAGGCTGCACGAGAGAGAGGGCGGAGGGCAGAGGAGGAGTTCCGTGGATGAGGAGTTCATGAGGTGCAGCCAGGAGCAAGCAAACAAGGCAATACAGAAAACAATCAGGAGCATGTGTGCGCGCGAGCCCACCTAGCGAGGAATGACGGCGACCTGTCTTCTCCCCCCACCTGGCATTCCTGCTCTGCGCTGCTCTCGGTGGCCGGGGCCGCACGCGGGTCTTGGTGTCCACCACCATCACACACACGCCACCCGCTCCCGCCCTCCCTTCCCACGCCCACACCCACCCCCTCCTGCATACAAGCCCACCTGGCATTCCTGCTCTGCGCTGCTCTCGGTGGGCGGGGCCGCACACGAGTCTTGGTGTCCACCACCATCACACACCACCCGCCCCCGTGCTCTCCGCCTCCTTCCATGCCTCCCTCCCCACCTCCCTCCCTGCCACCCTCTCCACAGCCCTCCTCGCCCCCCCCCCCACCTTCCGTAATGGCCCCATCTATGTGGGGGTTTCTAGTGGAATCAGGTTGTGATGCGTGCTGCATGGACACATCGGATGACTGGGAGTTGATCGCCTGTGAATCAGAACCATATCCCGTTGAGCACCCTGAAATCATCGGCTGTGAATCCAACGGCTGTGATTCCAAAGGCTGGGGATCTAACAGCTGCGAGCCCAACCGCTGTGAATCTAACGGCTGTGATCCGTCGGTCCTCATGCACCCAGATTTCCTTTTCACAGGACTTGTATGGCTCGGTTTGCCCGTCTGACCTGCCTGTCCTGTTTGACCTGTTTGACCTGCTTGACCTGTCTGACTAACTGTCTGTCCTGTTTTGGCTGTTTGACTTGTTTGACTGCCAGCGCTCCTTGCAATCCCCTCGCTGTCTTCTGCTGCAGCAACTCCAGGGCGCACGAGTCGCAGCTCATCAATCACGCCCACCACCCACACGCCATGCACCCTGCCCAACCTGAGCATGGCGGGATTCGACGGTAGGAGCAACAGACATGTGCTCGCTGGTTGGGTAATCAGACAGCAGCAGCAGGAGGAGGAGGAGCAGCAGCAGGAGGTGATGAAGCAACAGGCAGTGGGCAAGGGCCAGGGCAGGAGACACTCACACAAAGACTTCTCGCGTTATGCCGGCAGCATCACCACCAAAGGGCCCCACTCCTCCATCCTCCCTCCCCATGGCAACCCCCATCGCCTCCCTCATACCCTCCCCCAGGGCCAGGACTCTAGCAGCCGCCCCCAGCAGTCTGAGCGCCCACGCGTCCTCCCTGGCTGCCACGGCCACCTCTACTGCTTCCACCACCTCCCGCTCCAACGCTGCGTGCCTCTCCGCGCCCGCCCTCATCGCTGCTGTTGGCGGGGGTTTGCCGCAGGCGAGAGAGAACAGCACCCGCTGCTCACACCACTCCTGCGAGCAGCGACGGATGGGGGAACGGGGGAATGGGTGAGTGGGAGAATGGGCGAGTGGATGAATAGTTGAAAAAAAAAAGTTGTTAGAAAAGGAGAGCAAGTGGATACCGAGAACTTGACGGGATGGAACAGGCACGTAGGAGTATAGTACCGCGTCTGTTATATCTGTCACGGACAGCCGTTGATTCCGCTTGCAATCCAACGGCCGCCGTGCCACGTGCCTTGCCCGAACCTCCAGCGCCCCTTCCTTAGCTTCCCGCCCCTCTTCTTTCGTTCCCCTCTCCTCTGAACCCGTTACCCAAGCCTCTGTACTCATTCCCCAAGCCTCCATTCCTTCCTCGCGCTCCCTCGAACACCCATCAGCGCCTGCGCCTCCAGCAACGCCACGTGTCCATTCCGCTGGCAGCGCATCGAGACTCGACACGTCCTCAATGTCCGGAAAAAGGGACCTCCTTGTCACAGGCTCCGCCATTTGAGGAGCCTGAAAAGGCGCGTCGGGATGTCGAGGCGCCTCAAAAAGCGTCTCTGGTCGCATCCATGCGTAAAGCGACTTATGAGTTGACTCTGAAAACACCAGCTGCCGCGACGACGCCTCCGCGCTGCTTCCCGCAGACTCGATCCTGTCCCCGCGCCCACACGCATCGTTCCGCGTGTGCGCGGATTCCCTCCCGGCCTCCGCCGACCTGTCCACCCGCGGATGTTCCACCACTATCTCCGCGGAGCTACCCGCCCGCGCAGCTCTCCGCGCAGCCGCTTCCCGCTCCGCGGCCGCCACTGCCGCTTCTAGGAGCGCGAACTCCTCGTCGGGCAGGAGAAGCTTCTCGTGAAAATACTCGACATTTTCCATGCTGCCCGTGACGGTCGAAAAAATGTCCTGCCTTTTTGCACTCACGCAGTGCTACTCTTTTCCTCGCTAATAGCACAAGAAAGCTCCTTGACTCGCTAAAAAAGGACGTCACTGAAGTCGTGGAGTTTCTTGATCCCGTCGCGAAATGCTGTCGGCCTCGCGCTTGAGGCTCCCGCCCACAGCCATGGGTACCTTTCGCGTGTACTATCGCTCATGCTGCTGCTGCCAGCAAGCAATGCCCGATTTCGTCCCACCGTCACCAACGTCTCGCTTTACGGCAAGTAATGCTACAGTTCTCTCACGTCAGCTTTATTCGCAGCGGCGAGGACGACTAACAATCAAGAAACGCAGCTGATTCCCCCATACATGACAAGTGTAATGCCTGTGTTGACTGACCTGAAAGAGGATAGAGGCGAAGCTCTAGGAGAAGCAGAGCTGAGGGGATGCGTCACCAGCACGCTAAATTCTACGGCTCGGACGCTCCGAGGCTCCGTCGATGGTCCGGAGAAGGTATTGGAGTTTATACAGCTACCTTCCTTGTGGTGCCAGCCTCGATATGATTTTAGTTCTTTTCATGTGGTTGAGCTGTTTAATTCAGACGGTCCAAAAGGGTGACGAGATGGTGTGGTGCACCCAGGGCAGTTTAAAACGAATACAGGAACAAGCCTTCCCCGCCAAGCTCTTGGCAGGCTGTTCGCGATTGGAAGCAAAAGCCACACTCGCAATTCAAAATGAACAAATCGATGACTGCCATTTGGCATTGCGGGATTGCTCAAGAAAATGGACGCGTCTATGTGAGTAGCAAAGGAGATCCTGTGTATTGATTCTCCATGTTCGAAAACAATATTCTATGAAGCATAATTGGGCAGAATTGAGAACTGTACACTATCCCTCCTGCATTCAGCTCGAGGAATTCTCTAACCTGAATGATTGGGAAGTACAGTGCTAACCTGTATACCATATTACAGTCGAATTTTTTAACGCTGACCCTGCGATGCGAGGCGAGAAGAAACGAATATTCTTCTTCCACCTCTGGTCGGACAGAATCAGGCCTGTCGATTCAAGGGCATATGCCCTTAATGCCCTGAACATTAAGGGCTAGTTTTTTTGGACTATTCATCCCTTAATGTTCAGGGCATTAAGGGCATTAACTCTGTTGCGGGCCAAGTCGCACGAGGCGACGAAACCAGACTTGGGCCGTAAAATTCCGTTAACGCTGAATAACTGTCTTAATCGTTTAGAAAACAGAATTACCATTTTAGAACGTATAGAACCTTGACTAAACGCCCTGGGTCAAACTGTCAGTATAACGCATGTGATAGGACCTTCTTTGGTCCACTGCGGCTACACTAAACGTCACGGTCAGTATAACATATGCCAGTCTAACGAGAATAAAGGTGTACCCTCCCGCCAATCGGCAGCCTTCGTAATATGCCTGCCCTGCTGAGCTGCTCTTTCTTGTTGCATAACGTGTCTAAGGAGCACTGTACAAACAGTGCAGTTCTCGTGTGGTGTGGACGACACTTTGCCCAGACCAGAATCTCAGAAGTGCCAGCAAGGCCAGGCCTTGTCCATCCAAGTCATCAAGATCATCACCTATCTTTTGTCCTCGCACAACTGCAGCTGTTTTCATGAAGCTGATCGCGCGAGATTTTCTAGAACTTGGCTTGCCGATCCGACGGTTCTTCAACTTGGCTTGTATGTGTGGAAGATAACGTCGCCGCATTCGTCGCTATCGAATCCCGCTGGTCTGTCTTCCTCCCCCCAAGACTCATCAAACGACTCCGGGTGGTGTGTTATTCTCCCTAGACTACATTTTATTATGTACTGCCCGGAATCATTAGCACATAACAAATACCAATGTTCCCTCCAAATAAATCCTCAGGCCAGTTTCTGAAATTCTCTTTGCCCATCCTTCGCCGCTGTAATCCATCCAACCCCCTCCAACAAACGTGTGCGTGCATCACAGCTGTGAAAATTGTCGCATTTCGGAATTTGAGCGCCCTCTTGACTGCTTTGCACTTTCTCAAAATGCGCTGGCCCAAAACAAGGAGCTCCCGTCCAGCTCAGCCACAGATTTTCCCGGTCCCGCGCAATTCCTCCCCCATCTCCCACATCTTCCCATTCATCCCACACGCGGCACGGCCCGTCCTCCAATTCTCTCCCTCCTCCCTCCTTCCGAACATCTCTCTCGAAGCTCTTCCATTCCCCCCCCCCCCCCCCAACATTTGCAAATCCACGATTCGACGCCACACAGTCCCACACAACCTGCCATTTCCGGGCCAGCAATCTGCCTCTAGCGCTGCACTGCTCCATTCCTGCCTTCCCTACTGTCCTGCTCTGTTTTGCTTTGCTCAGCATTTCCACACGAGATCGTCCCAGCTGTGCACATACATTCTCCACCACTTCTGATTCTTTTATTACAGTGAATTGAAACGCCGCGTTGTCAAAGGCCACCACTCGAAAACTCTGTAGTCTCCAAATGTCAGCTTTAGCGCCGACGATCTTCCAACACCGATTCACATTTCCCGACATCCGTCTAGTACCTGGCGCCTCTTCGTCATACGCCTGGGCCCCCAACATAACGAAAGACGAGTCAGTCGCTACTGCGATTCGAATTCGTGTAAGAACCAGCACCTCTTTATTTCCGCAGGTTTACCGTTACCCGCACTCCCCGTCGTAGCTGTTGAGCATCCGGCGTCCCGAGTGTCCTGTCGGTTCGAATCATCGCGTACTCCCTTACTGGGCGAATGAAATAACGACGCCGATCATCGTACATGAGCACGCCTGCCCCGTGTCGCAAATCTGAGCCGCGCCGCAATCCGCTAAATCGAGGGCTCTGCGGCACCGCAGCGCACGCTCTAAGATTCTTACTGTCCGCCGCCAACATTTTAAACGACATTGCGCTTCCATCCGTCTTGCGTCGCGCATCTCCTTCGGATCCTCTCCTGAAGCCGCGAGCCGCGAACACAGTAGCACCACGCGCGACAGTCCGACTGTAAGCCTTCTTGCACGATCCATACGATTCATCAGAGTCGTCCCGCGGCCTCACATCCCGACAGAGCCCTCGCGACGCCAGCTCAACTGACAATAGAGTCCGACCGTTGATTTGATCGAGTCGACCGTCGACTGCGGATACCGTTGGTTCGATCAAAGGAGGTCTCTGAGAGGCAGGCCTGAGGCGCATTCCAATGTCGCTTGCGAAGCGACATTGGATTTGTCGTTCAAATTGACATTCTCGAAGCGTCGCTCGGGGAAATCAAATCGTTCTCTGCCGTAGCGACGGCGACGGTTTCAGCGAAAGCGACGGCGTCGCGACCGCAACGGCGACTCGGCGGTGACGGCGACAGCGACGGCGGCGGTTCCATCGAGCAAATACGTCTGACGGATAGTCGAGTGGCGAGGCGATGCGATGATCGCTGCGACCCGCTTCGGTACTAGCGACGTTGCTGCGATAATGTCGGCGGGAAATGCGGCGACAGCGACGGCTTTTGGCGGTCGAGCACCGCGCGACGACCGCGCCGACGCAGCAGCGGCGCTTGCGGCGGCGACGGCGGGGGGTGCAGCCTTCAAGCCGTCACCATTGCCGCGATCGGCGGAAGCGGAGTCGCCTCAAGGGGCGCGCGAGCCGACGGGGGACAGCGCGATCGGCGGCGCAGAGCCCGGGGCAACGGGGAGCTACTCACGCTGGTGGTCGCCCGAGGTAACTTACTGCCGCCGCATTCCCGCGCGCGTGATAGTGCCGCCCCATTTCCTCGCGCGCGGCGCCCCATTCCCGCGCACGGTAACATCGCCTCATTTCCGCGCCCTTTTGAATTTAACCACACTTTTCGAGCCATACTTCCTTAAGCGCCTCCTGCTGACTGCTTTCCCGTTCACCCTGTCCCTCTCCCCCGTCTCCCCCCTTCTCTTGCCCACCCTTCCCTCCGCGCCTTCCCCTGCGCAGGAGGATTTGATTTTATTGGATCACGTGCGCAGCTACGGCACGCGGCACTGGGGCGTGCTCAAGGCGTCGGGGAGGCTGCCTCACCGCGACAACAAGGCCTGCTGCAACCGCTTCATCCTCCTTAAAAAGTAATCCACTCCCCTTCATAATAACTGATCCACTTATCCCTCCTTAAAAAGTGATCCTTTTCACCCTTCGACCTCTCTCTCACCCGCTCGCTCCCCCTTACCCCCTCCCCCCTTCCCCCATTATCCCCTTCCCCACTCACCCCCCCACTCTCCTCCCTCGCCGCTCCACTGGCTCTCTCATAGCCTCTCACTCACTCCTCCCCCTTCTCAACCTCATTCCCCCCCTTCCCCCATTCCCCCCTGCAGGCGCTACCTAGACCAGGAGGGCGCGCCAGTCTATCACGGCCTTACTGAACCGCTATCTCAAGGACTCACCCCAGCCCTCCGATCTGCGCACAGCCAATCTGAGCTGTCCATTCTCTCCCCCACGTCCCCCCAAGGCACCTCCGCAACCGCCACCACCACCTTATCCTCCCCTGCCGCCATTACCAGCCATCAGTCCTTCGCTCATCCGCATCACCCTCGCGGTTACCTGGTTACCAGCTCACACGCCGGCCCTGCAGCTGCTGCGGCTCCTCCTCCTGCTGCTGCTTCTACCGTTGCTGCTGCAGCTGGAGCGATTCCTGGGCAGCCTCGGGGATTGCCTGTCCCTGTAGGTTCGGATCCCGGACCTACCGCCGAGCCTGCTGCCGTTGCTGGCGGGTCTTCAGTGCAGGCTGGGCTAAGCGCGGCCTTTAGTAAAGCGCCGGAAGCGGTTGAAGAGGAGGAGTTGCGCGGGCTGGCGCTTACGGCAGGGGGGAAGTGGGAGGAGAGGGAGGGGGGGGTGGGGCATGGGGGCATGGCGCATGGGGGCATGGCGCATGGGGGGTTGGCGCATGGGAGGTTGGCGCATAGGGGGTTGGCGCATGGGGGGATGATGGATGGGGAGGGGATGGAGGGGGCGATGGTGGATGCTATGTGGGAAGCTTATCATGCTGGTGGTGGTATGATGCATGGTGAAGCGATGGTGGGTGGAGCGATGATGGATGAAGGGATGGGTATTGCAGGGTTGGGTGCGGCAGGGATGGGTATGGCAGGCTTGCAGAGCACGCAGCAGGGCACGGAAGGGACACACGCAGCAGCACGTGGCATGGGGATGACCGGCAGTCACGCAGGCGCTGGGAGCATGGGGAGAGGAGGGGCGCATGGGGGGGGAGTGGGCGCGCACGCATGGGCGGTGGAGCGAGCCATACGAGAGGGGCTGCGCCCGCATGCGTCCACGTCCTTCAAAATCGCTGCCAGGTACGCCTGATCAGACGCCAGGTACGCCAGGTGCACGTACTGCCAGGTACGCCTGATCAGACGCCAGGTGCACGTGCTGCCAGGTACGCCTGATCAGACGCCAGGTGCACGTGCTGCCAGGTAAGTCTGATCAGTCTTCTCGTGGCTTAACATCTCCCTCTCTTCGTCGTTCCCCTCCCCCCTTTTGAACAGGAGGAAAATGACACCACACTCCCCGTCCTTCTCCGGCTCGCCGCACTCACACGACCCGGCCTTCATCCGCCGAATGGCCGATTTCTTCCGCCTCCCCATGCCCCCGCCCGCTGCTGCCGCTGCCATTGCCGCTGCTGCTTCTGGTGCTGCGGCTACTTCTGCCGCCACCACCTCTGCAAGCTCTGGTCCAAACTCACCTGAGATTTCACCTGGTGGGGCGCCTGAGAGCCGCGCAGCACTGGAGGGGAAAGATGCGACATCAGGCGAACACCCGCAGCAAGAGCAGCAACAACAAGAGCAGCAGCGGCAGGAGGAGGAGCAAGCAATGAAAGCAGCAACGAACCTGGACAGGCTCCAGATCAACAGCGGCAATGACCCACAGAAGTCACATCGCATTCAGCAGTCACACCACTCTCAACCGCTTCACACCCCTGTGGTAACTGCCAAGACCAACCTATCCTCTCAGCTCCCATCTGGGTCCTCTGCTGCTGCCCTTCCTGTTCCCTCTTCTGTCCAAAACGAGCTGACCACTCGGCTGTTTGACGCCCTCAGCCAATCGCCACCTTCCATGGAAGAACTTTCAGCTGCCCGGAAAATGAGTCACGCACTCCAAGCAGCAGCGGGGGCTGGTGGGAATGCAGCAGCAGCTGCTGCTGCTATGACTGTTGCAAACGCCGCATCTGCTGCTGCCTCTGCTGCTGCTACGACCATCACAAATGCTGCATCTGCTGCTGCTACTTCTAATTCTGCTGCTACAGCTGCGACCATGCCGTCAGCTGTTGCCATGTCTGCTACACAGGTTGAAGGAGACTTGCACTTTACCCGAATCGCATCCTCGCCCACTCTCGAGTCTTCCTCCCTCCCTCACTCTCTCCCTCACTCGCGCTCACTGTCCCTCTCGCACTCGCTCTCCCACTCACACTCGCTCTTTCACTCACACTCGCTCTCTCACTCACACTCGCTCTCTCACTCACACTCGCTCTCTCACTCACACTCGCTCTCCCACTCTCGCTCTCTCTCGCACTCGCTCTCCCTCTCCCACTCCCACTCGCCCTCACTCCACCGCTTCCCCAGCCAGGCTTCATTATCCACCTCCCCTCACCAACCTCACTCCCTCCTCCCCTCCTCTCTTTCCCTCCACTCGCCACTCTCTCACCTGGAGATGCAACAGCAGCAGCAGCAGCAGCAGCAGCACTGGCACCACCAGCAGTTACAAGAATACCAGTTACAGCAGCAGCTGCTGCAACTGCAGCACTTACAGCAGCACCACTTGCAGCAGCAGCGCCAGTTGCAGCGATTACAAGCACAGCAGCAGCAGGCAATGCTTTTCGCCACGGCTACCCCCAACACCAACACCAACACCAACACCAACAACAGCAGCAGCAGCAGCAGCAGCAGCAGCAGCAGCAGCAGCAGCCACGGCCCCAGTGGTCCCAGGAGTAGCAACTGCTTCCCAGCTTCCTTCCACAGCGGTCAATCCCCAGCCGCTGCTGCAGCAGCAGCAAGGGCGGTCCCTCGTGCTCTTTTCTTCTCCTCCTCTTCACCCGCCCCCATCCCTGTCTACCAGCAAATCATGGTTCCCCAGGCAGCCTTGGCCCCGAACGACACCATGCCACCGGACCAAACAATGCTGCCGAACCAGAGTATGGTGGGCGGGGACATGCTGCCACAGCAAGTAATGCTGATGAACCAAGCCATGCTGCGGAGTCATGGCTCGGTGGGGCAGCATGGCATGATGGCACAGCAGGGCATGATGGCACAGCAGGGCATGATGGGGCAACAGGGCATGATGGCACAGCATGGCATGGTGATGCTGCGACAAAGCATGCTACCGAGTCAGGCAATGGTGCTGCCCCAAGGTATGGGGATGCAGAACCCAATGATGCTGCAAGGAATGCTCCCCCCCTACCCCTCTTCCCTTGCTGCTGCTGCTACTGCTGCGGCTGGTTGCGGTACTACCGATGGTGCTGCCGATCCCGATGCCACCAGCCCTGCCTCTCACGTTGTCCCCGGCTCCCTCCCCTCCTGGTGGAAGGAAAGTCTCCCAATAGTGCCACCCACCGTGCACTCTCACAGCGCTGCAAGAGGCAAGGTGGGGAAACGGACGGGCGCTGGTGGTTCTGCCGGCGTGGCTGCAGGCGTGGCGACAGCACCAACAGCACCGGGTGGTGTGACAGATCGTGCAGGCATGCAGAGTGCAGCAGTCGGTGCTGCAGCAGCCGGTCCGAAGGATTATTCGTTGAATAAGATGGAGAAAAGTATGGATGAGCAGGATGATGTGAAGGATGAGAAGGATGAGAAGGCACACACGCCTGAAGTAGAAGGTGGAGGTGTGGCAGGTGGAGGTGTGGCAGGTGGAGGTGTGGCAGGTGGAGGTGTGGCTTCGGAGGGCAGAGCAGGGGCGGTGGAGCAGCATCTAGATGAGGACATGTGCACGATGGTAAGGAGGGCGGGAGAGGAGGGGCAGGGAGGGGGTGACGCTGAGAGGGCAGCTGAGGCAGCGTGGCAGGGAGGAGACGATGCAATGATGCAGACTGCATGGTGGAATGCAGCAGATGCAGTAGCAGCGGTGGTGGCGGCGGCAGGAGAAGAGGGAGATGCGTGGATGCCGTTTGACTTCTGCCCTGACCCCTCCACTCCCCCAACCTTGGCTGGTTGAATCAAACAGGGGAGTGGAGGATGTACAGATGACGTAGCCTTGGTTGTGTGGTGATCGGGTTAGGTAGCACAGGGTTTCGGGCTAGGCATCGGGGTTTGGTAATGGGTTGGGATGTTGGATCAGGTTACTTGAAACCTAGGATATGTGTTGCTGGCAGCCCAAACGGTGCAGGAGTTCCCAGAGCATCTGTGGCCACTACCTATGTGTACATGCTATGCTTTTCTCGTGTGCATAATAAGCCATATTTGAACTAGAAAACTTTTGAAAACAAGGGAGCAATAAACCTACTTTGAAAATATGATATATCTAAATAATCACAAAAGAGATTTATGTACAGGCCTAGGCAACTGAATTCTGAAGTATGCGCTACATATTGAAGTGGGAGGGTTGCGCGGGCGCATGAGGATTGCGAGCATCATTGATCATCGGCGCTCGCGAATAAAGAGCGCATGCAGCACTTCCTGCACATGTGCGGATCCTTCCGCGTTTTGGGGCTGGAAGCACTCGTTAAGAGCGTATTTCTTCCACCGAGTCACGTGCCTGCGCTTGTCTGCGCCGATTACCAAGCCAGCAAGGACATGGGGGGGTTGCTGGCATCATCGGTCATCGGCGCTCGCGAATGAAGAGCGCCCGTTGCACTTCCTGCACATGTGCGGATCCTTCCGTATTTTGGGGCTGGAAACGCTCGTTACGAGCATTTTTCTTCCGCCGCGTCCCGTGGCTGCGCTTGTTTGGGCCTATTACCAAGCCAGCAAGGGCGTGGGAGGGTTGCGAGCATCTCACGAATGAAGAGCATCCGCTGCACTTCCTACACATGTGCAGATCCTTCCGCGTTTTGGGGTTGGAAGCGCTCGTTCCGAGCGTTTTGATTCCACCGCGCCCCGTGGCTGCGCTTGTCTGGGCTTATTACCAAGCTAGCAAGGGCCGTGGGAGGGTGTTAAGATACTAAGCATGAGTAGGCTTAGGAGCCATAGGTTTAGTAGCTTAGTGATCGAGTTCGAGGGTAAGGAGAAGTGTCGAGAAAGTTGAGAGGGGAGGGATGTTCAGTATAGCACAAGAGTAAATATAGCAAACAGAGCATGCAAGGTGCACCACCAACTAGAAAGTTATATGACTACAGTATTCTACACTACAGGAAGTTATAGAACAATATATAGAATTATATATTAGTCTGACACGCCCCCATAAGTGCCTGTAGGGAAGAATGTGCAGTCAACGCCCCCTGAAGGGGTACACCAAGTGCAGGAGAAGGAGAGGGGAAGTGAGGAGGAGGAGGGACTGTGACAGGAGAGGAGATGGGAGGCGACGGCGGAAGCGACAGACACACGGCGCAACTGGAGCAACTGGCACACGGGCAACTGGAGCAACAGGCACACTGGCAACTGGAGCAACTGGCATACGGGCAACTGGAGTAATTGGCTCCGCGGCTAGACGAGCGGCAGGAGCAACTGACCCACGGGCTACTGGAGCAACGGGCTCACTGGCGACTGGAGCTACGGGCTCACGGGCAACTAGCGCAACGGTCTCACGGGCGACTGGAGCTGCTGGCTTCACGGCGGCCACCTCCACTCAACCTCCCCCACCTGTCCCACACTCATCACCCCCACACCCGCCACCCCCATACCCATCACCCCCACACCCACCACCCCCATACCCACCCCCCCACGGCTGCACCGGGTCCAGGAGCGGCTGCTGCAGTGGCGGCTGCTCCAGGGGCGGCTGCTCCAGGGGCGGCTGCTCCAGGGGCCAGGGGCGGTTCCTGCAGTGGCGGCTGCTCCAGTGGCCAGGGGCGGCTGCTCCAGGGGCCAGGGGCGGCTACAGGTGCGGCTGCTCCAGGGGCCGGGGGCGGCTGCTGCAGTGGCGGCTGCTCCAGAGGCCAGGGGCGGCTGCTGCAGGGGCGGCTGCTCCAGGGGCGGCTGCTGCAGGGGCGGCTGCTGCAGGGGCGGCTGCTGCAGTGGCAGCTGCTCCAGAGGCCAGGGGCGGCTGTTGCAGGGGCGGCTGCTGCAGTGGCGGCTGCTCCAGGGGCGGCTGCAGTTGCAAGGCAGGCCCGCGCGCTGTTGCAAAGCAGGCGCGGGCACAGGGGAGGCAGAGGCGGCGGCCAGGGGGGGGGGGGGGGGGGGGGGGGGCGCGACGAGCAGGTGACGGGGCCACTAGGAGCGGCAACGGAGCCGAGAAGGGGCGGCGACAGGGCCGCGAAGGGGCCGCGAGGGGCCGAGAAGGGCAGCGACGGGGCCGCTAGGACTGGCGACAGGGCCGATAGGGGCGGCGACAGGGCCGCGAAGTGTGGCGACGGGGCCGCTAAGGGTGGCGCGAGGGGCCGTGAGAGGAGCAGCGACGGGGCCGCGAAGAGGCCGTGAGGGGCCGAGAAGGGCGGCGACGGGGCAGGAAGACGCCGCTCGCCCAGGGCGCACGGCGGGCAGAAAACCGCCACGCGCCCCGAGCGCGTGGCGGGAAGAAAAAGGTGTCGCGCGCCACGGGGCGCGCGACAGACAGGAAAGCAGCGGAAGCACGTGGGGCCCACAGGCCAAGAGCGTAGTCGCTCTGATTCCATGTTAAGATACTAAGCATGAATAGGCTTAGGAGCCATAGGTTTAGCAGCTTAGTGATCGAGTTCGAGGGTAAGGAGAAGTGTCGAGAAAGTTGAGAGGGGAGGGATGTTCACTGTAACACAAGAGTACATATAGCAAACAGAGCATGCAAGGTGCACCACCAACTAGAAAGTTATATGACTACAGTATTCTACACTACAGGCAGTTATAGAAAAATATATAGAATTATATATTAGTCTGACAAATGGTTGCGAGCATCATCGATCATCCGCGCTCGCGAATGAAGAGCGCATGCTGCACTTCCTGCACATGTGCGGATCCTTCCACGTTTTGGGGGTGGAAGCGCTCGTTACGAGCATATTTCTTCCGCCGAGTCACATGGCTGCGCTTGTCTGGGCCGATTGCCAAACCAGCAAGGGCGTGGGAGGGTTGCGAGCATCATCGGTCATCGGCGCTCCCGAATGAAGAGCGCCCGCTGCACTTCCTGCACATGTGCAGATCCTTCCGCGTTTTGGGGTTGGAGGCACTCGTTACGAGCGTTTTTCTTCCGCCGGGTCACGCGGTTGCGCTTGTTTGGGCCTATTACCAAGCCAGCAAGGGCGTGGGAGGGTTGAAAGCATCATCGATCATCGGCGCTCGCGAATGAAGACCGCCCGCTGCGCTTTCTCCACATGTGCGGATCCCTCCGCGTTTTGGGGCTCGAGGCACTAGTTCCAAGCGTTTATCTTCCGCCGGGTCACGCGGCTGCGCTTGTCTGGGCCTAATACCAAGCCAGTAAGGGCGTGGGAGGGTTACGAGCATTATCGGTCATCGGCGCTCGCAAATGAAGAGCGCATGCTGCACTTCCTGCACATGTGCGGATCCTTCCACGTTTTGGGGGTGGAAGCGCTAGTTACGAGCGTATTTCTTCCGCTGCTCCACGTGGCTGCGATTGTCTGGGCCGACTACCAAGCCAGCAAGGGCGTGCTGAAGTTGCAAGCATCATCGGTCATCGGCCCTCGCGAATGAAGAGCGTACTTCCTGCACATATGCGGATCCTTCCCCGTTTTGTACTTGGAAGCACTCGTTCCGAGCGTTTTTCTTCCGCCGGGTCACATGGTTGCGCTTGTCTGGGCCTATTACGAAGCCAGCAAGGGCGTGGGAGGGTTGCGAGGCGCTCGAGAATGAAGAGTGCACGCTGCACTTCCTGCACATGTGCGGATCCTTTCACGTTTTGGGGCGGGAAGCGCTCGTTACGAGCGTTTTTCTTCCGCCGGGTCACGCGGCTGCGCTTGTCTGGGCCGACTACCAAGCCAGCAAAGGCGTGGGAGGGTTGCGAGCATCATCGGTCATCGGCGCTCTCGAATGAAGAGCGCCCGCTGCACTTCCTGCACATGTGCGGATCCTTCCGCGTTTTGGGGCTGGAAGCGCTCGTTCCGAGCGTTTGTTTTTTTCCGCCGGGTCACGTGGCTGCGCTTGTCTGGGCCTATTACCAAGCAAGCAAGGGTGTGGGAGAGTTGCGAGCATCATCGGTCATCGGCGCTCGCGAATGAAGAGCGCTTGCTCCACTTCCTACAAATGTGCGGATCCTTCCGCGTTTTGGGGGTGGAGGCGCTCGTTACGAGCGATTTTTTTCTGCCGGATCACGCGCCTACGCTTGTCTGGGCCTATTACCAAGCCAACAAGGGCGTGGGAGGGTTTCGAGCATCATCGGTCATCGGCGATCGCGAATGAAGAGCGCCCGCTGCGTTTCTCGCACATGTGCTGATCCCCCCAGCGTTTTTGGGGTGGAGGCGCTCGTTCCGAGCGTTTTTCTTCCACTGGTTCACGTGGCTGTGCTGGTCTTGGCCTATTACCAAGCCAGCAAGGGCGTGGGAGGTGTCAAATGTAAAACTCATATGCTATAGTCTGTGTAGGCTGTAGTGGGGTAGACAATATGGGGTATAACACTTTTAGGTTTTCCTACTTGTACCCACCTGCTTGCTAGTTCATTCATTCCTTGTTCTTTCACATGGTATAGAGCAGGTTCCCTAGTGGGAACTTCCTAGGGCCCACCACTGAAAATCGACTTTTTTATTTCTGACCGAAGCGCGAGTCGCCCCTGCCCGAGGCGCGCCCCGTGGGCCGCCCTCTTGTCGAGCCCTCCTAGAGGCCCCTCTCACGGCCCCTCGCGCCACCCTTAGCGGCCCCGTCGCCACCCCTAGCGGCCCCGTCGCCGCCCTTCTAGGCCCCTCGAGGCCCCTTCGCGGCCCCGTCGCCGCCCCTAGCGGCCCCGTCGCCGCCCTTCCAGGCCCCTCGCGACCCCTTCGCGGCCCCGTCGCCGCCCCTAGCGGCCCCGTCGCCGCCCTTCCAGGCCCCTCGCGGCCCCTTCGCGGCCCCTTGTCGCCGCCCCTCGCGGCCCCGTCGCCGCCCTTCGCGGCCCCGTCGCCCCCCCCTCGCGGCCCCGTCAACGCCCCTAGCGGCCCCTGTCGCCACCCTTCCCGGCCCCGTCGCCACCCTCTAGCGGCCTCGTCGCCGCCCTTAGCGGCCCCGTCGCCGCCCCTTGCGGCCCCGTCGCCGCCCCTTGCGGCCGCCGCCCCCCCTTTCGGCCCCTCCCTGGCCCCTTCACTGCCGAGTCGCCGAGCCGCCAAGCAGCCGAACAGCCGAGCAGCCGAGCCGCCGAGCCGCCGAGCCGCCGAACCGCCGAGCCGCCCAGCAGCTGAGCCGCCGAGCAGCCGAGCCGCCTGCAGCCGAGCCGCCTGCAGCCGAGCCGCCGAGCCGCCGAGGCCGCCGTCGAGCCGCCACTACCACTGCCGAGCCGCTGCCACTGCTGTTGCAGCCCTGTTCCTCCCGGCGCGCCCCGGCCCTACCCACCCGGACTGGTGAGAGCCCTCCCTGCTAGGCCACTGCTGTCATGGCTACCCCCAGTGTCCTTACCTTTGATGCTGAGGGTCGTGCTGTTGACTTCAAGGTCTGGGTCGATGACCTGCAGCTTTTCCTACAGTGCGATAGGGCAGACAGACTCTCCCTGTTCGATCTCACCTCTGGTGCCTCTCCTGCCCCGCCTGCTGATGCTGACAGCACTGTTCGCTCACAGTGGGCCACGCGCGATGCTGCTGCACGTCTTGCTGTGCATCGCCACATACCGACCGCTGAGCGTGCGCACTTTAGTCAGTACAAGAGTGCTCAGACCTTGTACGATGCTGTAGTTGCACGCTACTCTTCCCCTGCCACTGCTGATCTTAGCCGCCTCATACTGCCGTACCTGTTTCCTGACCTCGCCGCCTTTCCCACTATCGCTGACCTCGTGACGCACCTCCGCACTAGTGACACCCGCTACCGCACTGCGCTTCCTGCTGAGTTCTGCGCCAAGAGCCCCCCCCCCCATGTATATCACCCTCTACTACATAGTCACCCGGCTCCCTAACTCCCTTCGCTCGGTCAGGGACCACTTCCTCTCTGTTTGCCCCACCACACTCACCGTTGACCTCCTCGAGGAGCGCCTCCTGGCAGCTGAGAAGAGTATAGTCGCTGTAGGAGCCTCTAGAGGTGACCCGCGTGCCCCTGTCTTTGAGGGGTGCTCCCACTCCCCCCTTTTGCCCTCTGTTGCCTCTGCTGCTGCCGTCGACTTCGTTGGCACCGAGTCGGTCGGCGCTGCGTCTGCCCCTAGCGGGCGACGCCGCACCGGCAAGGGCAAGGGGGGCAAGGGCGCTGGAGGGGCTGGCGGGGGCGGTGGAGGTGGAGGTGGAGGTGGAGGAGGCGGAGGGAGTGGGGGTGGTGGTGGGAGTGGTGGCGGGGATGGGGGCTTCGGTGGCGGCGGTGGCGGCGGAGGCGGCGGCGGCGGTGGCGGTGGGAGCGACGGAGGAGGCGGTGGCGGCAGTGGCGGAGGTGGCGGCGGAGGAGGTGGAGCTAGTCGGGGTGGCTCTGCGCAGCGGGGCGGCTTAGGTGGTGGTGAGCGCCAGCAGCAGCAGCGCACTCGTGAGACCCCGTCCCCCCAGCAACTTCGTGAGTGGTACGCTGGGCGTCAGCGAGGTGGGGGTACTGGTCCCTGTACCTACGTCCTCCGTACCGGCGATTGCGCTCGTGAGCAGTGCGGGGGCTCGCACTCCACCCAACGCTGCTTCGAACGCCTGACAGACGCTTGGCGTCACCAGTTCCCTGACGCCACTGAGATCCCTCGCTGGGGAGAGCTGTCTAGGGCGGGGGTTGCTATCTTTGATCTTGACTATGATGCTATTCTTGCTGCCATGTATGTTGTGTCTACTAGTGATGAGGGTGACTGTTACTTGTGTGTTCCGCCTGACCCGGGCATTGAGGCTGCTGCTCTAGGTGCTGGTGAGGCTGCTGCTCTAGGTGCTAGTGCGTCTGCTGCCCCAGGTGCTGGTGAGTCTGCTCTCTCAGGTACCACGTCGGCTCAGGCCTTACACACCTTCACCCTTGACTCGGGTGCTTCCCGCTCCTTCTTTCGAGACCGCACCACACTTACGCCGCTTAGTCGGCCGGTTGCGGTCTCCCTGGCGGACCCCTCTAGGGGTCCTGTCCTTGCTAGCTTCTCCACTGTCTTACCGTGTCCGGCAGCCCCCTCTGGCACCCTGTCAGGTCTCTACCTCCCCTCGTTCTCTACGAACTTGGTGAGTGGTGCTGATCTACAGGATCGGGGGGTTGACCAGTTCACTCTGCGAGTCAGCGGGTGACCCACTGTACGTGTGCTCGGACGGGCCGACACTTGGCCACGTTTACCCGTCGACCGGGGTCGAGCCTGTACACACTGACTACTGAGTCTCCTCCGGTAGCTGCGTCTGGTCAGGTAGCTGCGTCGAGTCAGGTGTTTGCTGCAGCGTCCAGGTCTGGTCCTGAGTCTGCTCCCTGCTCGTGTCGTCTCCTGTCCCACCAGACTCTCCTTTGGCACCACCGCCTTGGTCACCCCTCCCTGCCTCGTCTCCGAGGCATGGCCTCCCGTGTCCTTGTCTCTGGTCTCCCCCGATCCCTCCCTCCCCTCCCTCCGGGGCCTGCCCCTACCTGCGTTCCCTGCGTCGAGGGGCGGCAGCGCGCCGCCCCTCACTCCTCCGAGTTTCCTCCGACAGAGGCTCCCCTGCAGACTCTTCACATGGACGTGTGGGGCCCCGCCCGCGTCCGTGGCCAGGGTCACGAGCGTTACTTCCTGTTGGTGGTTGACGACTACTCGCGTTACACCACAGTCTTCCCCTTGCGCAGCAAGGGTGACGTCACTGAGGTGTTGATCGACTGGATCCGCGCAGCTCGTCTCCAGCTCAGAGAGAGTTTCGGCTCGGACTTTCCTGTTCAGCGTCTGCACTCTAACAGAGGCGGGGCGTTTTCCTCTGCCGGTCTAGGAGCCTTCTGTCGTGCACAGGGCATCCGCCAGACCTTCACGCTTCCAGCCTCTCCACAGCAAAATGGGATTGCTGAGCGCCGCATTGGCATGGTCATGGACGTCGCTCGGACGTCCATGATCCATGCGGCTGCTCCCCATTTTCTGTGGCCGTTTGTGGTTCAGTACGCAGCGCATCAGCTCAACCTTGAGCCTCGGGTCTCCTTGCCAGAGACCTCCCCCACCTTGCGGTGGACGGGGAAGGTTGGCGATGCGTCTGCATTTCGGGTCTGGGGATCTCGGGCGTTTGTCCGCGACTTGTCTGCGGACAAGCTGTCCCCCCGTGTTGTTCCCTGCGTCTTCCTTGGCTTCCCCCCTCACGCGCCTGGTTGGCAGTTTTACCACCCCACCTCGCACCGTGTTCTGTCCTCCCAGGACATCACCTTTGACGAATCGGTGTCTTACTACCATCTCTTCCCCTACCGCACTGCGCCCCTCCCCCCGCCGCCGCTCTTCCTTGCGCCAGGTCCTCCCCCGATAGACCCTCTCCCCCCTCAGGGTCCTGCCCCGTCAGGTGTGTCCCAGGTAGACCCAGTCGAGCCTGTCGAGGTAGCTGTTGACTCTGGTGCTGCTAGGGGCGCTGAGCCTGCGGGTGCCGGGTCTGGAGGTTCTGAGCCTGGGGGTGCGGAGCCTGGGGGTGCTGAGTCTAGGGGTGCTGAGCCTGGGGGTGCTGAGTCTTGGGGTGCTGAGCCTGGGGGTGCGGAGCCTTGGGGTGCGGAGTCTGGGGGTGCTGAGCCTGGGGATGCGTAGCCTGGGGGTGCTGAGCCTGGGTATTTGGAGCCTGGGGGTGCGGAGCCTGGGGGTGCTGGGTCTGCTCGTGTGGTCTCTGGCGGTGCTTGGTCGAGGCGGGAGCTACTCTCTCCGCAGGAGCTGCGCGAGTGGTTTGCCCGGCGCTGGAGCCGTGCTGCTGGAGCTGGAGGTACTACTGTTGCTGCTGGTCTTGGAGGTGTTCGTACTGGCGGTACTGGAGCTGCTGGGACTGGGGGTGCTGCTGGGGCTGCTGGAGTTAGTCCTGCTGGAGGTACTGTTGGAGCTGCTGGCGGTACTGGAGCTCACGGTCCTGCTGGAGTTGGTGCTGCTGGAGCTGCTGGAGCCGGAGCTGCTGGGGGTGTTGGCGCTCGTGGTTTTGCTGGCGCTGGTGCTTCTGAGGGTGCTGGAGTTGGCGCTGTTGGATCTGGAGGTGCTGCTGGGGCTGGTGCTGCCGCTGGGGGTACTGGTGCTGTCCCTGCTGGTTCTGGAGGCGCTGCGCGGCCGAGGCCGTACTTCGTTCCGCTCCTTGAGCAGGTTCTTGGTCTCCCACCCTCTACTGGTCCTGCTCCTTCCTTAGAGTGTCCTCAGCCTGTCCAGTCGCGGTCACAGTTACAGCCCGCCTCCCCCCTACCTGCTCCTTCTCCCTACACTGGTCCTACTGGAGGTCTTGCTGAGCGTCGTGAGCCTGCGTCTCGTCCTGCATCGCCTGTTCGTGTTGCTCGCACTAGTGGTCGTGCTCCGCGTCCGCGTCCTCCTGCGGTCCCAGGTACACACCAGATGGCACTGCGCCCTTCCACTGCTCCTCTGCGTATCCCGTTGCCGTCTCCTCCAGAGTCCTCTCTTCGTGTTCTTGCTGACACGGAGTCTGACTCTCTTCGTGCTGCTAGTCCTACTGTGACGCGTCTCCTGGCCACTGTTGTCACTGACCCTTCCTCTGATTCCACTGCTGCGTCTGCCTTAGTTGCTGAGCTTGTCGACCTTGCTACTCGCTGTCGTCTAAACTATGCCGCTAGTCTCGTTGCTGAGTCTTAGTCTGTCTGTCCTCCGTCCGTCGGGGGTGAGTGTGCTCTTAGCACAGAACGTCCTTGAGGACAGGCAGGAGGAGCTCCAGTGTTTTGCTGCTGCTTTGCCTCATCTTGTGTCCACGCTGATTGCCCCTGAGGGAGACCCGGATGCACCAGACATCCCGACTCCTCGATCGTACGCTGAGGCGATCGAGGGTCCCTACTCCTCTCAGTGGCAGTCAGCCATGGACACAGAGATGGCTTCCTGGAAGTCCACAGGCACCTACGTCGACGAGGTTCCCCCACCTGGGGCGAACATCGTCAGTGGCATGTGGATTTTCAGGGTGAAGCGGCCGCTGGGTTCTCCGCCAATCTTCAAGGCGCGTTACGTGGCTCGAGGCTTCAGTTAGCGGCAGGGAGTTGACTACTTTCAGACCTTCTCTCCCACCCCGAAGATGACCACTCTTCGGGTGCTGCTGCACATAGCCGCTCAGCGCGACTACGCGCTTCACTCTCTTGACTTCAACACAACTTTCCTGCAGGGCAGCCTGCACGAGGAGATCTGGCTGCGCCGCCCACCTGGCTTCACTGGGTCGTTTCCTCCTGGTACCCAGTGGAGCCTCCGGCGGCCAGTCTACGGTCTCCGCCAGGCGCCCCGTGAGTGGCACAACACACTGAGGACCACACTTGCGGCTCTTGGGTTTGCTCCGTCTACTGCCGACCCGTCGCTGTTTCTGCGCACCGACACCTCTTTGCCGCGGTTCTACATCCTCGTGTACGTCGACGACTTGGTTTTTACCACAGCTGACACTGCTGGACTCGCCCACGTGAAGTCCGAGCTGCAGAAGAGACACACGTGCACAGACCTGGGTGAACTGCGCAGCTACCTTGGCTTGCAGATCACCCGGGACAGAGCACAGCGCACCATTACCCTAACTCAGTCACACATGGTGCAGCAGGTCCTTCAGCGCTTCGACTTCACGTACTCCTCGCCTCAGGCCACTCCTCTGTCTACTCGCCACTCACTCTCAGCTCTGCCTTCGGATGAGTCCGTAGAGCTGAGTGGCCCGTACCCAGAGCTTGTTGGCTGCCTCATGTACCTGATGACCTGCACACGACCTGACCTAGCATACCCTCTTAGCATCTTGGCACGCTATGTTGCTCCTGGGAGACACCAACCAGAGCACATGGCTGCAGCGAAGAGGGTGTTGCGCTACTTGTGCAGTACGTCGGGCATGGGGCTAGTGCTTGGAGGGCGACGTCGAGTGGTCCTCATAGGTCACGCAGACGCTTCTTGGGCTGACGACCTGGCTACGCAGCGGTCGTCACAGGGTTACACCTTCAACCTTGGCTCCGGCTCTATTTCGTGGCGGTCTACCCGCTCGTCTTCTGTTCTCGGCTCCAGCTGTGAGGCTGAGATCTACGCGGGGGCCATGGCTGCACAGGAGCTACGCTGGCTCACCTACCTGCTGACTGACCTAGGAGAGCCGCCTCGTTCTCCTCCAGTTCTGTACGTAGACAACAAGGCCATGCTGGCCTTGTGTCGGGAGCACAGACTGGAGCACAGAACGAAGCACATTGCTCTTCGCTACTTCCTTGCTCGTGAGCTGCAGCAGCGTGGTCAGCTGCGCCTTGCTTACGTGGCCTCTGAGGCCAACACTGCTGATATCTTTACCAAGGCACTTCCGCCTTGTGATCATCAGCGCTTCTGTACGATGCTAGGTCTTGTGCCTACTTTGCCTCACTTGCTCACTTCTTGACCTTGCTTGTACTGTGATCTTTCTATACCTGCACTTGCTTGTTTATCTTTATATATGATATTGCATGTGAACTGGCCTTGTGGCCTTGCTCTTGTGCTCGGACTGTGTGGTGACGTTGTGATCCACCCTGAGCTTGCTTTGCTTTGCTTGACTGGTCTTGTGACCTCTTGTTCTCCCCCACTTTGCCTATGGGGGTGTGTCAAACTAATAAGCTATAGTCTGTGTAGGCTGTAGTGGGGTAGACAATATGGGGTACAACACTTTTAGGTTTTCTTACTTGTACCCACCTGCTTGCTAGTTCATTCATTCCTTGTTCTTTCACATTTTCCTTCCGCATGGTCACGCAGCTGCGCTTGTCTGTGCCTAGTACCAAGCCAGCAAGGGGTGGGAGGGTTGCGATCATCATGGGTCATCGGCGCTCGCGAATGAAGAGCGCCCGCTGCACTTCTTGCACATGTGCGGATACTTCCGCGTTTTGGGGTGGAAGCGGTCGCTCCGACAGTTTTTTTTCCGCCGGGTCTGTCGAAATATGTCATTTATATTTATATAATTGTCTGTAGTGTTAGTGTAGTTATGTTTCCCGTTTGGTGGTGCACCTCATTACCCTAGTTCTTGCCTATATCTTTGTACCTTTGCTCTTTATTGAACCCCTTCTTCCCTCTCGATACTCTCGACACCCTCACCTAGTTTCCTAGGTTCTAAGCAAAATTTGATAGGGTCACGCGGCTGCGCTTGTCTGGGCCTATTACCAAGGCAGCAAGGGCGTAGGAGGGTTGCGAGCATCATCGGTCATCGGGTCTCTGCATTTCTTGTGCATGTGCGGATCCTTCTCCGTTTTTGGGTTGGAAGCGCTCATTCCGAGCGTTCGCCACTATGATTGGTCCACAGCATTAGATGCCCCCCCCCCCCCCCCCCCCCCCCCCCCCCTTTTTTTGTCATCCACTAAATTAGACTATTTTCCATTTCGTTCCACGTGGTGTGCGAGATACGGTATGAACGCGTGGATTCCGCCTGGTATGCCTATTATAGGTGCGCATGCTGACGAGACTGCCGAACGCATCACTTTGATTGGTTCACTGCACTGGATGCCCTCTTTTTTTGCTGGTCCACTAGATTAGACTATTTTCCACATCCACAACAAGCGTTTCCATTTCGTTAAACGTGGTTTGCGAGATTTGTGCGTTTAAACTCCGCCTGGCATGCCCATTTCATGTCAGTAGATCTGCACTGTGGATGCCCGATTGATCCTGGAGAGGGTTACAGGCGCGTTCGCCTGGGGAGTTATGGGCGCACTGACCCGCTACTGAAACAAGTCCTTTTTGCTAGAAAGGCATAGTGCCAGCGTAGCGGAAACGTGTTTGTAGAAAAGAACAAGATAGAAATCTTGCATTGATCATTGAAAAGTAGAATGATGACACAATGTGTACTCAATGATTTGACACAGCAGGGTATATATGCATCCAGCTACCCCTCCAGAATGACCCATTCACACCAATAATGGTGTACCAATAATTGTACCCTCTACCCTCCAATAATGCTGACCTCCAATAATTCTGGCCCCTACAATAATTGTAGGACCTGGAAGCTTATAAAGAGGACTACACTAAAACCAAACAGCACACTGGTATACAGTATTCGTTATACTGTATTCGGATTTCCAACACTCCCCCTTGCTGTAGGTTTTAGTGAATCCGATTTCCTTGGAGGATGGGGTGGTCGAGGTGGTATACCACCACTAGGTAGGGGTGCGCCCAAACCAAGTTAGGGTTTGGTGTTGGCCAAGCTGCTTGTCACTGTAGCACCTATCCCCTCCCAACCTTTTCGCCTTCCAAACTCAAACCACATGCCTTCACGTTTTCCATTCCCTCCTTCCAATCTCCTCATTCTAGATCGAGATCTAGAGAGTAGTGGTTGATGCTGAGGAAATCGTAGCAGCTCCATGGCGTAATCTCCTCAAAACCATGGCGGAATGCGCGTATCGTCATGGCGGAATGCCCTGAGCGCACGCCGAATTTCCGAAACCGTAGACTTGACTACACGCGATTGTCAATGCTGCTGACTTTTTCGCACGCCTCCTGTGCGACGACGCAAAACCGCAGTGGATGCGCGTCTGCGACGACTGCAGCTGCGGATGACGCGAATCGGTAGCAGATAACACAGGGCGTGCGGCTGGCGCGGAACTGCATTGGTGGGCGCACACTTCGCGCGATAGAAGCGACGACTTGTCGTTCATCTGTAGCTGTCGATCTGCTGCGCGTCTGCTGCATCATTTTCGTGTCCGCGCTTGCTGCATCTTTGTAGGTCTTTCTCCCCATGCTTTGGCAATCAGGCCAAGTTTGCTCAAACTTCACCTATGTTGTCCTGTGATGCTCCCCATACACTCCAGCAGACACACGGTAGCAGCCAGAGTTGCCGAACTCCATCAGCTGGAGAGCTGCGCATGCCGACGAACTCCAAGTATCCCTGAAATCTGCACTCCATATGTGCAGAAATGTCCACTCCATGTGTGCAGTGCACACCAAGTATGCCGAGATGTGCATACCAGGTATGGAGAACCGTCCACACCAGGTATGCAGTAATGCGTGTTCCAATGTATGTTCTCCATCATTCCCTCAGGTGGTGCCGTTGATCAGCAGCAACCAGTCGCACGATACCGCTGCAACACGACGTATGACGACCGGCTGCATCCTTTCTGCCTACTCCCCCTGCTTATTGGCAACCTTGGTGAGTAGGTCTTCCACTTATGCTCCTTGACTCCATGTCCCACTCCTGGGCCACCAGATACACTCCACACCCCACCTCCCCCTCACCCATGTGCTTGTAGTGATCCGCGTACACAGCTACAAGCACATGAGTGAGTGTGGAGTTAGGTGATGCCATGTTGTGCCGCACCGTTCGAGGTGGCCGCACAGATGAGTACAACACCAGAATCCTTGACTTGATGATTGCCTTGTCCAACCAGCAAATTGCAGGTGAGATGCTGCTTGCTTGGCTTGTCCACCTCATTTCCCACATCATCATTTTCCACTCCTTCCGAAATGGAAACACCAGTCACAGGTACGCCATCAGCTGTACCTCCGCTTCCTTCGAGTGCACTGACTTCATCAGCTACATCAGCTCCAGGTAAGTCTTGTTTTGCATATTCTGCTCCTTCGCCTTCATGTCCTTCAATGGTCGAGAATGCAGGAACCGAATCCACTACGGACCTGTGTCCTCCTCCCCCTGAAGTCCACACCACACAGTGGGGTGAGACTTCATCCATATCAACATCATGTGCCGGATTCCGCACGATGCAGGCTTTGTGCGCCAGGCGGTATGTGACAGATGCATGTGCAGACTTGCCACTCGACTGCATCCCAGGTGTGCGGAAATCCGTGCTCCCATGTGCATCAATATGCACACCAAGTGTGCGGAAAAGGGTAACCCCTTCACGATCAACCTGATGCGATGACGCGTCATAACGGGAATGTCCAGGATCATGGGCGGATGTAAGTGCATGCGCATATTGCACCACGAGCACTCCATCCACGTTCTTAGCAAATCCAATCCGCACGTACTCCTCTCCATCTTTCATGGTGACCTCCGTGTCTCCATTAGCAATTGTATTGATGTGCGCTCCCTTTTTCAGCAGCTGACAATAGGAGAGCAGGTTACTCTTCAAGCCAGGTACGTAGAGGACGTCAGTGTACCGAACTGTTGTCCCATCAGGTGCCGTTGCTCTGATCGTTCCTGTCATCTTGCTGCTCAGCTCGCTCCCATTAGCAAGCTCCACATAAACAGGTTCGTCCAGCTCCCTTAACTCTTCAAACCAGCTCTTGTCCGAAGTCATGTGCTGGCTGCATCCACTATCCAGCATCCAAGATGACGCTTTAGCTGGCGGTAAGGTAGCTTGTGACGATCCCATCATTGCAATGCACGTAACAGTACGTTGTTTGTCTTCCCCGGCTGCCCCTTGCTGTTTTGATGCATTGTTGTCACGTTTGGGGCTGTAACTCCTTCGTGGGGAGGACGAACGGCTGTCGGTGGTGTGCAGTTTTGCCTTTCCGCGGGTATGCGGTTCCCACCCTGGTGGTATCCACCCAGGGGGTGCCTTGGTACACTTGAAGAAGGGGTGGCCAGGCTCCTTGCAGTACCAACACACGAGAGATGAGCGACTTGCATCTCCATCCTTGCCATGCGTTTTCTCCCCAATTGACCCCTCCTTCCCGTTATTGCCCTTTGCAGTTGGAGAAGGTGAGCAGTCTCCACGTGCTTGTCCAACCATGCGAGGTGGACGCCGGTCACGGTTATCCTTTGATATGAGATCGTGATATCTCTGCTCCCGAATCATCATCCGCTGCAAAGTGAAGCTGTCCGTTACGTTGTGTAGTATTGCCGAGTGCCTCATCTCCTCCCAATGTGCCGGTAGTCCGGTGAGCAGATTTAAGGTGAATGTGTCCTCATCCACCATCTTTCCCGCCAAGGCCAACTTGTCCCGAATCGCCGTTGCGCGGTTCACATACTCCTCCACCCTCTCTTGATTCCCCATTTTCAGGTTGTCCAACTGCTTCATGAGAGAGACCTTCGCCACCGAATCTTTGGCCTGGTAAGTGTCCATCAAATACTCCCATGCTTCATAAGCCGGGCTGTAGGATTCCTGGAACATGTCTAGCTGTAGTTGAATCGTTGCGCTCACGCTGTGCAATAGGACCCAAAAGGCGAGTGCCGCACGCTGGGAGTAATCCGCCTGTAGCATTTCCAGCCGCCCCATAGCGTCGTCAATGTCACCATCTCCAATGGTAACCGGATACTGCAGGGTCACAAAGAACTCCCACAGATTCGTGACGCGGGCGTTCATACGAAACCGTAGTGCCCATTCGCGGAAATTTGAGCCGTCAAACGGAGTGGTGGTGAATGCCTTGTCCACCGTTGCTCCCACCACTTTGCGTGACAGTCGTTCCTTGTCTTCGTCCGTGTATTCACGTGGTGTGGGGTCGAAGAGAGTAGCCATGGTTGACGGTCGAGGTAGCTGTACCGTGCGCCGCATATCTCCATTCTGTCCACCAAGTTGACGTTCCAGCACTTCCACCTGATCCCGTCGCATGACACCATTTGACTGCATTCCGTATCCCATCCGCCCCATGCTGTCCACAGAGTGTGCGCTGATTGGTGGACGATGTGCACGTGGAGGGATGATGTTGTCGCCATGAAGGTGAGACCTGGGCATGGGAAGAACTCCAATGGGATGGGAGTTGGTCGCAAGTCGTCGTAGTGGGGGAGCACCAATAGTGTAGGAGGCGAATCCCACACCTTCCACGCCCACTTCACCACTTCTGTCACCCTGATGCCCAATCTGTCCACTTCTCATCCCACCAAACACTGCACTCCGATACTCATCATTCCTCCTCCGTGCTTCCCTTTGCATGGATGATTGAGGTGCGGAATTGGCGATCTCCTCTCCTTGGACGGATGCATCCCTCCATTGGGATGACTCTCCTCCTTGAGGTATGCCCATTTCCCCTTCACCATCAATTCCTGCATGAACATTTGCACGAGTTTGGTTAGTACGTGGAGTGCTTGAATGAGATTGTTCATGGGTGGACGGATTGCTGAACTCATGAGAGATTTTTGCTCTTGGCTGGATTGTCATTCCGAACTTGTCCCTTAACGAAGCTTGGAGGGTTGGTGGTGCCCTTGCAATCATGCTTTCCAGGTGCTCATGCTGAGCCATGATGGCTTCTTCAAAAGCCGCATATCCAGGATCCACTTCGCCATCGAAGTGCGCCATGACCTTGACAAAACCGTCCACCAAGTGTGCGGTAAACGCGCAGTTGTAACCAACAGCGAACACCAGGTGTACGAAAGCGTAGACCAGGTGTGCGGTACTCCGACTGTATGCAGGTACCTATCCAAACTGTATGCCAGTAAATTCCTGAACCAGTTTTGGCAGCATGCCCCCTAGAGTAGCTCTGATACCATGCTAGAAAGGCATAGTGCCAGCGTAGCGGAAACGTGTTTGTAGAAAAGAACAAGATAGAAATCTTGCATTGATCATTGAAAAGTAGAATGATGACACAATGTGTACTCAATGATTTGACACAGCAGGGTATATATGCATCCAGCTACCCCTCCAGAATGACCCATTCACACCAATAATGGTGTACCAATAATTGTACCCTCTACCCTCCAATAATGCTGACCTCCAATAATTCTGGCCCCTACAATAATTGTAGGACCTGGAAGCTTATAAAGAGGACTACACTAAAACCAAACAGCACACTGGTATACAGTATTCGTTATGCTGTATTCGGATTTCCAACACTTTTATCCCAATGGTCTAGTGGTTGGGATTCTGACATGGTATCAGAACGGTCTCGGGTTCGATTTCCGGTGTATGCACATGTAGGCCGTTGCCGCTGTGCTTAGTCCTGGGCCTCCTAGTGTGGGGAGGGTGTCAGTAGATCTGCACTGTGGATGCCCGATTGATCCTGAAGAGGGTTACAGGCGCGTTCGCCTGGGGGGTTATAGGCGCACTGACCCGCTACTGAAAAAAGCCCTTTTATCCCAATGGTCTAGTGGTTTGGATTCTGACATTTCAGGTGCGTATGCTGACTAGACTGCCAAATGCATCACCTTTGATAAACATGATATAAAAATTATATTGTTGTATAAATAGTCACGATAGATATTGATTTACAGGCCTGGGAAAATCGATTTTTAAATACGGCAGCGCTCATTTTGACAGATGTTGCGATGGATCTGCTGGGAAAGACACTGTACCTAGCATTTTCAAATATCAACATATAGTGTTTGTGGTATTGTAAGGAATTTTCTCAGGCATTCCTTACGGAGCCGACTACATCGCGTACAGCAACAGCCGACTGTTCGCCCGTTACTGCTAACGGAACTTCGCCGACTTCGCGCGCACTGTTTTGCCAAACCTCGCACTGCTGGCATGGCCGTATCGGCCTACGCTTCGGGACTAGCCCGAGCCTCGCTCCAGCGTAGCACTAGCAAGTTCGCACGCACCGCGTTACCGTTTTGCATGTTTCGCGTATAAATGCTCGCTCATGCCTTCGCTCACATTTTGTACTCGTTTGACACCTTAGTGCAATTCTCGCTACCTCGATTCATTGCACCCGTAACACTTGGTATCAGAGCCCCTTTCTTTCGGACCGCGCATCTCCGCACACCAGGAAATCAACTTTTGATTTTTCACTCGAAGGGACTCACGCACCTTAGCCCCTAGGAGCCGCTGTCCTCGCGTTCTCTCGTAAACGCGTGCAGCCACGACTGCGCCTAGACTAAGACGAGCCGACGCCCTTCGTCATGGCCGAAAACATCGACGTCACCACTCTCACGCAGGAGCGTTTGAACGATCTGCTGCGACAACTGCACGAAAGCTCCGAGGAAATCGCGGCATTGACGGCAGAACGCTCATCACTGCAAAATGACCTCATGAGAGCACAATCCCAAGCACCTGGCACTCCGATTCAACCTGCACCCTCAACATCACAACACGGGAGTGTGGGGCAACCCGCGAGCGCGGCCAGTGATGGCGTCGTCCGCCCCGACGGAGACGACGACCACGGCACGACACACCCCAGAGCGACGCCTGCGGCCCCAAGTCAGCCTCGCGTCACGATTTCGGCACCAACCCACGATTCGGGACTGCCGTCACCGATGCCGCTGAAACCGCAGCGCCCGCCATGCTTTGACCCGAGTCAACGGGGTGGTCCTACCGTTCAGGCGTGGTTATTCACAATGAATGTTTTCTTCGACGCCAACTACGTCTCGGAGGACTCGGCGAAGATTCGATACGCCGTGTCGTTGCTGCGAGGACCCGCCATGGACTGGTGGCGCGTCATCGTCACGAAGCCGACCGACTACGCGACACTACCGACACGGGAAGGACAAACCGGACCCTGGGCGCCGTCGTATTTCGTGGAGGTGCCCCAGTATCGCACGTGGGACGCGTGGTGCGCAGGTCTGCGCGCTCGATTTGAGCCAATCGCGGCCTCGATCTCGGCGCGACAGAAGCTCCGCACTTGGCGCCAACTCGGTTCCGTCCAGGATTACACGAGCGGATTTCTGGCGCTATGCGAGCAGGTGGGCTACATGCATGAGAGCGAACGCATCGACCGCTACATCGGCGGCCTGAAGCAGGACATCGCTCAGGAAATCCAGCTTCGCGGCGTCACTGAGTTTCAGGAAATTCTCGCTATGGCGGAGAAGCTCGACTTCTTTCGCCGACCGAGACCGGGGTCCTACGGAAACAACACCTGGGGACATCGGCCTCGTGGGACGAACGAGAGCGCCACGATACGCGCCGTCGCCGCAAATGCCGCTGCCGCACCGTTCAAAGGGCGCTGCTTTGCGTGCAATCGGCCGGGACATCGCAAGAGCGAATGCCCGGAAAACGCTAAGGGAAAGGGGGAAGCTGAGCAGCAGACACAGACCAAGCAGCAGGGAAACGCTGGAAGTCAGTAGCAGACGGGCCCTCTACTGACAGGTCACGCCGCTCGCCCGACCCAACCGACCCTCACCGAGTGATTGTGCCGGTTCACGCAATCGACCACACCCGGCCGAATAAGGAGGGTACCACGGTAGATAGCCCTATACTGCTCAGTGGGAAAATTGGGACGGACTTAGTTAAAATCTTCGTAGATGGGGGAGCCAGCCACAGCCTCATTAACACTGCTACAGCACGAAAATTGCGACTGCCACTGGACCGATGCTTACCTGAGATCGACGCACGACTGGTAGACGGCACGCCGCTGGCAATACGGGAACGCGTAGACCGAGTTCGGATTCGATGCGGGGGTAACTTCACGTTTAGTCAGGAAATGCTCGCAACGACCCTCGACGGAACCGACATTTTACTCGGGCGTGATTGGCTGCGACGACACAACCCGCGAATTGACTGGACGACGGGTGACTGCACCGTGCGAGTGAACGGTAACAACATCGCCTTACCTCGCTGGGGCTCGCCTGAGTCTTCGTCGGTGCGTGTCAACGCGATCACGATGAAACGCGCTGTTGCGGCCGGAGCCGACGTGTACGCGGTTGACATTCGGGAAGCCGAGGCAGCAGACAAGGGAGGCGATTTACAGAAACTGCTGACCGACGTACCGAGTGACCTGGCGGCACTGTTACAACAGTACAGTGACATTTTCCCGGATGACCTGCCGACGGGACTGCCACCTCAGCGACCGCACGATCACAGGATAGAACTGGAACCGGGGGCACAGCCAACAGTACAGCGACAGTTCCGACTGACCCAACCCGAATTAGACGAACTAAGGAAGCAGCTCGATTACCTGCTAGAAAAGGAATTCATTCGCCCTAGCTCGTCGCCTTTCGCCGCACCAATACTGTTCACACCGAAAAAGGACGGGGGTTTTCGCATGTGCATCGACTACAGGGCACTGAACAGGGTTACCATCAAATCCCGTTACCCCATCCCACGAGCCGACGAACTGATCGACCAACTGCGCACAGCCCGGGTTTTCTCGAAAATCGACCTCCGGGGAGGATACCACCAAATCCGCGTCAACCCACCCGACTGCCCTAAAACCGCATTCCGAACACGCTACGGATCCTTCGAATACACCGTCATGCCATTCGGACTGACCAACGCCCCCGCCACTTTCCAAATGACCATGAACGAAGCATTCCGCCCGCTGTTAGATAAGTGCGTCATCGTTTATCTGGACGACATACTGATTTACAGCCCTGACAGAGCACAGCACTTACAAGACATCGAAGCAGTTTTAAAAATCCTGAGTGAGAACCGCCTACTGACCAAAGCATCTAAGTGTGAGTTTTTACAGGACCGCCTGGAGTTTTTGGGACATGTTATTTCAGCTGCAGGAGTGGAAATAGACCCGAAGAAAATTGCGACGATTCAGGCTTGGCACGCGCCGACCAACTTGACCGAGTTGCAGAGTTTCCTGGGGTTCGTCAACTACGTGCGCCGGTTCGTCCCCGACATGGCGAAACTGACTGCCCCGTTGACTGACCTGCTGAGGAAGGGGGTTGAGTACACGTGGGGGGAGAAAGAGCAAGCTGCCTTCTCGGCCCTCAAAAATATTTTGTGCTCCCCGCCCGTCCTTCACATTGCAGATCCCCACCGTCCGTTCGAGCTCGTCACCGACGCAAGTGACATCGCTGTGGGAGCAGTACTGTTGCAGGATTTCGGGAATGGCCTCCAGCCAATCGCGTACGAGTCCCGCAAGTTACACCCGCCCGAACGTAACTACCCGATACACGACCGCGAGATGCTAGCGATCGTGCACGCGTTCAAAGTTTGGCGATGTTACCTGACTGGTGCCGACGTGACAGTACGGACAGACCACCGCTCGCTACAGTACCTTCGCGCCCAACCGAATCTCAACCCACGACAGATTCGCTGGTTGGACTATCTCGAGTCCAATTTTCACTACACCGTCACGTACAAAAAAGGAGCATCCAACATCGCCGACGCTCTCACCCGCCCCACCGCCCAACTCCACGCCATCCTACTCGCCCAGACCAACCCGCTTTTAACTGGCCTATTCACCCACGGATACCGCACCGACCCATTTTTCACGACCGGAAATTCACAGCAACTGGCAGAAGCAAAAGGAGTTTATTACGTAAAAACAGGCACCAACCGCATTTGGGTACCCGCGTACTCACTACTGAGGGAGCTGCTGCTGCAGGAGGCACACGACGGGATTACCTCGGGACATTTCGGGGTAGAAAAAACACGACAGCAACTGCAGCGGTACTATTACTGGCCGGAGCTGTTGACCGACGTACAGCAGCACGTGGGCTCGTGCCCGACGTGTCAGGTGATGAAGAGTTCAAGGAAGCGGAAGGCGGGTCAATTGCAGCCGATCCCACCGCCCGAACGCGCCTGGCAGCAAGTAACCATGGACTTCGTCACAGGGTTACCTTCGAACCCTGGGGGTAACGACGCGGTGATGGTCGTCGTGGATAGGTTGACGAAGATGGCACACTTCGCTGCGTGCAAAAAGTCGATCTCAGCCGAAGAGACCGCTCGCCTGTTCATCGCAGCCGTTGTTCGCCTGCACGGGATACCAGCAGCAATTATCAGCGACAGGGACACGAAGTTTACCAGCAACTTCTGGAAGAACCTCTGGGAGCAGTTCGGGACCAGGCTACAGTTCAGTTCGTCGTACCACCCCGAGACCGACGGCCAAACGGAGCGGACGAATCAGACGATGGAGCAGTTGATTCGTGCCACGTGCGACGACCCCACGACCTGGGAGCAGCAGCTGCCGCTGATCGAGTTCGCGTATAACAACGCCACATCAACCACGACGCAGCAGTCCCCGTTCTACCTGAACTATGGGCAGAACCCCACAGTGCCCATGACGCCGAGTCCGGACAACCCCACGCCACGCGCACAACAATTCGCCGAAATCCTGCAAGCTGCCCGCGCCAGAGCCGCCGAAGCAATAAAAAAGGCCAACGTCATCGCTAAGCGCAACGCTGATCGCCACCGCCGCCCCGTCACGTATCAATCTGGAGATTACGTGCTACTCGACACGCAAAATCTGCGACTGCCCGACGTACCAAAATTACGACCGCGCTACTGTGGACCATTCCAAATCAGTCACATGATCACACCCGTCACCGCGCACCTACTGTTGCCAATTGACTGGTACATCAGCCCTTCGTTCCACGTCAGCCTACTTCGCCCATACATCCCGACCACGAGTCAACTGCCGCGTCACCGGCCACAATCAATGACTCGCCCTGCATCAGAGCCGATCATCGAGCCCGAGAAATTTTTGAGCCATCGGATCCGCCACCCCACGGGAATCAGGAGGATTGAATTCCTCGTTCGCTGGAAAGACCGCACGCCAACTGAAGATAGCTGGGTGCCCCTGAGCAACATCGAAAATCACCCTGCCCTGCAAGTGTACTTGAGAAGCCGGGGATTCCGGGATATACACGCACTCGCGTAGCGGAGGGGGCTTCTTAAGGGGGGGGGTAGTGTAAGGAATTTTCTCAGGCATTCCTTACGGAGCCGACTACATCGCGTACAGCAACAGCCGACTGTTCGCCCGTTACTGCTAACGGAACTTCGCCGACTTCGCGCGCACTGTTTTGCCAAACCTCGCACTGCTGGCATGGCCGTATCGGCCTACGCTTCGGGACTAGCCCGAGCCTCGCTCCAGCGTAGCACTAGCAAGTTCGCACGCACCGCGTTACCGTTTTGCATGTTTCGCGTATAAATGCTCGCTCATGCCTTCGCTCACATTTTGTACTCGTTTGACACCTTAGTGCAATTCTCGCTACCTCGATTCATTGCACCCGTAACAGGTATGTACAATTTACATTTGTATAATCAACTTTGTTTATACGTGACAGGCGAAAATGACCACTTCAACCGTCCTCTCAGCGACAAGGTGTTCCAGATGATCGAATTTCGCCAGTTTAGCCCAGTCAGTGCAGGTTGTCCACTTCCACAACTGAGTTGTCAGGTCAGTTCTGGTTCACCTATTGATGAGTGTTTTATAGCTACCCCATTTTAAGTTTCACTAACTAGTTCGTGGATTCCCAGTGGAATCAGCCTCAAGTGCCGTCACAATCATCACAGGGAGGACTTTGACCCGATCGGACCCCAAAAAGGAAAGATGTGAAGAACGACTCAAAATACTATGTTTTGCAGCAGACACTTCCACGAGAAGCAGCCATTTCAACACAAACTGGGAGTTGCTGAGCGGCCCAAATTCCCTGACAGCAGCTGCTGAGGGTATCAAACTTCCAACTTCGATTCTGCCTTCCACGCCTAAGCTAGGGTTTCGTTTCCTAGAGACTGGCACTCAGCTCCATGCCAGTACGTCTTGCCAAACCTGATCCTTTCGGCGGCAAATTAGCGGGTTGCGGGAATCTTGTTTCCGCAGATTGCGGTTCGGCCACTGGTGGTTCCCATTTCAGCGAATCAGATGGCTTTATTACCCGTTTTTTGTTGCCAACGGTTCTGGCTCAACTTGGCGCCAACGGTCCAACGAATATCAGCAGCGAGAGACCCGCCGAGCTTTTTCCTGTCGCGGCTCGGTTCTTACCCCACGCTCCTTCCATCCAGCGTCAACCGTTCCTTCCTTCGATTGTCCGTCAGCTTCCCGTTTCCCAACCGTCTCGCGTCATTCGCACCTCGCAATGTTCTCCCAGTCGTCCTCAATTTCACTCCAATTTCCTGAGCGCAATTTTGCCCGTCAGCCCACATTGAGACTAAACTTTCCAGAATCACCATTCAACCTTCAGTCCGTGCTGGTAGGAAAATGAGAACGACTCGGAACAGCTCGGAACTCTTTGAAGCGAACCGGAGTCTCGCTGTCGCCGAGCCGGTTATTTCGACGCAGCGAGAACTTCGCGACAACATTTTCACGAGGAATGCATGTGTAAGTAGTAGCTTCTTTCAAATTTTCGAATATGTCGAACTTTCTACGTGTCGAAATTCGTTCCTATTTCATTATCAAATGCTATTCTGACTCTTCGTTCTTTCCGTGCAGGTCCATGCGTAACACGAAGATCGGCATTGGTTCAAGATGAGTCGATTTTAGATCTGCGAAAAGCGAGCATGCTGGGTGTGCGACGAGCGGCATTTCCACTGCACGGTAAGCCAGAGGGAGATGCGAACGCGTACTATCTCCGCGATATCGTTTTGCGCGTCTCACGTTTGCGCTTATGGACGCGTACTGACGCCATTTCCTTTCTGTCGTCGCTTGCAGTTCTCTTGACATTCTCGCACGAAACAAAGAAGCCATCCGCGTCGAAGCAATATCCTTCGTCTTGCAGTCAACGATCACGTGATTCGAGTCAGCGCCCATCTTCGTGACGTCAACGTTCGTGTGCGTGGAGTCAACGCGCGTGTGTCGAGACAACGCGCGTCGGCGTGGAGTCAACGCGCGTGCTGCATCGAGCCGACAACGGCAATGATGAGTATCACTGCCTTCTCGCTGTCCATCCGCATCTCCCCTTGCTCGCATCGCATGACCTGTAGCACACCCGAGGGTCCCCGCTCTTCAGGTTCCAGATGCAGGTGTAACTGGTGCAGGTATTCCCCCATTCCAGGTGCAAAACAGGTATGCCTCGGTACAGGTTCGGCCTTGGTACGGTGCAGAATAAGGTATCCCTCCCGGCGGTGTGCTATAGCAGCCTCTGCTTCGCCTCTTCGCTCTACGCCTTCATTTCCGCCGCTCTTTATGCAGTTCATCCCCTTGTCTCACTCGCGTGTACTCCGCTCGCCCTCCCCGTTGCCCCAGGAGCCGCTTCTCGTCTCTCGCTCTCGCTCAACGCGCCCGGTGCCACCGCGAGTCAACGTCCTGTCGCCGCGAGTCAACCCTCCTGCTGCGGGCTCCAGTAAACGCGCTGTCGTCGCGAGTCAACGCGCTGCCGCCGCGAGTCAACGCGCTGTCGTCGTGAGTCAACGCGCTGCCGCCGCGAGTCAACGCGCTGTCGTCGTGAGTCAACGCGCTGCCGCCGCGAATCAACACGCTTCAGCCTTCAGCGAGATGAGTATTTCTCTGCTTGTGACCGTTTTGGCGCTTGTCGTTCGTATAAGTTTGTTGCTTTCGTGGCTCTAGCTGCCTGTAGCACACCCGAGTCCTTCCCCTTTTTTTAGAAGGTAATCCCCCTCGGTAGGTTTAAAACTTGTCTCCGCCCTGGTACGGTAAGGTAAAGATCCCCGCTTCCCCTTGGGTGTGTTACAGCAGCTGTGCCTCCCCTCCCGTGTTTGCTTGACGAGCGTCTGTTGCTTGCACGTGATCTGACTGCAGTTACTTGGACATCGGTTCATTGCATCCCCTCCCCCTCCTCGCTCATCCCCGCCCTCCTCCCTGTTCCTCAGCCCCCCTGGTGGCCTCGAGAGTCGCATGGAAACGCTTAGGGGAGCGTCGCATAAAAAACGCGTTGAGGCGCATCAAGGAGAGTGGCTGTGGGGACGCGAGGCGGAAGCAGCATTGGAGGCAGCAGCGGGTCGACTTGGGCTCTGCTGCGCGCCTCACACACCCACCAGGAGATGAGTATCTCTCCACCATCCACCCTGGCTCTAACCGCTTATCCGCTTGTCATTTCGCATGCCCAATGTTTCACTGCCTCTTCACTCTAGCTGACCGTAGCACACCCAAGTCCCCCCCTTTTTGTTTAAGGTTCAGACGATCAGGTAACCCCCTCGGTTGGTATAAAACTTTTTATTCCTGGTACGGTATGGTAAAGGTCCCCATTTCCCCTTTGGGTGTGCTACAGAAGCGCTACTTCCCCTCCCGTATTTGCTACATGAGGGCCTGTTGCTTGCATGTGACTTTTCTGCACTCCTCTTACTTGTTCCATCACAACCCCTCCCCCTCCTCGCCCCCCTCCTCGCCCCTCGCTCCCCCCTGTCCCTCAGTCCCCCTGCTGGCCACGAGGAGCATCAAGGGGACTCGCTGCGGGGACGTGGGGCGGAGGCGGGTCGTCTTGGGCTCTGCAGCAACCATCAAGTGAAAAAAAGAGATGAGTATCACTCCACCATCCACCCTCGCCCTAACCGCTTTTCCGCTTGTCATTTCGCATGCCCACTGTTTCGCTGCCTCGTCTCCCTAGCTGTCCGTAGCACACCCAAGTTCCCCTCTTCTCTTTTTTAAGGTTCAGACGATCAGGTAACCCCCTCGGTTGGTATAAAAGTTTTTCCTCCTGGTACAGTACGGCAAAGGTCCCCGTTTCCCTTTTGGGTGTGCTACAGAAGCTCTACCTCCCCTCCCGTATTTGCTACACCAATGCTTGTTCCTTGCTCGTGACTTCAGTGCCCTCCCCTTGCTTGTTTGATCACAACCCTTTCCCCTTCTCGCCCGTCCGCCCTCCCTGTCCCTCAGTCCCCCTGCTGGCCGCGAGGAGCATCAAGGGGAGTCGCTGCGGGGACGTGGGGCGGAGGCGGGTCGTCTTGGGCTCTGCACTGCCCCGCACACACCATCAAAGAGATGAGTATCATTCCATCACTCACCCCCTTTCCGCTTATAAGCGTTTTTTCCGCTTGTCACTTCGCATGCTCCCTGCTTCGCTGCCTCCTCTCTCTAGCTGCCTGTAGCACTCCCAAGTCCCTTCCCCCTTTCCTTTTAATGTTCAGCTGATCAGGTAAGTAACCCCCTGGTACGATTTTTTTCTCCCTTGGTACGGTAAGGTAAAGGTCCTTCACTCCTTCACTCCCCTTGGGTGCGCTACAGCAGCTATGCCTCCCCGCTTCCGTTCGCATCTGCTCGCGCGCACTCGTCTCCCGCGGGCTGGATTGCATGTGACTCACTCCGCTGCACTCCTCCGCCTTGCTCGTCATGCTAACGCCCTCCCGCCCCTCCCTCGCCTGCCCTCCCCTCCCTGACTCACAGTGCCTGCGGATGGCAAGGACCATCGCTTTGCCTGGCGAACACTTCTCAAGGGACGTGGGGCGAGGAGGCAGCAGGCAAGGCGAGGGCAGCAGCGGAGGCAGCAGCGGTTCGCCATGGGCTCTCCAGCAACCGTCAAGTGAAAAAGGAGATGAGTATCGTTTCACCTCTCACCCTGCCTTCGCCCTTCACCGTTTTGCCGCTTGTCTTTTCGCTTGCTGCCTGTATTGCTCTCTCGTCGCTCTTGCATTGCTGCCTGTAGCACACCCAAGTCCCTCCCCCTTTTTTGAAGGTTCAGGCTTCAGGTAACCCCCTTGGTTGGTAGGTACATAACTTTTACCTCTGGTATGGTAAGGTGAAGGTATTCGACTCCCCTTGGGTGTGCGACAACAGCTGTTCTTCCCCTCCTGCATTCTCATATGGAAGACACTGCTTAAGATTCGATTGACTCCCTTTACTTGCTGTTGGTTCTAATCACCCCCCCCTCCCCCCCCTCCCCCCCCCCCCCCCTTCTTCCGCTTCCCTTCCGCCCTTTTCTCCCTGACTCTCAGTGTCCTGCTGACGTCAAGCGACATGGGGCGCGGAGGGAGCAGCAGAGGCATCAGAGGAAGCACCAGCAGAGGGAGCAGCAGCAGATGGTCCTGATGGGCTTCACCATCCAGCTGCCAAGAATAAGATAAGTGTTGTTTCAACACCCACCCTTCTTTCGCCTTCAACCGTTTTGCCGCTTGTCGTTTTGCTTGCTTCCTGTTTCACTGCCTCGTCACGCTAGCCGCCTGTAGCGCACCCAAGTCCCTCCCGTTTTTTTAGGGTTCAGACTTCAGGTAACCCCCTTGGTAGGTGCAAAGCTTTTACCCCTGGTATGGTAAGGTAAAGGTACCCCAGTCCCCTTGGGTGTGCGACAGCAGCTGTGCTTCCCCTCCTGTCTTTGCATCTGGAGTTGACTGCTTTGGATTAGACCGGTTCCCTTTCCTTGCTGTTGGTTCTAATCTCCCAACTCCCCCTCCCTTTCGCCCTTCCCTTCCTGACTCTTAGTGGCCTGCTGGCGTCAAGCGACGTGGGGGGCGGAGGGAGCAGCAGCACCAGAAGGAGCAGCAGCTGCATTGGGTCTTCTTGGACTCTCCAGCAACTAAGAAAAAGATGAGTATCGTTTTACCACCCACCCTGTTTTCGCCTTCGGCCGTTTTGCCGCTTGTTGTTTTGCTTGCTTCCTGTTTTGCTCACTCGTCGCTCTTGCTTTGCTGTCTGTAGCACACCCGGGTCCCTCCCTCTTCTTTTTTTGGGTAAGGTTCACACTTCAGGTAACCCGCTTGGTAGGTACAAAGCTTTTACCCCTGGTATGGTAAGGTAAAGGTACCCCACTTCCCTTGGGTGTGCGACAGCAGCTGTGCTTCCCCTCCCTTATTCGCATCTGGAATGGACTGCTTGTGATCCGACTGACTCTCCTTACTTGCCCTTTGACTAATCTTCCAAATCCTCCTCCCTTTCGCCCTCCCTTCCCTTACTCTCAGTGCCCTGCTGGTTTCAAGCAACGTGGGGCAGAGGAGCAGCAGAAGGAACAGCAGCAGCAGGGAAGCAGCAGAAGAGGGTCCTCCTGGGCTTCACCATCCAGCACCCAAGTAACAGATGAGTATCTCTTTACCAGTAGCTCCGCCTTCACCTTTCTTTCCGCTGGTCACGTTGCATGCTCCCTGTTTCATTGCTTCATACACTGTTGCTCGTCCATCTAGTTGCCTATGGCGCACCCAAGGCCCCCCCCTTTGGTGTGGTAAGGTGAGGTTCAGGTCCCCCCCAGTCATCCCCTTTGGTGTGGTAAGGTGAGGTTCAGGTCCCCCCCAGTCATCCCCTTGGTGTGGTAATGTGAGGTTCAGGTCCCTTTAGCCCTCCCGTTGTGTGCGCTACAGCAGCCTTGGTCGTGCGTAACTTGAATGCCTGCCTCGCTTGCAGCATGCTGGCGTCACTGAATTTGCCTCCACTGTTTCCACTCACTCACTCCCACTCCCGTCCCCTTCCCACCCCCACCACCATCCCCTCCCCCGCCCCCCCCCAGAGCAGCGGCCAGCCAGCAGCGGCCAGCTAGCAGCACACTGAGAGGACTGCAGCTGCTGCACCCACCCTCGTGCTTCAACCCGCTTCAGCTCCGCCCATCTGCACCTCACTGCACCGCACTGCAGTTAAGTGTCTCTACCTTCTCATCCCTGTTTGCCATGCTCCTTCGTCCTTCGGCTTTGTGCCACTCGATTTCTTTCTCTCATCTCGTCACTTCTTACTTGCCTTGTCAACTGCTGCTCTCCTTGCTGCTTTTGCTCCTGCTGCACTTGTTGCTCCTTGACTCACTGTCCAGTTGTCACTTACTAATCGCCTTGTCTACTCTCTCCCCTCCCCACCCCAGGAGGCTTATTGGTGACTGCTGGTGGTTGTTGGTGAGGGAAGAGTGGTGGTGGTGGTGGTGGAGAGTGGTGGAGAGTGGTGGTGGTGGTGGTGGTGGTGGTGTTGGTGGTGGTGGAGAGTGGTGGTTGGGGGGAGGCCTTGAGTCTGGATTCCAATAGCCGCACGTTTAAGGCATAATGGACGATCACCACACCCTGCGGCCGGGGGTGTGGTGTGGCTCCCCTCTTGCCACGTCGGTGAGGGTTCAGTTCTCATGGTTTCCTCTCAGCCCCACTCTGGAGGCGTGGAGAGTGGTGGAGAGTGGTGGGAAGTGGTGGTGGTGCAGTGGAGGGAGGATGCTAGTGGTGGAAAGTGTTGGTGCTGGATACGGTGGCTGGCAGGCTGGATGATTCTGTGCAATCTAATGAACGGAAGTAGAGATAATATCTGGTAAAGGTAGGAAGCCTCACATTTAGGCACTGTACAATGGCAAGTGTACGAAGTCTAGAGCATTAGAGCGTATTCCTATCCTCGTATCAAGAGAACCTCATCAAGATTGTACTTTTTGCCTGGTAAAAGTAGTGAGAGATTTTGGGTTTAGGGGAATTTTCAGTGGGAGGTTGGTATGACGCTCTCTTGATACGAGGATAGGAACACGCTCTTAACATGTGTAGGATGGCTTGAAAGTACTGTGCAGTTTAATTAACATGGCTTAAATAATTAAACAGTACTGGCAAGTTAAACAAGTAGCTACTCCTGGAATTAGGGAAAATAGTTCAGGAAGGTCAGCACAAAATTTATTGAGAGAAAAGGTGAACCATATTTACTTGGAGATTGAGAATATATATTTACCCCTACAGGATGCAACCAAATTCGAAATATCCGACTTTCTCCTAATTATGCCAAGCATACCCACTACCCGCCCACCAACTTCGACGCGTAATGTCGTGAATCTTCTACGCGGTTGCTTGCCTGCAATCCCGCTCAACGAAGGTCGTCTCTCGTACTTGTAGATTAGTGCAGTTCGCCACCTTCAGCGTGTTTAAGTTACCTTTTCTGCGAGCAGCTTGTGCGCGACTGCGGAGAACCGGTGGTTCCGATTCTGTTCGCAACCCTAATTTGAGACTCTTAAAGTGCGAGTGCGATTCGTCGCACAACCTTAACATCCTACTTCTAATCACCCGCCGTGCGACATCATCGTCCTGCGACACCAGCCGTACGGGACCGACTGTACGATCCGACCTGGTCGTACGGACCACTGTGGTCGTACGAAGCCACTGTACGAACCCTAGACCATACGAGGCCGACGGTACCGGGCAGGCAGGAGTCATGTCGATCCGCGGCATGGTGACGGGCGGCGGGGGGTGCTCCGTGCCGGGCGAGCGGCCGTCGGCGTCGACCAGCAACCCGCTCGGCGCGCTTGCGGATTCCATTCTCGGCTCCGCCGCCAAGCAGCAGGTGAGCGCACGCTCTGACGAATTTCGAGTCGGCTTATAACGAAGAATGTTCTCGCGCAGCAGTTCAGCGATGCTCTAGTGACGGCGAAGCAGCAGGAGAGCGTCGCTGTGGTTTCGCGAGCGGTCTCGCGGTGTGCGAGTCAGAGTCTCACGACGGACCCTGGCGTTGAGCTAGGCCGAGCTCCGCCCCTGATCTACGCACGCGCGCTGTGATCCCGCGTAAATAAATGCACTGCCCTCCCGCCATGCGCTGTGTCTCTTCGCTGTGCTCGCCTCGGCAGGAGAGGGTTCGCGAGCTGCCGAGCCTGGCAGGTCCGGGCCAAGCCTCGGGCAGCAACCTGTTTGGTCCGGCGGAGGCAGGAGCGGGACCGGCGATGATGCCAATGCCAGGAGCCGACATGCAGAGCACAATGGGTGGACCCATGGGGGGCATGGGGGGCATGGGCCCGTCAATCCAGGTGACTTAGCCAGAATGCTGGGTCTGAGGTGTGGGGATGGAAGCGTGTGGATCATGTTTTCAGGCGTGTGCTCCTGAGAATGCTTGCATGGTTTGAGACCTGTGCATGATTGTACACTTGTCGTTACACAGAAACTCTTTCTCGATATGGACGATTCCTCTTCCTCCCACCCCTTCCACCCCTACTTCCTCTCTCTCTTCCGCTCTCCCCTCCCTCTGTCCCGGCTCCCCCCTGCAGGCGCAGCAGTTCCTCTCCTCCTTCCATGCAGCAGGCCCGGCAGCAGCGCCACCCGATGCACAGCTAGAGGCGCTCTGGAACGAGGCTCGGCACGCCCAGGCCTTGCCGCCAGGCATGGCAGCAGGCATGGCGCCGCCAGACGCAGCAGCAGCGGCGCATTTCCGGGAGTTTGAGCAGATCTTTGGCGGCATGTCGCTGGATGGGGGTGCTGCTGCTGCCACTGGCGATGCTGCCATGCAGCCGCCTGCAAGTGAGTCATTTCCGGGAAATAGTATCTGGGAGTGGAATGGAATGGAATGGAATGGATGCCCTCGATTCGTTGCATGGCATGTTGCGCTCATGCTTTCCTCTTGCTCCTCTCTTCTACTCTATCTTCCACTCCCCTCGTCTTACCACCCTCCCCACCCTCGTTCTTCCCGTTACCCATTTCCCCAATCTCCCGTGTCCCCCCATTCTCCATCTCCCATCCCATCCCCCATCTTCCATCCCCCCACCCGCATTCCCCCGTTCCCCATTCCCCCCCCAGTCCCCGGGCTGCCCCCCCAGCAGCAGCAGGCAGTGCGCGCGCTGCTACACTCCTTCCTCTCCTCCACACAAGCAGGCGTGCCTCTCCCCGCGCACCCCCACGCGCCCCTGCCCCCCCTCGCGCACCTCTCCCCCGCGGACCGAGCCCGCATCCGCAACCGCTCCTCCATCCTCGCGCGCCACGTCTTTGCACACCAGGGGGGGGCGGGCGCGCAGGGGGAGGGCTTTGCCTCCGCGCAGGTGGCCGCGCTGCTGCGCTCCCTGGGGATAGAGGACCTGGGGGAGGGCGCAGGGGGCGCGGAGGGCGCGCTCATGGGCGCGCCTGGCCCGCTGGGGGGCAGGTTCCGCGAGTTTGAGGACTTTTGGAAGGATGCGGGGGAGGTGGCGGGTGGGGGGGGGATAGTGGCGGGTGTTGGTGGAGGGGGAGGCGCAGGAGGGTGGGTGGGGGAGTTTGAGGCGCAGCAGCAGCAGATGTGGCGGGAGGAGGGTGGAGAGAGCAGCAGTACAGGGTGGGCGGACGAATTTGCCGAGGTGGGACGGGGGACAAGCCTCAAGAGCAGGGTGTGGGTGTGGGTGTGCGGTGGTTTGTGCGGTGGGGTGTGCGGTGGTTTGTGCGGTGGGGTGTGCGGTGGGGTGTGTGGTGGGGTGCGGGAGGGTGCATGGTGGGTTGTGGGTGCGTGGTGGTACTCTCATGTGCAGCTTTCTCTCTCCCCACAGTTGCACCTCTCAGCCTCCTTGCCATCCTCTTTCCGTTGCTATCACCTCCCCATCCCATCTCCCTACCCCCATCCTCCTGCCGCCATCTCCCTGTCCCCATCCCTTTAATCTTATGTCCTTAACCCCAGCTCCCTACTTGTGCCCTTTTTCCCTGATTTTTCTCAACCTCCAACTCCTACGCACATTTCCTTGCGCCCCCATCCCCCCTGCACCCATCCCCCGACGCCCTCTTTATCCCCCTCTATCCCTCTCTATCCCTCTCGATCATTCGGTCTCACTGGCAGGACTGGCAGCAGCAGCAGCGGGCGAGGGAGGAGGCGAGGGCGGGTGGCCCTCGCAGCGAGGCGGAGAGGGTGGCAGCAAGGCAGCAGACGCGGCGTATCGTGGACACACTCGCGCAGGACCCGAACCCCAAGTTCCAGGTAGGTTTGGGATGGGACCCCACGGCATCTTTATTTCTCTCCGCAGCCCTCTGACTGTTTCTCTCATCAGGTTCTACATCCAGAGGTGACTTTTGAGGCGCCTCAAAAGTCTGTTTCTCTCATCAGGTTCCACATCCAGCCTTTGCAAGTTGGCTTGCCAACCCATGTCTGTGCTTCCCTCCCGTCGACTCTCTTCCCCTCCCCAGCAATCCAAGTTCCTGCAGTTTGTGTCCAAGATGAGTCGAGGCGAGCTGATAGCGGAGGAGGGCGGAGTGAGAGAGGTGTCGCCTGCAGAAGCAGCAGCGGCAGCAGCAACAGAGCAGTGGGCGAGCGAGTTTGAGAACCTGCACCAGCACGAGCACGTGCACTCGCATGCCATCAAGGCGGACGCTGATTGGGCCACTGAGTTCGCTGCCCGGGTAAGCTGTGAGTGGAGAGGTCGTGAGAGATCCTGCATCAGCACGAGCATGTGCATTCACATGCCAACCTGTGTCGACTCAAAGCAATCCCATGGCCCCCATGTTGCACCCACTCTCGCGCATGTGGCATGGCAGAACGAGTCATCGACATCACTGGACTCAAGGGACTGGGCGGACGAGTTTGCACAGCAGATGGCACATGCACACCCACACGGGCACACACACGCGGAGGGCGAGGGCGTGGTGGAGGATGGCGACCCCAGCGCTTGGCTCGAGTCGTACGAGCGGTATGCATGCTCTCATCCCCATAGCGCCTCATCACCATAGTACCTCATTACCATATCGCCTCATTACCATATCCCCTCATTACCATATCACATCATTACCATTCCGCCTCATTACCATTACCATTCCGCCTCATTGCCATTACCATTCCGCCTCATTAACATTACCATTCCGCCTCATTACCATTACCATTCTGCCTCATTACCATTACCATTCCGCCTCATTACCATTACCATTACCATTCCGCCTCATCATTACCATTCCGCGTCATTACCATTACCATTCCGCCTCATTACCATTACTAGATATGAGCAACGAACCGGACTTAGGTTCGGTTCGAGACTCGAACCGAACTTTTTTTCCGCCAAAAAGGTTTGCGCAAACCTTGCTGAAGTTCGCGCGAACTTTTTTGGTTTGAGTTTCAAACCTCGAACCGAACAGGTTCGAAGTTCGAAAGGGTGAAATTTGAACTGCAAGGGGTTCGAATTTCAATTTCGCCAGAAAAACCCCATCGCAAAGTCGTAGGTAGGGCTGCCATTTGAAGGCAGCCAACCCTAGACTCGTAGCAGAGCAGAGTAGATCTAGATCCAGATAACTCTAGCTCACCCATGTGTTGTAGAGTAACATGTGCATAATTTTTAAGCCTCAAACCTGAAAAGATTCGAGTTCGCTCAAACCTTAGAAGGTTTGAGCAAACCTTTAGGGTTCGCCATTGTATACTCAAACCTCAAACCCTCTTCGGTTCGGTTCGACCAACATGCAAGGTTCGAAAAGGTTTGCACAAACATGTTTGAGTTCGGTTCGTGCTCATATCTAACCATTGCCATTCCGCCTCATTACCATCACCATTCCGCCTCATTACCATTACCATTCCGCCTCATTACCGTTACCATTCCGCCTCATTACCGTTACCATTCCGCCTCATCACCATTACCATTCCGCCTCATTACCATTACCATTCCGCGTCATTACCATTACCATTCCGCCTCATTACCATTACCATTCCGCCTCATTACCATTACCATTCCGCCTCATTACCATTACCACTCCGCCTCATTACCATTACCATTCCGCCTCATTACCATTACCATTCCGCCTCATGACCATTTCGTCTCATTACCATTACCATTTTCATTTTGCCCCATTACCATTTCCATTTTCATTTTGCCTCATTACCATTACCATTTCGCCCTCTGCCATGCCATTCCCTTCCTTACTGGCAGTCACACCTTTCCCCTGCTCTCTTCCTTATTCTTCCCCACCCCCTCCTTCAATTCCTATCCCCAGGTATGTGGAGGAGCAGGCGCGGGACGAGCAGCAGCAGCAGGTGGATTGAAGGCTCTTTCCATTCGGTTTCTCAGCTCTTCCTCCTCCCCTGCGCACTCCCCTCCCTCCTCCGCTCTTCCTTCCCCCACCCCCCCTTTCACAGCTATGTGGAGGAGCAGCTGAGGGACGAGCAGCAGAGGAGGGCGGAGTCTTCCTCATCGCGCTGGCCCTACGCCTTTGCCGATAAGAACCCCTACGTGGGGCACGCCCAGCCCTTCCAGCAGGGGCAGGACCTCTTCCGGCGGTGAGTGGGGTGTGCAGTCCATCTGACTTGTAACTTAACTCAAATGTGAGATGTTTATGATGGTGCTGCTGAAGGTGCTGCTGATGGTGAGACGTTTTTCGGGGTCAAGGACTTGTCCGTTCATGATGCATTGGCGTGCTCACTCAACTCTACTCTCGCTGTCCTGCATCCCGGTGTGCCCGCGTCCACACTGAGTGCATGCATCTGTGTGTGCGTGTGCATGTGTATCGTGTGTGTGCATGTACATGTGACCCATGCGATTCACCACCCCATCCACAGCGGGCTACTGAGCGAGGCGATTCTGGCGCTGGAGGCGGAGGTGCTGCGCAACGAGGGCAACGCTGAGGCCTGGCGCCTGCTGGGCGTCTCCCACGCTGAGAACGACGATGACCGACAGGTGCGGCGCTCATGTTCTCGCACATGGGCTCCTCTTGGCTGCTCACTCACTGTGGAACATATCATTGAGAGGTGAAGGAGACTGGGTTCCTTTCCTTGACTCCTTCCATACGGAAGTGCGCATAAGTCACTCACTCATAGGAGCTGTTGTAGTGCACCCTTGTCCCCCACTACTGATGAGGTGGAGAGGGGGAAGAGACATGCCATCCTCCATCCTTATTCCCATGCCATCCCCCACGCCATCCCCCGCGCTATCCCTATTATCTCCCCCATGCCATCCCCATACCCCCATTCCCACCATGTGTCCCAGGCCATAGCAGCCATGACGCGCGCTCGAGATGCGGACCCCACCAACCTGGACGTGCTGCTCGCTCTGGGCGTCAGCCACACCAACGGTCAGTGTCGTGTCAGAACCACACGAACGGTGAGTGCATGTCATGCGAATCACACACCTCTGTCTGTTGTCGGCTCATGGCCGAGAGAGGCACATGCGATGCATCAAGGCTCCGCTCCCCACCAACCTGGACGTGCTGCTCGCCCTGGGCGTCAGCCACACCAACGGTCAGTGTCACTCCCTCGTGTCATCCACCACGCACCTCCTTCCATGCACTCATATGAACCTGCGTCACATCAACCACCACCCGCCTGAACTACCCGCCTTCTCCTTCTCCTCATGTCTCGTCTACCCCCTCCCTCGTGCCTGCTCCTCTCCCCATCCCCACCCGTTTCCCATTCCCCACCATCCCCTATATTGCTGGCAGAGGCTGTGCAGCTGGTTGCAAAGTCACATGTCAGCCCCACTCCCTTCTCCCACCCCCTCTTCCCCTCCTCCAACCGCCCCAACTCCTTCTCTTCCTCTTCCCCTTCCCTTCCCCCCCTCCACCATCAGAGCTGGAACAAGCAGAGGCGCTGTACACCTGCGCAGCTGGCTGCTGAACCACATGAGTGGATTCTGCACCCCTCCCTCTCCATGCCTCTACACTCTGCCCTTTTCCCTTCCCCCCCCCGCCATCAGAGCTGGAGCAAGCAGAGGCACTGTACCACCTGCGCAGCTGGCTGGGGAACCACTCCAAGTACAAGGCGCTCGTGCCCCCGTCGGGCCCGGCCTCCATGTCCCACTCCGATGTGCGTCCACCCCTCTCACCCCTCCTGTTCTTTGCTCAATCCGCCTCCCCGCACTGCCTCGCCCTACTCTGTTGCTCGCCGCCCTTCCCTCTCTCTGCGCTTCATTCCTGTGCACCTCGATAGCGCTGCAAGTTATTCTCACACGTCCAGCTCCTTACTCGAGTCTCTCGCCAGCATCCCTGATACAAGCCGACTCAAACACCATTCCGCACACGTCTCCTCCTTGCCTGTCTGCATGTGTGTGTGTGGGTGGGTGGGTGTGTGTGTGTGTGTGTGTATGTGTGTGTGTGTGGGTGGGTGGGCGGGTGTGTGAGTGCGTGTGTGCGTTCGTGTGTGTGTGTGCATGTGTGCGTTCGTGTGTGTGTGTGTGTGTGTGTGTGCGCTCGTGTGTGTGTGTGTGTGTGCGTTCGTGTGTGTGTGCGTGTGGGTGTGCGTGTGTGTGTGTGTGTGCGTGCGTGTGTGTGCGTGTGTGTGTGTGCGCGTGGGCGTTCGTGTGTGTGTGCGTGTGTGTGTGCGTGTGCGTGTGCGTGTGTGTGTGTGTGTGTGTGTGTGGGCGTGCGCGCGCATCTGTGTGTGAATGTGCGCATGTCTGTGTGCCAGGTGGTGCAACTGTACACGGAGGCAGCTCGCATGGCGCCAGAGGATGCCGACCTGCAGGTCCGGAGGGCCTTGCCCTGCCATGCCATGCCATGCCATGCCCTGCCCTTCCATGCCTTGCTCAGTCAAGTATTGACGTTCCATGCCTTTCTGATTGCATTTCTTTGTCATGCCAAGGCTGCGTGTGCTCTTGCCATGTTCCTTGCGTCATGCCAAAATTCACCCCTTTGCCCAACTCCCCTCACCCCCTGTCCCGCGTGCCAGGTGGTGCTGGGTGTGCTGTTCAACCTCTCCCACGAGTACGACCGCGCCAAGTCAGCCTTTCGTCGAGCCCTTGCGCTGCGCCCGTCCGACTACTCGCTCTGGAACAAGCTGGGCGCCACACAGGCCAACAGCGCCCAGTCCGCTGAAGCCATTGAGGCGTATCAGAAGGTATACGTGCACTGGACAGTCTTGTTGAAGTCGTCTCATGCTGATGCATCATGTTGCGGATTTGTGCAATTGTTTTCATTGTATCGATTTGTGCTCTTTTTGTTACTGGGTTCTCTATTGCTCTCCAGGCTTTGGATTTGAAGCCGAATTATGTTCGTGCGTGGACGAACATGGGCATTGGATATGCCAACCAAGGCAAGTATGAGGAGTCGGCTCGCTATTATGTGCGTGCGATTGCGATGAATCCAACGGCAGAGAATGCGTGGCAGTACCTGAGAATCGCGTTGAGCTGCGCTGGAAAGGCAGAGCTACTCCCAGCTTGTGATGCCCATGATGTGGATGCTCTTCAGAGGGAGTACCCGTTGTGATTGAATGGTACTACCGGATCTTCAGTATTTGCAATGAAGTTCAGGGCGACGTCAGGTTGTACAACTTTTTGTACGCCCTCTCCGGTAAATTTCGCTTAACACGGTGAAGAGCGGTAATCGTCAAGAACCGTTTTTCACCGTGTTGGACCGTCCTGAACCACGATACAGGAACTGTAAGCGCGTACCGTATGAAGTGTATAACCTGACGTCTCCCTCAGATGTACGGTATGTATAAATGTTTGGGGAACACTTGGTGTCATGGTGTTGAATTAAATCCTGACCACAATATGGACCGACCAAAGATTGGGTGACAAGTCAGAGCTCACCAACATCGGTCAGCTGTCTCAACCAGTCTCCAGCCACCCTTTAGCCACGTGAATCCCATTCGGCTGACACTCGCACCATGCTCCAATCTGTTCAAATTACATGTACGACAAATCGTAGACCACCTCAACGGTGCGCTTTGCTCCAATTCGTGACAGATATTCGCTTGTCAGAGAAGGCACCTTGGGATTGGGGACGAAGAAGACGTTCACTTTTTCCGTCAAGTTGAGGCGGGAGTGTAGACCCGCCACAGAAGTCGGCAGCATTCCTGGCTGAGGAACTCGACGACTCGTTGATTGGTAGACGCGTAACTGAGCTCCAGGCGTCCAGCCACTCCCTTTCCGCCTTTTAGGATCTGAACAGCTCCAACAGTGCGGGGAGAGACTGAACCTCAATCCCTTTCAAGAACCACCAACCACATTTCAAGCGACCATCAAGCCTGAAAATGAGGCACGCGCATCTCAAAGCTGATCTCAGTGGTTCGTCAAGCTCAGACGAAAGGCTTGGAGATGCTTGAGTCTGACAACTTCCAGATGTGCTCTTCAACAATTCGTCCAATCGGTCTGGCGGCTTTTAGACAACGAAGCATGATTGGCTTCTGAAAAGTGAACCCATACCAAATCATGCGACTTGCTGGTTATACAGATAGGCTTGGGGGACACAAATGATGAGGATTTGGTGCGAAGGGGCCATGGCCCATGATTATCGTGTATGATGTCACATAGGGCCGTGGATGTGCAGGAGAAGAAGCTGCTTGGTTCGGAACCAAACCGGCGAAACACAATCTGGGCCATATGTGCTGTGCGCACATTAGCACGACTCCAGCACAGCAGCCAGTCAGATAAAATGGGAGCACACAGGAGCATATCTGCTAACATTGAGGGAGGGCAGTGAACATGTGAAAGGTTTCAGCTGGCGATATTTCACATGCTTGTTTGTTGAAATCCCTGTTCTGAGATTCTGGACCTTATTTCAGAACACAGTGAGAATTTCTGCCTTATACCTCAAGGATAGGTGCCAGATATCTAGTTTTCTGAGTGGTGTCTGGTTGAGTCTAGGGCTGGAGCTCAATGAGTCTACTCGTTCAGCCACCGTCACCTGTAACTGGAATTGCAATGGCGCCTGTTCAGCAGATGGACCAGAAGTTTGAGCACCAAGCTGTGAAGATTTCGTGTAGTCAATCACCCCCTCAATCTCAAACTTTGCCTGTGCTAGTCTCCAGTGAAGTCCCTGCAGTTTCTGGAGAGAACATCCACAGCTCTGCACTTGTCTGCAACGCTGAAAGCAATCCGAGGGAGCTGAAGCCAATGATCGATGGCAAACTGCAAAACTCCCCGCAAGTGTTCGCATGTCAGCCGCAATTCGCTCTAACCTCTGACCATCACCAGTCACTGGCAACCCCGAAGCTCAACGATTCTCCATTGTCTGCAGACTATTCTCCTTCTTCAACACCCAGGACGCCAGGCTCCTCCAGCTCGTTTCGGTGCTCGCCTGTACGAAAGCTTCCCGCGCTCTCACCTATCGCTGAAGTCCGCTCTCCACACATAATGGGAGCTCCGGTTTCCCCTCCACCTCTCACAACCCCTGTCTTCTCATCAATCCCGCCGCTGACAAACATTAGCCCTGATGGTCAAGCTGGCTCGCCAGACTCGACCGTGTCTGCAGGTAGATTTCTCATAATATTTTTTGAATGGTGGTGATCTAAAGGCGTGGTCGTGGATACGTGCTCTTTCCGTCTTCCAAGGTCTGACCTTCTGCTGTCTGATGGACCATGCAGATCCTAACGCAGGCCCTTTCACAATAAGCCAGTGGCAACAACTGGAGAAGCAAGCTTTGATATTTAAATATATCGTCTCTGGTGTTTCTCCACCACAAGATCTTGTTGCGTCACTTTACGCATCCCCTGATACCTCCAAAGGTCCTCGGGAAAGCGAGAGAGGTAATTACTAAATCTCAGTAGATTGACTTCAGAGTTACGTTGTCTTCTACAGAAACCTCATGCACATGACGTGTCTTTTAACAGGCGAGTGGATGCACCCGATGCGTCTTGACTTGGAGCCTGACAGGTGCCGTCGTACTGATGGAAAGAAATGGCGGTGTTCCCGAGAGGTACATAATGAATTCCTTGCTTCACCTCCACAACCGCGCCGTCAGCATTGTAATGCATTCCTGATTCACTTGATCTGCTTGATTATCTCTGCAGGCTGTCAAAGATCAGAAGTATTGTGACCGTCACATGCATAGAGGGAGAAATAGGTCGCGGAAGGCAAATGAAAACTGCACTGCAGGCTCTAATGCATCCATTGCTGCTGCGTCGTCCGATGGACCTGCGTCAGAAGTAGCAGGCGGGATCAACGCTGCGACAAGCAGCATCGCTGAAAGTGGTATCACGCAGACGAGGCATATTGATGAGCATGCAGTCGCTTCTGTCTCGGAGCGCAAGAATGACTCAAGATGCGAGTCAAGTGCTCAAATGGGAGAACGATCAGCTCTACCGCCTCTCACGTTACCTCCCCCAGTTCATCCAATGGGCGCAGCACAAGTGGAGCCATCTTCAGGACTCAACTCGTAAGACATTCACTCACCCTTCGTAAGCTTCATGATGACCCCCTCGTCCAGTGTCTTACATATTCATCGCCCCGTTTTGCGCAGGCGAGCCACTGCAACATCAACATGGCAGACGAATCCGACAACTTTCCAGTCACAAGCGCAGCAAGAGCAGCACAGGATGCAACATCCACCTCAAGACCAGCAGGCTGTGCCTCATTCTGGAGGCTTGAATCAAAGCATAAACTGCAGCACTTCCAGTCGTGTTCAGCAATATCAGCTGAGTGGCAACCTTGGTCCTCGGTTCACCTCCCCCTTCCAGCCTGGGCAGTCGCTGCAAGTTGAGAATACCACGCCTGGAGCCCCTTCAACATCCAAATCCCTTGGTGTCAGCTCGAGCATCGTGGGTTTGAACAGCGGTCCTACGCAGTCTGGTAACCATGGGACTGCAGGAGGACAACTCCAGCCTGGACATTACCAGATTCAGCATACCCCAAGAGCTGCTATATGGGAGAGGGATGGAGATGATGATACCCCAAGAGTCCCACTTCTTCGTCTACCTAACATGTTGCAGGTAAATTGCAATCCAAACTCAGACTCCCACAAATTTCCTGGGACGTTTTGCAACATGTCAGCTAATGCATTTCTTGAATTCTGTTTCATGTGTATCATCCCACCAGAGGTCGGCGTCATTACAGATTGCTTCATCTTATTCTGACAAGTCACACGTTGGCCATCACTTGAGCAACGCTCCTCCTGTGGTTACAAACTCTTCGAGTCATCCTGCTTCAACTCCTGTGCCAGGTATCTCTTCCAGTCGTCCTGCCTTTCTCACGAGATGCAGCTCTGTCCCTGAGCCTCGATATTCCCGTGCTGGAGGAATGATGCGAAGTCATTCAATATCTGAGGCTCCTGGTAAGGTGGCCCATGCCATCAACCCTTCGTACCAGAGCCCTGTCGACCTTTCGCGACAGGTTCATGAAAGTTACCAGCAGCAGCCACAGGTCCATGCTGCTACTGCACGCCAGTTTCAGCCACATCAACCACAGCAGCTGCAGCTGCAGCAGCAGCAGCAGCAGCAGCAGCACTTCCAGCAGCATCAAGGACAGCTGCATCAACATCAACAGCAACAGCTACAGCAACAGCAGCAGCAGTCACAACAACAGCCCCAGCAGCAGAACCAGCTGCAGCAGCAACAACAGCAGAATCAGTATGAGCAGGAGTTTCAACAGATTCAGTACCAACAGCAAGGTCAATACAACCAATACCAAGAACAGCCTCAATCGCTTCAACACAAAACGCAGCAGCAGCAGTTGATCTCTAACCAACATTATCATCAATACCAGCAAAGCCCACAGCAGCAGCAGCAGCAGCAGTCATCGCAGCCACCACTACTTCAGCAAACGCTGCAGCCCCAGCAACCAATGCCACCACAGCATCAACAGCAGCAAAATACTCAACCTCAAGTGCAGCAGCAGTACCAGCAGCAGCAACAGAATCAACTGCAAGAGATCCCAGCGTGTCAGCTTTCCCAGGAAGACAACATTTTCCAGGACCAACAACAGGATCAGTTGCAGATGGAGTCGGTTGACATCTTCTTGAATGTTGACAGGTGACCGATTCGCTGTATGTTGCACATTCGAGGAGGGTCGCATTTTGCTAGCAGATGGACGATTTTCACATTTGTTTGTCTATCAGAGAGAGTGCTTGAGGTCTAGTCACCATTCATCAGCGTCAATTCCTTATACGGTATTAGGTACCGTCAGACAACATGGTATATAACAGTAGCTTGATAAGTTTTGCTACTAATGAGGAGCTATACTAAGAGGGGTTATGCTTGTATATCATATGCTAGTAGTCATTCACGTGTATATCACGTGTTAGTAGTCGTTCACTTGTATTTCACGTGTATTTGTACGAGCACTCACACTGTATTCGATCAAAACGAATTCGTCTGGAATTGGTGGTTCCTGCTTTTCAGAACATCGAGCTCGGCCACGTCAGTGTCAGCGCTCATCTGGGCCACACCTGCATGTCACCTGGAACTCGTTCTCGTTGACCCTCCCCTGCCGGTCCCTCCTCCCCAGCCATTTATGTTTTTCGCTTCTTCAGACATAATCCCTAATCAGTAGCTCCGCAACGCTTTGTCTCCTGTCGTCTGTCGAGCCGCTGCTAAAACGCCATCTATATCATTCAAAATGGCGTGCATCCAGGCTGTCGCGTCCTTGCCATCAAGAGTCTCATTGTCTCTTCCCGCTGCTTCCAGTGGACAGCGTAGCGTCGTCGTCCGGCCAATCAGAAGCCAACGCCTGGTTGCTGTCTGCGCGGTAGGTCCTTTATTCGCCGAATGGGTCGCGTGATTAGAACGCAAAGTGATCTAATATTCGTGATGTGACGTTTTGGACATGCCAGAGGTCAATGCAGAGCTAATGTGACCTCCGTTACTGTACTTGTCGTCACGGAGCCTCCTTGGCGACCTCCATTGCTGTATGCTGCTCAGGCTTCGCTAGGTCGACTTTAGTAGACAATAGTGGGAGTCGGTGACGTCAAGCCGAGCCACAATGCACAGTTGTCGCCAGTTCGCCCTACCCTGCGGCTGTCTTATCCATTACTGCCACAATCTTCCGTTTCGTTTTTTTTTTTTTTTTTTTTTTTTTTTGCTACCGTTTCATCCTCCGCTGCCACCGTCTTGCCGTCCACCTTCTAACCTAGTTTTGATCTCAGTTCCGCTGTGCTTCTTCCCATGATCGCTGACCTCGAGCTCACCATTCCTTGCTCCTGACGACAATGTCGGAAATAGGGCAGGTGCCATTCTGTCCGGATTCCGTCAAAGCAGGGCACGCTATCCCAGCTTCAGATCAGGCGACCACCCTTAGCGGCAGTGCATTAGAAGGCTTCTCATTTTTCCTCCTGCGTGTCCGCCTGTCCCCACCACTCTCTCTCGTCTCCCTCTCCCCCGTTTCCTTTCCCTTTTTCTTCTCTCCGTCGTCCCCCCCAGGCGCGTTCCCCCAAGTCCACCGATGCCGCTCCCGCGCGTCGCCCCTCGTCCGCGCCGTTCCGCCTGCTCTCCGCGCCGGTGGCGGCGCTCCCGCTGGTGCTGGCGTTCGTAGAGGCGGAGCTGCCCAACGCCATGGACACCTTCACGGCGCTCTCCGACTTCCACATCACCGAGCCCGCCTTCAAAGCTTTTTGTAAGTGCTCTTTCAACCCCTCACTGCCTTCCGTAAGCCGTCTTTGATCCGAGTTGAGTTGTGGGTCGACTCAACAGCTGCCCAACGCCATGGACACATTCACGGCGCTCTCCGACTTTCACATCGCCGAGCCCGCCTTCAAGGCTTTCTGTAAGCCCACTTTGAAGCCGTCAAGTGCTTCTGTACGCTTTTGCGCCCTCTTTTTTTTTTCCGTAAGCAAGTCGATAATTTCATACTCCCATTAGGTCCATTCAAATCGTTGAAAATGCCTGGGCTCGTAGATGTGGTAAACTGATAAAGTACGGCTAACTTCTCGACGAGAACCAGTCAAGCGTGCTTACTCCTACACGCCTGTTCCCATCCAAACAAACCGGAAAACGTTCGCTTTCGGCCAGGATTTCCTGCTCTATTCCCTCCTGCTCTTAACATCCTATCTCCATATCTCCCCCCCTTCCCTCCCCCCTCCCCTTGTGCCTCCCCATCCACTCCCCCCTGTGCCATTTCCCCTCAACTTGCCATCCCTCCCCGCCATGCAGACATGATCTTCACGTGCGTCTTCTGCTGGGGCGCGCTCGTCTTCGGCTCCATGAACGTACGTGCGCGCTTCTCCTTTATTGCGCCTCCCCCCATACTCCAGCCCGTCCCCCCGCCCCCCCGCCCCCCGCGTCCCGCCCTCTCTTTCCCATCCCCTCCGCGTTTCCATCCCACCCTCCCATTGCCCCTATGCAATTTCTCTCCTTTCCCTCCCCCTCCCCTCCATCCCTTTCCCCGGCCCCATCTTCTCCCATTCCTTCTTCCTACGTTTCTACTTTCCGTTCTAGTCCCCGTACCCTCTCACCTCCCCTTTCCTCTCACCGCATGGTACCGCGTTACACCCCCGTTTCTCAAATCCTCCCTTCCCCGCACGGCACATCCCTCCACGAACGCATTTATGCTAATGGCAGTAGCACCAGCAGCAGTAGTAGCCGCAGCAGAATCAGCAGAAGCAGTAGCAGCGTGTAGCACTGGCGTTTTCCCCATTTTTAATGTCTTTCATCCCTTTTGACGGTATTTGCGCGTGCTCCCTTCTCCTCCGCCACGCGTGTCCCCACCCCCCCTCCGCGTGGCCCCACCATCCCCTGCGCATGCCCCTACCCCCCCCCCCTCCCCCCTGCGCATGCCCCACAGGACGAGTACTACGAGAGCGACGAGTACCGCAATGCGGGCGGCAACGGCACCCAGTTCTGGATCTACCAACGGGTCAGTCGCACGCCCATGCCCCACCTGCTGCTCACACACGGGGGGTGTTGGCACAAAAGGGGAGAGGGGGGGTTGGGAGGGGGGGGAAGGGGGCGGCGGATTGGGCCAGGGATGTTTTCACACCAGGGATGCAGGTAGGCTTGGGCATTTGACCCGAACGGGTCGGGTAACCCGACCCGACCCGATATTTTTGGCGGGTCGGGTATATAATTCTGATTGGACTACCCGGGCGGGTCGGGTATGTATACCCACGTCGGGTAACAGATACCCGATACCCGACCCCGGTGTTCAAACTCGGGTATTTGATACCCGATATTTGACCTGGTTAAACATGCTTGAGGCTTGCAAAATGCCATAAGAAGCGCCTAACTACTAAATTTTCAACTAGGAGTTTAGGTAATCAATGGGAGCGCACCGTCACATTGTGTGAAATGTAAGATAAATAAAAAATTGATCACATTGTCTTTACGGGTATACCCGGCCCGACCTCGGGTATACCCGACCCAACCTCGGGTTATAAATACCCGAGGTGTACAAAGCGGGTCGGGTAACTAACCTGACCCTTAGTACCCGAGGTCGGGTATACCCGACCCGACCCCACCCTACCCTTGGGTAGCCCCAAACGGGTCGGGTGGGGTTGGGTCGGGCCAATGCCCAAGCCTAGATGCAGGTACACCTGGCATGTAGGCACACACAGGGGGAGGTGTGTGTAATTAGTTCTTGCCATGCGGCAGTGGCATGATTGTTTATGCGGCTTGATGATATCCACATGCCGTTCTCCCTCCTCCGCACACCCTTCTTCACAACCCCGGCCCCTTCCTTCTCTGCCCTGGCCTTGTGCCCCAACCCTTCTTGTGACTGCGAGACCGTGCCATCAAACCCCCCTTCCCTCTCTGCTGCCCTCTCCTCTGCTGCCGTTTCACCCCCTGCCTCTCCCGCTGTCCTCCCCCGCTGTCCTCCCCTGCCCTCCCATCAAATCATCCCTGCCCTTTTGCAGGCGGAGGAGGAGGAGGAGGGCGGCAGGGAGGAGCTGTGGAGGGAGGAGTTGAGGAGGGAGATAGAGGAGAAGGTGACGGAGGTGAAGGGGCTCAAGGGGGCCGTGCGGGAGGAGGAGCTTGTTTGACCGGGCTCGCCTCAACGCCATTGTGTGGGCTAGCTGTGGCCTGCTGTAACAAGGGCTTTATGCACTGCTCTATGTCTTCGTCGTGTGCTATTTTTTCATGTCATTTGCAATCAAAATGGGAAGCAAATTTAAAGACTGGTTGGAGCACAGCTCCCTGAGCTCAGGGGATTGCAGGAGTTGCAGTAAGGCCGGATTCCAGTTAGTGGTGCAGGAAAAAACAACAAAATATGAGAAAGCTAAGAGGCCAATGAGTCCTGCAATTAAATTTATAAAACTGCCCATCTAGGAACCAGAAACACATCCTGCAAAAAGATTGAATCAATGTCATCTACACTGCAATAGGCTCCTGCACTCCAACCACGGCAGCATCTGCTTGCACAGCCCCCACCCCATCCTTCTCCCCACCTCCACCTCCCACACTACCAGCACCACCACCACCCGCAGCAGCAGTGCCAATGACATCAGCAGCTGCAGCCTCAGCAGCAGCGATGGTCCCACCCACTGCAGCCCCCAGCTTGTGCACCGTGGCTGGCGCTGCTGAATCAGGGGCAGCAGCAGCAGCAGCAACAGCTTGGTCAGCAGCAACGGTACCATTGGCAGCAGGGGGTGGAGCAGGCGGGGCAGAGAGCTTGGTAATGAGAGCGATGATGAGTTGGTCCCTGCGTGCTGCTCTCTCGTCCTCTCTTGCTGCCCTCTCCGCCTCCATCTGCACCCACATACACGCAGGAATGCACGCACGCGACCACATGGTGGAAGGCAGATGAATGCTTGTTATGAAGGGGGTCAGTAGGAGGGACGAAAATGGACTCACCTGCCCCCACACCCACCTGGCACCACATTGACTCCCTCTGAGAGCGAAGGGCTTGCCGTAGAAACCTTTCCACGCACCCCCCACCACAACCACCTGACCTCCCCCTTCAACACTCACCTGCCCCCCCGCTCTTCCCCAACCCACCTGCCGCCACATGGACTCTCGCTGCGCGCGATCCCTCTCCAGCGCCTCCAGCCTGCTGCGCCACTCGCCCTCCCTCACCCTGCGCTCCGCCTCGCGCCGCTCAATGGCCTCGCGCCACTCCTGCTCCAGGCGCAGCTGCTGCACGAAGAACTGCTCCAGCACCTCCTGCATGCTCCCCGCGCGCTGCCTTTCCAGCACCGCGCGCCTGTCCCCCCCCCCCGTTCCCCCCCCCGCCCATGCCATCAAACGCGTCTCCGCCCGCGCTGCCCCCTGCGCCAGCGGACGCGCCCTTCCCCATGCCAGGGGAGCCCGCGCCGTAGGCCCCTGTGGCGGCCTTGCGCGCGCCAGCGTTGAAGTCGCGCTTGCGCCTCTTGTTGCGCAGCACGTTCAACTCGCCCTCTAACTCGTCCTCCCCCTCCTCCTCGTCCTCCTCCTCCTCCTCTTCCTCGTCTCGCGCCCGCCGGGTGAGCAAGCCCCCTCCCACGCCCCCCGCGCCCCCCCGCGCGCCCAACCCCCCGCCGAAGCTTCCGCGCATGCCCAGGGCGCCTCCGACTGCTCCGGCCCCGCCGCCTCCTGCGGAGAATCCGCTGCCGATGCCGCCGCTGGCGCCGATTCCGCCGGGCGTGCCGCCGCCCTCCGCCTGCACGAGCAGGCGGTCCATGTTTCGCGCGCGCTGCTTGAAAATCGCGTCCAGCTCATCGAAGAACGGGCACGAGCGTGAGCCGTCCGCCGAGAGCTCCTTGTTCTGGCGGGGCGCGCGGGTGCACGGGTGGAACGAGGAGAGGGTAGCGGGAGAAAAATTAGGAGAAGAGGAAGTTTAAAACGGAAAATAAAAAGCACTAACTCCGTAATGCGGCGGGCGTTGCGCGGCGGGTACCTTGTAGCGGTTGACGAGCACTTTCCACTTGCACTTGCATTGGTTGGGCGTGCGGCGGTACCCTTTCTCCTTCATGCGCGACGAGATGGTCTCCCACACGTGGTTGCTCGTGCGCCCCGGCACGAAATCGCGCTCCATCTCGCCGCGCAGCGCGATCAGCTCCTTGGTCTCGTGGAAGCCCCAGTGCGACTGGCGGTCCGCCGCCGACGCCATCAGCGCGTCGTCATACGCGCCCGCCACGCCCAGCGGCCCGTCGTCCGCCATTCCGGGGAGCAGCGGCAGATGATGCGACATGCGCGAACTGGAGACCGGAGCGCGGACGGAAAAAGTAAGCGGCTGAAACTTTTCGCTAAGCGTGGAGAGGCGGCAGGTCTTTGAAAAGCGCGAGTGGGATGGAGGAGCACGGTGCTACGGTAGTACAGTCTAGTCTAGCGAACACGATCAACGAACCGCGGTGATATCCGCGCTGTGTAAAATTCAAACGAAGCGATTTTCAAATTGGTGCCTCCCACCCAGGGCGTGTCGAGGATGCGGCGTGAGAGCGAAATTGAATAGAATGGAGGAGGTAATTACATGGGAGCCATGGAGCTAGGGTCAGAGGGAGGGTTGGCGGTGATTGCGCGTTTGAAGCGAGGGTTTGGCGATTTGAACAACTGAGTGCGAACAGATCGGGGGAGAAATGTCGTGGAGTGGTTCTTTCTGTCCGAAGGCGGGGTGTGTGGGTGTTGCTTGGGTTGGATTGGGAACAAGGGTTTGAAGGAGAGTGCAGAACAGAGACTGGATGGCAGTTTCGAGATTGTAACGAGGGTGTGGGAACGCTTTAGGCCGTGCTCTGTGGTTCGTTGGCACAGAAACACTAGTGAGATTACAGGCGTTGCCGAAGTCTGAATAATCAGGGGATGTCAGGGTTTGATATCACAGTTTGGTACACTGTCATTTCGGTTCCACGATAAAACGATGATTCTTATAGCAATATATTCGTGCGCCACCGAAAGCATAATTGTATCAGTGCGTTGCAATAACGAAAGAATTCCCAGCTCCAGGTCTTCGCCATCCTTCGTTACGAGTTTCGTCAAGCCTCACCGACCCACCAACCTCACTTTGCAGGCGCAGGTCACAGAGAAATATCCCCCAGCGCATGACAGCGCATTCACCAGCTGGTATGCGCCAGCAGCTGCATCATCTCATCACACAGACGCGACTCACAACTAACACATTTGAAGACATTATCTACCGAAGGCGAAGAGCGAGAAGGATACCGCCGTTTCTGCCGTCGCTTGATATCCCCCGGAAAGGCCGTCATGATTTCAATATGTTGATGCAGATTCTAATTTCCGCGTTTCCGGGCGATCTACAAGGCTCACAACTAGGACGAGCCGATTCGCTGTTCTCATTATAAGCTCTCGATTTTCCGTAATTGCTCTGGTGATTGCCCGCCATGCTGCAGAATGGAGCCGCTTAGTGCTTTGCACGAAGTATCGCACCGAGCGTCGCAAAGAGCGTCGCACACAGTATCTCACAGAGCGCTGCACAGAGCATTGCGTAGTTAGCTCGTCACGGCCCGCGTTGGAAGCTCTTACCTTCGCTCTGCCGAATTCGCGCCAGGTATCGCAGAACAGCAGGTCGCACAGCAGCTCGTCGCACAGCAGCTCGTCGCACAGCGTTCGTCTCACAGCAACATGGGGAGCAAAAGTCACAACTTGCCGAGTCTAACACCCAGGTACGACACCCGAATGCTCCTTGCGCCTGCGCCGTAACCCTCGCCGCGCAGCTTGCCCCCGCACATGCCGCCAGTGAGTCCAACGCACTCACCACTCCATCTCGCCGCGTCGCATGCAGATCGCACGCGGCGGCTGACGTGGAGGAAGGCGCGCAGCAGGCTGATCTCCGCTCGCCGCTCCTCTCCGTCGGCGGAAGCGCGGGCCCGAAAGAGCGCCACCACCACCACAGCAACAGCATAGGCGGCGGCCCTTCCCCCGGCGGCGGCGGAAGCTCCGCGTCCGAGGGGAAACTCGCGAGCTTCTTCCGCGCGGACTCCGCGTCTGAGCGCAAGCGGGATGACAACTGGGCGGTGGGCGCGAGCGGGGGCGGGCGGCGGTCGCGGCGGTTCCAGGTGGCGGGGAGCGCGCTGGTGTCGGGCATGTGCTACTGCGCGTCGTCGTGCTCCATGATCCTTCTCAACAAAGTCGTGCTGTCTGGTTACCACTGGGACGCGCAGATCTCCCTCATGCTCTACCAGGCACGCCCCCCACCCCCTTCCCTCCCTCCCTCTTTCCCTCCCACCCTCCCTCCCTGCCTCCCTCCCTCCCTCTCTCTCTTCCTCCCTCTTTCCCTCCCTCCCTCCCTCCCTCCCTCCCTCCCTCCATCCCTCCCTCCCTCTCTGCCTCCCTCCCTCTCTCCCTCTCTCCCTCCCTCCCTCCCTCCCTCACCCCCTCCTTCTTTGCCTCCCCCACTTGCCCCTCTTTCCCGCCCTTCCTTTCTGCCTGTCTGCCTGCCTGCCCACCCGCCCTATCCACCTTTGTAGTTGCACCTCCCGGTCGTTCCATCTCTCCCACCCTTCTTTCTTCCTACCTCACTCCCCCGTCCCCTTCCTATATCATGCTCCCCCCCGCACGCCCTGCCGCCCAGCACCCTGCATCAGGCTACTTCCACTCTCGTACGCCGCTCCCGGCCGTCTCCTCCTCGACTAACCTACTCTGCCAATCCCACGCTCACATGTCCCCCGTGCATGCACAGAACCTGGTGAGCGTGACGGTGGTGCTGGTGCTCGTGTATATGGGCGTCATCGCCACGGAGCCCCTCACGCTGCGACTCATGACCGTGTGGTTACCAGTCAACCTCATCTTCGTTGGCATGCTCGTCACCTCCTTCTTCAGGTGCCCTCCCTGTTAGTTGCTGTCTCTCTTTGTTCAGATGCTCTGCCTGTTCCTTCAGGCGCCCCTCAGTTCAGGTGCCTGACTCCTGAGCATCTGAACCTCTCAATTGCTCGACTGCTCCATTCAACCTCTCATGTCGTTCAACCTCAACACTCAAAAAACGCGTCAACCCTCTTTCACCCTAGCCCCTCCCTTTCCCCACTTCCACCCCGTCCACGCCCTCCTCCCTCCCATCCCTCCCACCCAGCCTACAGTACATGCAGGTGGCGATGGTAACAATACTAAAGAATGTGACCAACCTCATCACAGCGGTGGGCGAGATGTACCTCTTCCCCTCCTCCGCTCCCCTCCCCCACCTTTCCCTCTTGCAGTCTACAGTACATGCAGGTGGCGATGGTGACGATATTAAAGAACGTGACGAACCTGATAACGGCGGTGGGCGAGATGTACCTCTTCCGCAAGCGCCACTCCTCCAAAGTCTGGGGCTCTCTCTTCCTCATGGTCAGCTCCTCCCCCCTTTCCTCTCTCACGAGTCATTATTGACTTTAGAGGCGCCTCAAGCGCCACTCCTTCAAAGTCAGGGGCTCTCTCTTCCTCATGGTCCGTACCGCCTCTCTTCCCCCCTTCCTCTCTCACGAGCCCTTATTGCTCTCTCATGCCATGCTCTGCCGCGCCACCGCTGTCACCTCTAACTGTACCCTCTCTATCCGCTCACCCTGGCATGCCACATCCTCACTGCGCCATGCAGCACGGCTCCACCCTCTGTCGCGCCCCCCCTCATCCTCTCCTCACCCTGCGCCGCCAGCATTCCCAATCCCCTTCCTTCTTCTCCCCCTGCGCCCTGTGCTACCCATGCCGCCTGTGTGCCTCTTTGCTCCCCATGTCTCCCGGTGCCACGTGGCAGATCCTATCGGCCTTCTGTGGCGGCTTCACGGACCTGGCCTTCCATCCAGTGGGCTACACGTGGCAGATCTTCAACTGCTTCTTCACCGCCGCGTACTCGGTATGCCGCAACCCGTTACTGTGCTGAACCCTCCACTGTGCTGTGCCATATGCACTGCCCTTCCACGCAGTATGCCACTGCCACAAGCATGTCACTGCCCACCTCTCCACTGTGCCTTGCCATAGGCACTTCCCTGCCACGCTCAATGCCCAAGCGTGGGCAGATAGGCCCTCACAGCTATCAGTCAGTCAGCACAGCCCTTCCCATCCGATTGCCCCGCTCTCTCTCCCCTCCCCTCCCCCCCCTCCCACCTCCTCTCTCCCAGCTAACCCTGGGCAGGGTGATGGACAGCGCCAAGGCCTCGACCAAGAGTGGGCAGCTATCGGAGTTCACAATGGTGCTGTTTCTCTTCCCCTCATGCCCTTGGCTTCTCTCCCTGGCTGCCCTTCCCCTCCTCTAACCAGCTAACCCTGGGCAGGGTGATGGACAGTGCCAAGGCGGCGACCAAGAGCGGGCAGCTGTCGGAGTTCACAATGGTGCTGCTCAACAATGCGCTCTCCTTCCCTCTTGCCCGCTTTCCCTTCCCTATCTTCCCTCTCCCCCCATCCCCTTGCCAAACAAGCAGCGCAAGGTGATGTGAGGGACAGGGTGGCGCTAAGACACTTCAAACCTCCTTCCCTGCTTCCCTCCCCTCTCCCCCATCAACAGCTAACCCTGCGCAAGGTGATGGACAGTGCGAAAGCTGCGACCAAGAGCGGGCAGCTGTCGGAGTTCACGATGGTGCTGCTCAACAACGCGCTCTCCTTCCCTCCCGCCATCCTCCTCATCATCGCCTTCAGCGAAACCAAATACCTCCTGCACTCGTGAGTTGCCTACTTCCTCATTCTTAGGGTTAAAACGGTGAGTGAGCACTCATAAGCGAGTCATGACTCATGTCACATTGTCACATTGTCACCCATGGTAGGCAGCAGACATCACTCCCTCTTTCCCTCACACCCACGCCGTCTGCATCTTTGTCCTCATCTCATATCGCCTTGCTTATTTGATCACGCCTACTTGCTGTCTGGCCCCTTCCGCACCTCCTCACACAACAAGCAGTCCGCTGATGCTGAATGGGGGCTTCTGGGTGGCGGTGACGCTGAGCGGGCTGCTGGGGCTCGCCATCTCCTTCACGTCCATGTGGTTCCTGCACCAGACCTCGCCCACCACCTACAGGTGGGTACCATGAGCGCAGCAGCGCAGCATCACAGCAGCACAGCAGCACAGCATGTACCGTACAGCTTGCTACAGCTACCACCAACCACCTCCATGTGGTTCCTGCACCAGACCTCGCCCACCACCTACAGGTGGGTACCATGAGCGCAGCAGCGCAGCATCACAGCAGCACAGCATGTACCGTACAGCTTGCTACAGCTACCACCAACCACCTCCATGTGGTTCCTGCACCAGACCTCGCCCACCACCTACAGGTGGGTACCATGAGCGCAGCAGCGCAGCATCACAGCAGCACAGCATGTACCGTACAGCTTGCTACAGCTACCACCAACCACCTCCATGTGGTTCCTGCACCAGACCTCGCCCACCACCTACAGGTGGGTACCATGAGCGCAGCAGCGCAGCATCACAGCAGCACAGCATGTACCGTACAGCTTGCTACAGCTACCACCAACCACCTCCATGTGGTTCCTGCACCAGACCTCGCCCACCACCTACAGGTGGGTACCATGAGCGCAGCAGCGCAGCATCACAGCAGCACAGCATGTACCGTACAGCTTGCTACAGCTACCACCAACCACCTCCATGTGGTTCCTGCACCAGACCTCGCCCACCACCTACAGGTGGGTACCATGAGCGCAGCAGCGCAGCATCACAGCAGCACAGCATGTACCGTACAGCTTGCTACAGCTACCACCAACCACCTCCATGTGGTTCCTCCACCAAACCTCGCCCACCACCTACAGGTATTCATCATGGGCAGAGCAATGTACTGTATAGATTGCTACAGGTGCAAAGTTTCTCAACCCCTTCCTCCCAGATCCTGCATCCACCCACCCTGCGCCCCACAAACCTCTGTCCCCTCATTTCAAACCCGTGTCCCCACCACCCCTCTATCCCCCTCCTGGCCATCTGGTGGGGTCTCTAAACAAGGTATTGAGGCGCCTCAACAGTAGTCTCTTCAAACCTGTGTCCCCACCATCCTTCTATCACCCCGCTACCCCTCCCCCCTCCCCCAATGCGGAGCAGTCTGGTGGGGTCGCTGAACAAGATCCCACTCTCTCTCTTCGGCATCATTCTCTTCAACGCCCCCACCAACCCACCTACCCTGTGCCGCGCAAACGTCTGTCCCTTACATCTCCATTTCTATTCCAACGCATGTCTCCATCATACCCTCTGGCAGCCTGGTGGGGTCGCTGAACAAGATCCCGCTCTCGCTCTTCGGCATCATTCTCTTCAATGCGCCCACCAACGCTGCCAACATCTCCTCCATCCTCTTCGGTGCGTGCCCCACTCCCACTGCACTCTCACTCCCCTCTCCATCCCCCTCTCTATCCTCTTCAGTGCGTCCACACCCCCCCTTCTTCGGTGCGTGCCGCACTTGGCCTGCACCCTATTTGCTATCTCCACTGAGCCACTCCCCCTCACGGAGTAAAAAGGCTGGACTACTAGCCACTTCCCGCACGGAGTAACCATCTTGCGGTTTTTTTTTTCACAATAAAGCACTGCACCCTGCTAGTTGCGCTTCAAACAATCCAGCACCCCTCTCTGATTCCTTCTTCACATCACCCTGTATCATCTCACCCACCCCACCACCTGCTTCCTTCTCCTCTCTCTCCTTCCGCAGGGTGCTTTGCAGGAGTGCTGTTCGCACGGGCAAAGATGCTTGGCTGATGCACCACCACCACCACACCACCACCACCACCGCCGCCGCTGCCGCCGCCGCCACGCCACCACCACCACCACCACATCACCTGCCACCCTGTACCACAGTAGCTGTTCTGCTTCATCCCCGTTAGAGAAAGCATTAGTGGGGGTACCTGTTTGCCATTATTGCCTAGTGATTGGGTTCCCCTCCCCTATGTGCAATGTCCATGAGTGCCCTGAAAAACCTGTAACCATATTACCTTAAGAAATGTATGTGATACTGCATCTGCCACAACAAATATTTTATTGAAGTGTAAGGGTATTGTAAAAAAGGAAACATACATACAATGTGCTAGCACTACATTCCTCGAAGCATTCCAGTGCGAACTAAAACTCCGGATTAGGGTTCTAAATCTCTCGGGTCTCCATGTGTTACCATGGGTTGCCCTGGATTTCGGGTTTCATGTTCCCTGTGTTCGTCACTAGGACCAAGTCGTCATTTGGACCAAGTGCTAGAATAGGTTAGTAAAGCGCTTAAATTCCTTTAGGAGTAGGGATAGCATTCAACAACCTGAATGCTATTGCATATTCGAGTGGCTCATGTTTAAATACACATACTAAAACCTTTTTTGCTTGGTTCGTGCGCAAAGAAAAGTTCGGCGCCTTTGATTTCGACTGTTTTTGCCGAAAAATGCTTAGGAAGCGCATGAATTATATTGGCGTAGGGAAGAGCATTCAACAATCTGAATGTCATTGCATATTCGAGGGGCTCATGTTCAGATACACCTATTAAAGCTTTTTTCGGCTTGGTTCGTGCGCAAAAATTCGGCGCCTATGGTTTCGGCTGTTTTTGCCGAAAAAATGCTTAAAAAGCGCATGACTCCTTATAGACGTAGGGAAAAATATTCAACAACCGGAAAATTATATTAGACCGAGAAAAAGCATGAATCCCTATAGGCGTTATTTGTCAAATATAGACATTCCATTCGTACATGGTACCTGCGCTACAGGCGCGCATACCGACCAAACAGACCGGCCCATTTCTTATGTTTGTATATATGCAGTTAGTACCATATTCTTGCCAATCTACTAGATTAGACCTTCTACTTCAACAGCACTAGTTTCTAACCTTTCCGATCCACATAATTGGAAAATTCAGAGTTCCAGTTCCGCATTGTACCTGCACACAAGCGTGCATACTGACTTTACCGGCCAGCGCATTATTCTCTCTGTACATGGTACATGCAGTACATGCATGCATGAGAGAATTGAAACGAGAATGAATGAACTAAGAAACAGTTGGGAACTGTGAGAATGAGAACGAGAGAATGGTGTGAACTATGAATGAAGCGAGTACAAATATGAAACCCTGCTTGGGTTGTACCCCCTATGGGATACCCCACTATAGCCTACACAATAGCATAAGCTATAATGTTCTGACACACCCCCATAGGCAAAGTGGGGGAGAACAAGGGGTCACAAGACCAGTCAAGCAAAGCAAAGCAAAGCTCAAGGTGGATCACAAAGTCACCACACATTCCGAGCACAAGTTCAAAGGCCAAAAGGCCAGCTCACATGCAAGAGCACATATATATATATATTTATATATATATACGAGGCTAAGCAAGCAAGAGCAGGATGTCAGAACATTATAGCTTATGCTTTTATGTGGGCTATAGTGGGGTATCCCATAGGGGGTACAACCCAATTAGGGCTAGTACTTGTACCCACTTCACTCATAGTTCATTCCATCATCGTTCTCATTTTCACATGGAATCAGAGCAGGTCCCCTCCTAGGGACTGTTTCTTGGGCCCACCGAAGCGCGCCCCAAAGCGCGCGTTTTTTTTTTAGCGACCCGTCGTGTCGCCCCCCCCCCCCTCCTCCCAGTGGCCCGTCGCGCCGCCTTTCGGTCCCGGCCCCGCCGCCCTACTCTAGCGGCCCCGCCGACCTACGTCGCGGCCCCGCCGCCCTACCCTTCGACGGCGCCGCCGCCCTAAGTCGCGGCCCCGCCGCCCTACTTCGACGGCCCCGCCGCCCTACGTCGCGGCCCTGCCGCCCTACACCCTACGTCGCGGCCCCGCCGCCCTACCCTTCGACGGCGCCGCCGCCCTACGTCGCGGCCCCGCCGCCCTACTTCGACGGCCCCGCCGCCCTACGTCGCGGCCCTGCCGCCCTACCCTACGTCGCGGCCCCGCCGCCCTACCCTTCGACGGCGCTGCCGCCCTACGTCGCGGCCCCGCCGCCCTACTTCGACGACCCCGCCGCCCTACGACGGCCCTGCCGCCCTACGTTGCGGCCCCGCCGCCCTACTTTAACGGCCCCGCCGCCCTACGTCGAGGCCCCGCCGCCCTACCCTACTTCGCGGCCCCGCCGCCCTGCGTTGCGGCCCCGCCGCCCTACCCTACATCGACGGCCCCGCCGCCCTACTTTGCGGCCCACGCCGCCCTACTCAGCGGCCCGCCAGACGCCCTACCTCCGGCATGCCCGCCGCCCTACCTGCAGCCCACCCGCCGCCCGACCGCCGGATCGCCCAGCCGCTGAGCCGCCGAGCCGCCCAGCAGCCGACCACCGAGCCGCCGAGCCGCCCAGCAGCCAAGCCGTCCAACACCCGAGCTGCCGAGCCGCCGAGCCGCCGAGCCACCGAGCAGCCGAGCCGCCCCGCAGCCGAGCCGCCGGCCGCTGAGCTGCCCTACTTCCATACGGCCCGTTCTGCACAGTCTGGTGAGCACAGAGCCTTCTTTTTCACTGCGCTGCCCTCACCCTACTGCTTGCACTGCTAGGCGTCTGTCGCCATGGCTACCCCCAGTGTCCTCGCTTTTGACGCTGAGGGTCGGGCCATTGACTTTGACTTTGAGGTCTGGGTAGATGACCTCCAGCTGTTCTTACAGTGCGATAGGGCAAACGACCTCTCTCACTTTGACCTTACCTCTAGCGCTTCCCCTGCCCTTGCTGCTGATGCTGACCCTACTGTTCGCTCCCAGTGGGCTACGCGCGATGCTGCTGCACGTCTTGCTGTGCGTCGCCACCTCCCTACCTCAGAGCATGCACACTTTAGTTAGTACAAGAGTGCTCAGACCTTGTACGACGTTGTAGTTGCCCGCTACTCCTCCCCTGCCACTGCTGCACTGAGCCGCCTCATGCTACCCTTCCTCTTCCCTGACCTTGCCGCCTTTCCCACAGTCGCTGATCTCATTATGCATCTCCGCACTAGTGACACCCGCTAACGCGCTGCGCTTCCTGCTGACTTCTGCGCCAAGAACCCCCCCCCCATGTACATCACTCTCTACTTTCTAGTCACCCGCCTCCCCGACTCCCTTTGTGTAGTCCGGGACCACTTCCTCGCGGTCTGTCCCACCACTCTCACAGTCGACAGCCTAGAGAAGGCCCTCCTAGCGGCGGAGAAGAGCATCGTCGCTGTAGGAGCCTCTCGAGGTGACCCCCGCGCCCCCATCTTTGAGGGGTGTTCTCCTTCCCCTGTCTTGCCCTCTGTCGCCTCTGCCGCTGCGGTCGACCTCGTTGGTCTTGGGTCGGTCGGTGCGGCGTCTGCCCCTAGCGGGAGACGCCGCTCTGGCAAGGGCAAGGGGGGCAAGGGAGCGGGTGGGGCTAGCGGGGGCGGTGGCGGTGGAGGTGGAGGCGGCGGAGGGAGTGGGGGTGGCGGTGGAGGAGGTGGCGGGAGTGGGGGTGCTAGTGGCAGCAGTGGTGGCGGAGGAGGCGTCGGCGGCGGCGGTACCGGCGAGGGTGGCGGCAGTGGCGGAGGTGGAGGAGGTGGAGGAGGAGGTGGTGGAGGTGGTCGGAGTGGCACTTTACAGCGGAGCGGCACTAGGGGTGGTCAGCGCCAGCAGCAGCAGTAGCAGCAGCAGCAGCAGCGTTCTCGCGACGTCCCCACCCCTCAGCAGCTCCGTGAGTGGTACACGCAACGTCAGCGTGGTGGGGGACTTGGTCCCTGCACCTACGTCCTTCGCACCGGCGACCGCGCGGGTGAGCAGTGTGGGGGTGCCCACCCCACCCAGCGCTGTTTTGGCCGCCTGACGAACGCTTGGCGTCAGCAGTTTCCGGAGGCCACGGAGATCCCCCGCTGGGGAGAGCTGTCTAGGGCTGGCGTGGCTATCTTTGATATTGACTTTGATGCTATCCTTGCTGCCATGTATGCTGTGACTATTAGTGATGAGGGTGACTGTTACCAGTGTTTCCCGCCCGACCCGGGCATTGGTACTGCTGCGCTAGGTGCTTGTGAGGCTACTGCTCTAGGTGTCAGTGAGGCTGCGCTCTCAGGTACCAGTGTGGCTGCGCTCTCAGGTACTGCGTCGGCTTCGGCCTCCCTCACCTTCACACTTGACTCAGGGGCTTCTCGCTCCTTCTTTCGAGACCGCACCACACTCACATCGCTTGGTAGGCCGGTTGCAGTCTCCCTGGCTGACCCCTCTGGGGGAACTGTCCTCGCTCACTTCTCCACTGTCCTCCCGTGTCCGGCTGCCCCCTCGAGCACCCTGTCGGGTCTGTACCTCCCCTCGTTCTCGACGAACTTGGTGAGTGGTGCTGACCTGCAGGATGCGGGGGTTCACCAGTTTACTCCTGCGAGTCAGCGAGGGACCCACTGCTCGGACGCCCGCACAGGCCGACACCTAGCCACGTTTTCGCGTCGACCCGGGTCGAGTCTCTACACCCTGACCGTTGAGTCTCCTCCAGTCCCTGCGTTTGGCCAGGTAGCAGCGTCGGGTTAGGTGTTTGCTGCTGCGTCCAGGTCTGGTCCTGAGTCTGCCCCCTGCTCGTGTCGCCTCCTATCTCACGAGACTCTCTTGTGGCACCACCGTCTTAGCCACCCCTCCTTGCCTCGTCTTCGGGGCATGGCTTCCCGTGTCCTTGTCTCAGGTCTCCCCCGGTCTCTCCCTCCCCTTCCTTCGGGGCCAGGACCTTCCTGTGTCCCTTGTGTCGAGGGGCGGCTCCGGGCTGCCCCTCACTCCTCCCAGTTTCCCCCGACAGAGGCTCCTCTGCAGACGCTTCACATGGACGTGTGGGGCCCCGCCCGCGTGCGTGGACAGGGTCACGAGCGCTACTTCCTGCTGGTGGTTGACGACTACTCGCGTTACACCACAGTCTTCCCGTTGCGCAGCAAGGGTGATGTCACTGAGGTGCTGATCGACTGGATCCGCGCAGCTCGTCTCCAGCTCAGGAGGAGCTTCGGCTCGGACTTTCCTCTTCTGCGTCTGCACTCTGACCGAGGCGGAGAGTTCTCCTCTGGCCTTCTGCGAGCCTACTGTCGTGCACGAGGCATCCGCCAGACCTTCATGCTTCCGGACTCTCCACAGCAAAATGGGATTGCTGAGCGCCGCATTGGCATGGTCATGGACGTCGCTCGTATGTCCATGATGCATGCGGCTGCCCCCCATTTTCTGTGGCCGTTTGCGGTTCGCTACGCGGCGCATCAGCTCAACCTTCACCCCAGGGTCTCCCGGCCGGAGACCTCCCCAGCCTTGCTGTGGACGGGGAAGGTCGGCGATGCGTATGCGTTCCGTGTCTGGGGATCTCGGGCGTTTGTCCGTGACCTGTTTGCGGACAAGCTGTCCCCTCGTGCTGCTCCCTGTGTCTTCCTAGGCTTCCCCCCTGACGCCCCAGGCTTCCCTATGACAGTACAAGCAAGGTCAAGAAGTGAGCAAGTGAGGCAAGACAGGCACAAGACCCAGCTGAGTGCAGAAGCGCTGATGATCACAAGGCGCAAGTGCCTTGGTGAAAACATCAAGAGTGTTGGCCTCAGAGGCCACTTACGCAAGCCGTAACTGTCCACGCTGCTGTAGCTCACGAGCAAGAAAGTAACGGAGAGCAATATGCTTTGTCCTGTGCTCCAGTCGCTGCTCTCGACACAAGGCCAGCATGGCCTTGTTGTCTACGTACAGGACTGGAGGAAAACGAGGCGGCTCTCCAAGGTCGGTCAGCAGGTAGGTGAGCCAGCGAAGCTCCTGGGCGGCCATAGCCCCGGCGTAGATCTCAGCCTCACATCTGGAGCCGAGAACAGAAGACGAGCGGGTAGCCCGCCACGAAAAAGAGTCGGAACCAAGACTGAAGGTGTAACCCTGTGACGACCGCTGCGTAGCCTGGTCGTCAACCCAAGAAGCGTCCGTGTGCCCAGTGAGGACCACTGGACTCCGCCCTCCAAGCACTAGCCCCATGCCCGACGTACTGCACAAGTAGCGCAACACCCTCTTCGCTGCAGCCATGTGCTCTAGTCGGTGTCTCCCAGGAGCAACATAGCGTGCAAGAATGCTAAGAGGGTATGCAAGGTCAGGTCGTGTGCAGGTCATCAGGTACATGAGGCAGCCAACAAGCTCTGGATACGGGCCACTCGACTCTACGGACTCATCCGAAGGCAGAGCTGAGAGTGAGTGGCGAGTAGGCAGAGGAGTGGCCTGAGGCGAGGAGTACGTGAAGCCGAAGCGCTGAAGGACCTGCTGCACCATGTGTGACTGAGTCAGGGTAATGGTGCGGCGTGCTCTGTCCCGGGTGATCTGCAAGCCAAGGTAGCTGCGCAGTTCTCCCATGTCTGTGCACGTGTGTCGCTTCTGCAGCTCGGACTTCACGTAGGCGAGTCCAGCAGTGTCAGCTGTGGCAAAGACCAGTCAGGCACTGTGCTCAGACCAGCGGAGAGAAATGTGCTTTGTTCTGTGCTCCAGTCGCTGCTCTCGACACAAGGCCAGCATGGCCTTGTTGTCTACGTACAGGACTAAAGGAGAACGAGGCGGCTCTCCATGGCCGGTCAGCAAGTAGGTGAGCCAGCGAAGCTCCTGGGCACCCATAGCCCTGGCGTAGATCTCAGCCTCACAAGTGGAGCCGAGAACAGAAGACGAGCGGGTAGCCCGCCACGAAAAAGAGCCGGAACCAAGACTGAAGGTGTAACCCTGTCACGACCGCTGCGTAGCCTGGTCTTCAGCCCAAGAAGCGTCCGCGTGCCCAGTGAGGACCACTGGACTCCGCCCTCCAAGCACTAGCCCCATGCCCGACGTACTGCACAAGTAGCGCAACACCCTCTTCGCTACAGCCATGTGCTCTGGTCGGTGTCTCCCAGGAGCAACATAGCGTGCGAGAATGCTAAGAGGGTATGCAAGGTCAGGTCGTGTGCAGGTCATCAGGTACATGAGGCAGCCAACAAGCTCTGGATACGGGCCACTCGACTCTACGGACTCATCCAAAGGCAGAGCTGAGAGTGAGTGGCGAGTAGGCAGAGGAGTGGCCTGAGGCAAGGAGTATGTGAAGCCGAAGCGCTGAAGGACCTGCTGCACCATGTGTGACTGAGTTAGGGTAATGGTGCGGCGTTCTCTGTCCCGGGTGATCTACAAGCCAAGGTAGCTGCGCAGCTCACCCAGGTCAGTGCACGTGTGTCGCTTCTGCAGCTCGGACTTCACGTAGGCGAGTCCAGCAGTGTCAGCTGTGGCTAAGACCAAGTCGTCGATGACACGAGGATGTAGAACGGCGGCAGAGAGGTGTCGGTGCGCAGAAACAGCGACGGGTCGGCAGTAGAAGGAGAAAACCCAAGTGCCGCAAGCATAGTCCTCAGTGTGTTGTGCCACTCACGTGGCGCCTGGCGGAGACCGTAGACTGGACGCCGGAGACTCCATTGGGTACCAGGAGGGAAAGACCCAGTGAAGCCAGGTGGGCGACGCAGCCAGATCTCCTCGTGCAGGCTGCCCTGCAAGAAAGCTGTGCTGAATTCGAGAGAGTGGAGCTCGTAGTCACGGTGAGCATTAATGTGCAGCAGTACTTGAAGAGTGGTCATCTTCGGGGTGGGGGAGAGTGTTTGAAAGTAGTCAACTCCCTGCCGCTGACTGAAGCCACGAGCCACGTAACGCGCCTTGAAGACAGGCGGAGAACCCGGCGGCCGCTTCACCCTGAAGATCCACATGCCACTGACGATGTTCGCCCCAGGAGGGGGGACAGCGTCAACGTAGGTGCATGTGGACTTCCAGGAAGCCATCTTTGCATCCATAGCTGCCTGCCACTGAGAGGAGTAGGGACCCTCTATCGCCTCCGCGTAAGAGCGCGGAGTCGGGATGTCAAGTGCATCCGGGTCTCCCTCAGGGGTAAACAGTACGGACACGAGATGAGGTGAAGCAGCTGCTTAGCACTGGAACTCCTCCTGCCTATCCTCAAGGACGTCCGTGCCAAGGGCACACTCACCCCCGACGGACGGAGGACAGACAGATTCTGACTCAGCGACAAGACTAGCAGCGTAGTCTAAGCGACAGCGAGCAGCAAAGTTGACGAGCTCAGTAACGAGAGCAGATGCAGCAGTAGACTCGAAAGAAGGGTCAGTGACAATAGTAGCAAGGAGACGCGTGAGAGTAGGACTGGCAGCACGAAGAGAGTCCGACTCAGGGCCGGCAAGTGCAGGAAGAGAGGATTCAGGAGGGGAAGGAAAAGGGGCACGCAGAGGAGCAGTAGACGGACGCAGAGACATCCGGTGCGTGCCAGGGACAGGAGGAGGACGCTGGCGCGAACCGCGACCACTAGCGCGAGCAGCTCTAACAGGCTACGCAGGACGAGACGCAGGCTCACGACGCTCAGTAAGACCTCCAGTAGGACCAGCGTAGGGAGAAGGAGCAGGCAGAGGGGAGGCAAGCTGTAGCTGTGACTGTGACGCGACAGGCTGTGGACACTCTAAGGGAGGAGGAGGACCAGTAGAAGGAGGAAGACCAAGAACCTGCTGCAGGAGTAGAACAAAGTACGGACGAGGCCGCGTGACAACGCCAGAAGCAGAAGGGACAGCACCAGTACCCTCAGCAGGAGCACCCGCTCCAGTAGCACCTCCAGCAGCACCAGGAGCACCCCCAGTAGGAACACCAGCGGTAGTCTCAGCGCCAACACCCTCAGCAGCACCAGCTCCAGTCGGACCCGTAGGCCCAGCAGCTCCAGTACTCCCAGTACGAGCACCTCCGGGACCCGCGACCGCAGCACCCTCAGCAGCCGAAGAACCTCCAGCACCAGCTGTACGGCGCCAGCGCCGGGCAAACCACTCGCGCAGCTCCTGTGGAGAGAGTGGCTCCCGGCGAGAAGAAGCACCCGGAGAACCTCCAGGCGGAGCACCTCCACCCCCAGCACCCCTAAGCGTAGCACCTCTAGGCTCAGCACCCCCAGGCGTAGCACCTCCAGGCTCAGCACCCCCAGGCGTAGCACCCCCAAGCTCAGCACCCCTAGGCTCAGCACCCCCAGGCTCAGCACCCCCAGACGCAGTACCCCCAGGCTCAGCACCCCCAGCCTCAGCACCCCCAGGTCCAGCACCCCCAGGCTCAGCACCCCCAGCAGCACCAGAGTCACCAGTGAACTCGACAGGTCCGACTGCGTCTACCTGGGACACACCTGAAGGGGCAGGACCATGAGGGGGGAGGGAGTCTACCTGGGGGGGACCTGGTACAAGGAAGAGCGGGGGTGGGGGGAGGGACGAAGTGCGGTAGGGGAAGAGGCGGTAGTAGGGGACCGACTCGTCAAACGTGACGTCCTGGGAGGACAGAACACGTCGAGAGGTGGGGTGGTAGAACTGCCACCCAGGCGCGTCAGGGGGGAACCCCAGGAAGACGCAAGGAGCAGCACGAGGGGACAGCTTGTCCGCAGACAAGTCGCGGACAAACGCCCGAGATCCCCAGACCCGGAACGCCGACGCATCGCCAACCTTCCCCGTCCACAGTAAGGCTGGGGAGGTCTCCGGCCTGGAGACCCTGGGGTGGAGGTTGATCTGATGCGCCGTGTACCAGACCGCAAACGACCACAGAAAATGGGGGGCAGCCACATGCATCATAGACGTACGAGCGACGTCCATGACCATGCCAATGCGGCGCTCAGCAATCCCATTTTGCTGCGGAGAGTCCGGAAGCGTGAAGGTCTGACGGATGCCTCGTGCGCGACAGTAGGCTCGTAGTAGGTCAGAGGAAAACTCTCTGCCTCTGTCTGAGTGCAGACGCAGAACAGGAAAGTCCGAGCCAAAGCTCCACCTGAGCTGGAGACGAGCCGCGCGGATCCAGTCGATCAGCACCTCAGTGACATCACCCTTGCTGCGCAAGGGGAAGAGTGTGGTGTAACGCGAGTAGTCGTCAACAACGAGCAGGAAGTAGTGCTCGTGACCCTGTCCACGGATGCGGGATGGGCCCCACACGTCCATGTGAAGCGTCTGCAACGGGGCCACTGTCGGAGGAAACTAGGAGGAGTGAGGGGCAGCCCGCTGGCGCCCCTCGACACAGGGGACACAGGCAGGGCCAGGGCCCTGAGGAAGGGGAGGGAGGGACCGGGGAAGACCAGACACAAGAAGACGGGAGGCCATGCCTCTGAGCCGAACCAGAGAGGGGTGACCAAGACGGTGGTGCCAGAGGAGAGTCTCATGAGACAAGAGACGACACGAACAGGGGGCAGACTCAGGACCAGACCTAGACGCTGCAGCAAACACCTGACCGGACGAAGCGACTCTACCAGACTCAGTAACGGGAGGAGACGCAGTGGTCAGTGTGTACAGGCTCGACCCCGGCTGACGGGTAAACGTAGCCAGGTGCCGGCCTGTGCTAGCCTCTATACAGTGCGTCACCCACTGGCGCGCAGGAGTGAACTGGTGTACTCCCCCATCCTGTAGGTCAGCACCACTCACCAGGTTCGTCGAGAACGAGGGGAGGTAGAGACCAGACAGGGTGCCAGAGCTAGCCGCCGGACACGGGAGGACTGTGGAGAAGCGAGACAGTACAGGACCCTCGGAGGGGTCAGCCAGAGACACCGCAACCGGCCGACTAAGCGGCGTGAGTGTGGTGCGGTCCCGAAAGAAGCAGCGAGACGCCCCAGAGTCAAGAGTGAAGGTGAGGGAGGCCGAAGCCGACGTAGTACCTGAGAGCGCAGACTCACGAGTACCTGAGGACGCAGAGACACTAGCACCTAGAGCAGAAGCGTCGCAAGCACCTAGGGCAGCAGACTCAATGCCCGGATCGGGCGGGAAACAGCGGTAGCAGTCACCCTCATCACTATGAGACACACCATACATGGCAGAGAGAATAGCATCAAAGTCAAGATCAAAGATGGCAACACCCGCCCTAGACAGCTCGCCCTAGCGAGGAATCTCTGAGGCCTCCGGGAACTGGTGACGCCACGCGTCCGTCAGGCGGCCAAAGCAGCGCTGGGTGGGGTGCGGACCCCCACACTGCTCACCCGCTCGGTCGCCGGTGCGCAGGACGTAGGTGCACGGACCAAAACCCCCACCCCGCTGGCGTGCAGTGTACCACTCACGGAGCTGCTGAGGAGACAGGGTCTCACGACCGCGCTGCTGGTGCTGGCGCACGCCACTACCGGAGCCACTCCTCTGTGAAGGCCCGCGACCAGCTCCACCGCCACCCCCACCGCCTCCGCCACCTCCGCTACTGCCGCCGCCTCCACCGCCGCCTCCACCGCCACCTCCACCGCCGCCTCCTCCGCCACCTCCGCTCCCACCGCCACCGCCGCCGCCGCCTCCGCCTCCACCGCCGCCACCGACCCCCCCACCCGCACCTCCACTCCCACCGTCACCCCCACTACCCCCACCGCCTCCACCTCCACCTCCACCGCCCGCTCCTCCAGCTCCCTTGCCCCCCTTGCCCTTGCCAGGGCGGCGTCTCCCGCTAGGGGCAGACGCCGCACCGACCGACTCAAGACCAAGGAGGTCGGCCATAGCAGCAGAGGCAACAGAGGGCAAAAGGGGGGAGGGGGAACACCCCTCAAAGATGGGGGTGCGCGGGTCACCTCGAGAGGCTCCTACAGCGACTATACTCTTCTCCGCTGCTAAGAGGGCCTTCTCGAGGAGATCGACAGTGAGTGTGGTGGGACAGACTGAGAGAAAGTGGTCCCCGAGTACTCGAAGGGAGTCAAGGAGGCGAGTGACTAGGAAGTACAGAGTGTTGTACATGGGGGGGGGGTTCGCGGTGCAGAAGTTAGCAGGAAGTGCAGCGCGGTAGCGAGTGTCACTAGTGCGGAGGTGCGTAATGAGGTCAGCAACGGTGGGAAAGGCAGCAAGGTCAGGGAAGAGGTACGACAGCATGAGACGGCTCAGTGCAGCAGTGGAAGGGGAGGAGTAGCGCGCGAGTACAGCGTCGTACAAGGTCTGAGGACTCTTGTACTGACTTAAGTGCGCACGCTCGGAGGTAGGGAGGTGGCGACGCACAGCAAGACGTGCAGCAGCATCGCGCGTGGCCCACTGGGAGCGAACAGTGGCGTCAGCATCAGCAGCAGGGGCAGGGGAAGCGCCAGAGGTGAGGTCAAAGAGAGAGAGGCCGTCCGCCCTATCGCACTGTAGGAACAGCTGTAGGTCATCTACCCAGACCTCAAAGTCAATGGCCCGACCCTCAGCGTCAAAAGCGAGGACACTAGGGGTAGCCATGACAGTAGGAGACCAGCACTGCAAGCAGTAGGGGAAGGGCACGCAATGACAGAGGGTCTGTGCTCACCGGACAGGGCTGCTCGGGCGGCTCAGCTGCAGGGCGGCTCGACAGCTGGGCGGCTCGGCGGTTGGGCGGCTCGGCAGCTGGGCGGCTCGGCGGCTGGGCGGTCGGCTGCATGGCGGCTCGGCTGGTGGGTGGCCGGGCGGCTCGGCTGCAGCGCGGCTCGGCGGCGGGGCGGCTTGGCTGCTCTGCTGCTGGGCGGCTCGGCTGCTCTGCTGCTGGGCGGCTCGGCTGGGCTGCTGAAGTAGGGCGGCAGGGCCGCTGCAGAGGAGCGGCGGGGCCGCTGCAGAGAGGGCGGCGGGGCCGCTGGATAGGGCGGCGGGGCCGCTGAAGAGAAGCGGCGGGGCCGCTGCAGAAGGACGGCGGGGCCGCTGGGTAGGGCGACGGGGCCGCTGCAGAGGAGCTACGGGGCCGCTGCAGAGAGGGTGGCGGGGCCGCTGGATAGGGCGGCGGGGCCGCTGCAGAGAAGCGGCGGGGCCGCTGCAGAAGGACGGCGGGGCCGCTGGGTAGGGCGGCAGGGCCGCTTCAGAGGAGCGGCGCGGCCGCTGCAGAAGGGCAGAGGGGCCGCTGGGTAGGTCGGCGGGGCCGTGAGATAGGGCGGCGGGACCTTGTGGTAGAGTGGCGGGGCCGCGAGGTAGGGCGGCGGGGCCGCCAGGTAGAGTGGCGAGGCCGCGCGATGGGGCGGCGTGGCCGCGAGGAAGGGCGGCGGGGCCGCTAGGTAGGGCGGCGGGGCCGTGCGATGGGGCGGCGGGGCCGCGAGGAAGGGCGGCGGGGCCGCTAGGTAGGGCGGTGGGGCCGCGCGAAGGGGCGGCGGGGCCGCGAAGGGGCGGCGGGGCCGCGCGATGGGGGGGGGGGGGGGGGGGGGGGGGGGGGCGGGGCCGTGAGTAAGGGCGGCGGGGCCGCTAGGTAGGGCGGCGGGGCCGCGCAATGGGGCGGCGAGGCCGCGAGGTAGGGCGGCGGGGCCGCTAGGTAGGGCGGCGGGGCCGCTAGGTAGGGCGGCGGGGCCGCTAGGGCGGCTCGACGCGACCGTAAGGGCGGCACGACGGGCCGCTAGAAAAAAAAGGAGAGCGCGACTCGAGGCGCGCTTCGGTGGGCCCTAGGAACAATCCCTAGGAGGGGACCTGCTCTGATTCCATGTGAGAATGAGAACGAGAGAACGGTGTGAACTATGAATGAAGCGAGAAGAAATATGAAACCCTAGTTGGGTTGTACCCCCTATGGGATACCCCACTATAGCCTACACAATAGCATAAGCTATAATGTTCTGACAGGTACAAGTACCAACCCTAATTAGGTTGTACCCCATATGGGCTACCCCACTACAGCCTACACAAAAACATAAGCTATAATGTTTTGACACACTCCCATAGGCAATGTGGGGGAGAACAAGCGGTCACAAGACCAGTCAAGCAAAGCAAAGCAAAGCAAGTTCAGGGTGGATCACAAAGTCACCACACATTCCGAGCACAAGTTCAAGGCCACAAGGCCGGTTCACATGCAGGAGTATACATATATATAGAAAGCTAGACAAGCAAGAGCAGGTGTATATATATATGTAACAGTACAAGCAAGGTCAAGAGGTGAGCAAGTGAGGCAAGACAGGCACAAGACCAAGCTGAGTACAGAAGCAATGATGATCACAAGGCGCAAGTGCCTTGGTGAAGATATCAGCAGTGTTGGCCTCAGAGGCCACGTACGCAAGACGCAGCTGACCACGCTGCTGCAGCTCACGAGCAAGAGAGTAGCGAAGAGCGATGTGCTTCGTTCTGTGCTCCAGTCTCTGCTCTCAACACAAGGCCAGCATGGCCTTGTTGTCTACGTACAGCACCGGAGGAGAACGAGGCACCTCTCCAAAGTCAGTCAGCAGGTAGGTGAGCCAGCGAAGCTCCTATGCAGCCATGGCCCCGGCGTAGATCTCAGCCTCACATCTGGAGCCGAGAACAGAAGACGAGCGGGTAGCCCGCCACGAAACAGAGCCGGAACCAAGGCTGAAGGTGTAACCCTTTGACGACCGCTGCGTAGCCTGGTCGTCCGCCGAAGAAGCGTCTGCGTGCCCAGTGAGGACCACTGGACTCCGCCCTCCAAGCACAAGCCCCATGCCCAACGTACTGCACAAGTAGCGCAACACCCTCTTCGCTGCAGCCATGTGCTCCGGTCTGTGTCTCCCAGGAGCAACATAGCGTGCGAGAATGCTAAGAGGGTATGCAAGGTCAGGTCGAGTGCAGGTCATCAGGTACATGAGGCAGCCAACAAGCTCTTGGTACGGGCCACTCGACTCTACGGACTCATCTGAAGGCAGAGCTGAGAGCGAGTGACGAGTAGGCAGAGGAGTGGCCTGAGGCGAGGAGTACGTGAAGCCGAAGCACTGAAGGACCTGCTGCACCATGTGTGACTGAGTCAGGGTAATGGTGCGCTGTGCTCTGTCCCGGGTGATCTGCAAGCCAAGGTAGCTGCGCAGTTCACCCAGGTCTATGCACGTGTGTCTCTTCTGCAGCTCGGACTTTACGTGGGCGAGTCCAGCAGTGTCAGCTATGGCAAAGACCAAGTCGTCGACGTACACGAGGATGTAGAACGGCGGCAAAGAAGTGTTGGTGCGCAGAAACAGCGACGGGTCAGCAGTAGAGGGAGCAAACCCAAGAGCCGCAAGCGTAGTCCTCAGTGTGTCGTGCCACTCACGCGGTGCCTGGCGGAGACCGTAGACTGGCCGTCAGAGGCTCCACTGGGTGTCAGGAGGAAAAGTCCCAGTGAAGCCAGGTGGGCGGCGCAGCCAGATCTCCTCGTGCAGGCTACCCTGCAAGAAAGCAGTGCTGAAGTCAGGAGAGTGAAGCTCGTAGTCGCGCTGAGCGGCTATGTGCAGCAGCACCCAAAGAGTGGTCATCTTCGGGGTGGGAGAGAAGGTCTGAAAGTAGTCAACTCCCTGCCGCTGACTGAAGCCACGAGCCACGTACCGCGCCTTGAAGACAGGCGGGGAACCCGGCAGCCGCTTCACCCTCAAAATCCACATGCCACTGACGATGTTTGCCCCAGGCGGGGGAACCTCGTCAACGTAGGTGCCTGTGGACTTCCAGGAAGCCATCTCTGCGTCCATAGCTGCCTGCCACTAAGAGGAGTAGGGACCCTCTATCGCCTCCGCGTAAGAGCGCGGAGTCGGGATGTCAAGTGCATCCGGGTCTCCATGAGGGGTAAGCAGTACGGACACGAGATGAGGTGAAGCAGCAGCCAGACACTGTAACTCCTCATGCCTGTTCTCAAGGACGTCCGTGCCAAGGGCACACTCACCCCTGACGGACGGAGGACAGACAGACTCAGACTCAGCGACAAGACTAGCAGCGTAGTCTAGACGACAGCGAGCAGCAAAGTCGACGAGCTCAGCAACTAGGGCAGACGCAGCAGTGAACTCAAAAGAAGGGTTAGTGACGAGAGTAGCAAGGAGACGCGTGATAGTAGGAAGAGAGTCCGACTCAGGGTCGGCAAGAGCAGGAAGAGATGACTCAGGAGGAGAAGGCATCGGGGCACGCAGAGGAGCAGTGGACGGACGCAGAGACATCCGGTGCATGCCAGGGACAGGAGGAGGACGCTCACGCGAACTACAACTACTAGCGCGAGCAGGACGGACAGGCGACGTAGGGCGAGACGCAGGCTCACGACGCTCAGCAAGACCTCCAGTAGGACCAGTGAAGGGAGAAGGAGCAGGCAACGGGGAGGCCGGCTGCAACCGTAAGTGTGAGGGGACAGGCTATGGAAACTCTAAGGGAGGAGGAGGACCAGTAGAAGGCGGGAGACCAAGAACCTCCTGAAGGAGCGGAACGAAGTACGGCCGAGGCCGCGCGGCAACTCCAGACACAGCAAGGACAGCACCAGCACCCCCAGCAGCAGCACCACGGTCAGCAGCACCACCGCCAGCAGCACCTCCAGCTCCAGTAACTTCAGCAGCACCGCCACTAGGACCGACAACAGTAGCCTCAGCGCCAACACCCGCAGCAGCTCCAGCTCCAGACGCACCCGCCGGCCCAGCAGCTCCAGTACCTCCCGTACGAGCACCTCCGGGACCAGCAGCACCAGCACCCTCAGCAGCCGAAGAAACCCCAGCTGCAGCAGTACGTCTCCAGCGTCGGCCAAACCACTTGCGCAGCTCCTATGGAGAGAGGGGCTCTCGCCGAGACGAAGCACCTGGAGAAACTCCAGGCCCAGCACCACCGGACGCCTCACAAGCAGGCCCTTGCAGCACCCCCAGGCTCAGCACCCCCAGGCGTAGTACCCCCAGGCTCAGCACCCCAAGGCCCAGCACCCCCAGTCTCAGCACCCCCAGTCTCAGTACCCCTAAGCTCAGCACCCCCAGTCTCAGTACCCCCAGGTGTAGCACGCACACGCACAACACCCCAAGAGTCAGCACCCCCAGGCTTAGCACCCTCAGCAGCACTAGAGTGACCAGTGACCTCGACAGGCTCGACTGCGTCTTCCTGGGACACACCTGAAGGGGACGGACCCTGAGGGGGGAGGGGGTCTACCGGAGGGGGACCAGGTACAAGGAAGAGTGGCGGCGGGGGGAGGAACGGAGTGCGGTAGGGGAAGAGGCGGTAGTAGGGGACCGACTCGTCAAACGTGACGTCCTGGGAGGACAGAACACGGCGAGAGGTGGGGTGGAAGAAATGCCACCCTGGCGCGTCAGGGGCAAAACCTAGGAAGACGCAAGGAGCAGCACGAGGGGACAGCTTGTCCGCAGACAAGTCGCGGACAAACGCCCGAGATCCCCAGACACGGAACGCAGACGCATCGCCAACCTTCCCCATCCACAGCAAGGCTGGGGAGGTCTCCTGCCTGGAGACCCTGGGGTGAAGGTTGATCTGATGCGCCGCGTACCGAACCGCAAACGGCCACAGAAAATGGGGAGCAGCCGCATGCATCATGGACGTACGAGCGACGTCCATGACTATGCCAATGCGGCACTCAGCAATCCCATTTTGCCGTGGAGAGTCCGGAAGCGTGAAGGTCTGGCGGATGCCTCGTGCACGACAGTAGGCTCGCAGCAGGCCAGAAGAGAACTCTCCGCCTCTGTCAGAGTGCAGACGCAGAAATGGAAAGTCCGAGCCAAAGCTCTGCCTGAGCTGGAGACAAGCTGCGTGGATCCAGTCGATCAACACCTTAGTGACATCACCCTTGCTCCACAAGGGGAAGACTGTGGTGTAACGCGAGTAGTCGTCAACCACCAACAGGAAGTAGCGCTCGTGACCCTGCCCACGAACGCGGGCTGGGCCCCACACGTCCATGTGAAGCGTCTGCAGCGGGGCCTCCGTCAGAGAAAACTGGGAGGTGTGAGGGGCAGCCCGCTGCCGCCCCTCGACACAGGGGACGCAGGTAGGGCCAGGCCCCGGAGGAAGGGGAGGGAGGGATCGGGGAAGACCAGAGACAAGGATACGGGAGGCCATGCCTCGAAGACGAAGCAGGGAGGGGTGACCAAGGCGGTGGTGCCAAAGGAGAGTCTCGTGAGACAGGACGCGACACGAGCAGGGGGCAGACTCAGGACCAGACCTGGACGCTGCAGCAAACACCTGACCCGACACAGCTACCTGACCAGACGCAGGGACAGAAGGAGACGTAGTGGACAGTGTGTACAGGCTCGACCCCGGCCGACCAGTAAACGTGGCCAAGTGTCGGCCCGTCCGAGCGTCCGTGCAGTGGGTCACTCGTTGGCTCGCAGGAGTGAACTGGTGAACTCCCCCATCCTGAAGGTCAGCGCCACTCACCAAGTTCGTAGAGAACGAGGGGAGGTAAAGACCAGATAGGGTGCCAGAGGGAGCCGCCGGACACGGGACGATAGTGGAGAAGTGAGCAAGGACAGGACCCCCTGAGGGGTCTGCCAGAGAGACTGCAACTGGCCGACCAAGCGGTGTGAGTGTGGTGCGGTCTCAAAAGAAGGAGCGAGACGCCCTCGAGTCAAGGGTGAAGGTGAGGGAGGCCGAAGCCGGCTTGGTACCTGAGAGCGCGGACTCACCAGTACCTGAGGAAGCAGATGCACTAGCACCTAGAGCAGCAGCCTCGCTAGCACCTAGAGCAGTTGCCTCACCAGTACCTAGAGCAGCAGTCTCAATGCCCGGGTCGGGCGGGAAACACCGGTAACAGTCACCCTCATCACTAATAGTCACAGCATACATGGCAGAAAGAATAGCATCAAAGTCAAGAAAAAAGATAGCTACGCCCGCCCTAGACAGCTCACCCCAGCGGGGGATCTCCGTGGCCTCCGGAAACTGGTGACGCCAAGCGTCCGTCAGGCGGCCAAAGCAGAGCTGGGTAGGGTGCGCACTCCCACACTGCTCACCCGTGCGGTCGCCGGTGCGGAGGACGTAGGTGCACGGACCAGTACCCCCACCCCGCTGGCGTGCAGCGTACCACTCACGGAGCTGCTGAGGGGGGGGGGATGTCACGAGTGCGCTGCTGCTGCTGTTGGCGCTGACCACCACCGGAGCCGACCCTCTGCGCAGCGCCACCCCGACCAGCTCCACCTCCTCTGCCACCGCCTCCTCCACCGCCGCCACCCCCGCCACCTCCGCTCCCACCGCCACCGCCGCCGCCTCCGCCTCCACTGCCGCCACCGACACCTCCACCCCTGCCACCACCCCCACCGCCACCCCCACCCCCCTCCACTGCCTTCACCGCCGCCTCCACCACCCCCGCTAGCTCCTCCAGCGCCCCTGCCCCCCTTGCCCTTGCCAGGGCGGCGTCTCCCGCTAGGGGTAGACGCCGCACCGACCGACTCAAGCCCAACGAGGTCGGCCGCAGCAGTAGAGGCAACAGAGGGCAAAAGGGGGGAGGGGGAACACCCCTCAAAGATGGGGGTGCGCGGGTCACCACGAGAGGCTCCTACAGCGACTATGCTCTTCTAAGCCGCTAAGAGGGCCTTCTCGAGGAGGTCAACATTGAGAGTGGTGGGACAGATTGAGAGGAAGTGGTCCCTGACTACGCGAAGGGAGTCAGGGAGGCGGGTGACTATGTAGTAGAGAGTGATGTACATGGGGGGGGGGTTTCTTGGCGCAAGACTCAGCAGGAAGCGCAGCGCGGTAGCGAGTGTCACTAGTGCGTAGGTGCGTAATGAGGTCAGCGACTGTGGGCAAGGCAGCAAGGTCAGGAAAGAGGTACAGTAGCATGAGGCGGCTCAGTGCAGCAGTGGCAGGGCAGGAGTAGCGTGCAACTACATCGGCGTACAAGGTCTGAGCACTCTTGTACTGGCTAAAGTGCGCACGCTCAGAGGTAGGCAGGTGGCGACGCACAGCAAGACGTGCAGCAGCATCGCGCGTGGCCCACTGTGAGCAAACAGTGGCGTCAGGATCAGCAGCAGGGGCAGGAGAGGCACCAGAGGTGAGGTTAAAGAGAGAGAGACCGTCTGCCCTATCGCACTGTAAGAAAAGCTGCAGGTCATCTATCCAGACGTCAAAGTCAATGGCCCGACCCTCAGCGTCAAAAGCGAGGACACTAGGGGTAGCCATGACAGCAGTAGACTAGCAGCGCAAACAGTAGGGTGAGGGCAGTGCCGTGAAAGAGGCGCTGCTCTTACTGGACAGGGCGGCTCGGGCGGCTCGGCTGCAGGGCGACTCGGCGGCTCGGCAGTTGGGCGGCTCGGCGGCTTGGCTGCTCGGCGGCTGGGCGGCTCGGCTGCTGGGCGGCTCGGCTGCTGGGCGGCTCGGCTGCTGGGCGGTCCGGCGGGGCCGCTGAGAGGGCGGCGTCCGGGGCCGCTGGGAGGAGGCGGCGGGGCCGCTGTGAGGAGGTGGCGGGGCCGCAAAGGTAGGTGGCGGGGGCCGCAGGTAGGTGGCGGGGCCGCTGGTAGGCGGCGGGGCCGCAGGTAGGTGGCGGGGCCGCAGGTAGGCGCCTGGGGCCGCACAGGTAGGTGGCGGGGCCGCGGGTAGGTGGCGGTGCCGCAGGTAGGTGGCGGGGCCGCAGGTAGGTGGCGGGGCCAGCAGGTAGGTGCCGGGGGCCGCACAGGTAGGTGGCGGGGCGCGGGTAGGTGGCGGGGCTGCAGGTAGGTGGCTGGGCCGCGGGTAGGTGGCGGGGCCGCAGGTAGGTGGCGGGGCCGCTGGTAGGTGGCGGGGCCGCAGGTAGGTGGCGGGGCCAGCAGGTAGGCGCCGGGGCCGCACAGGTAGGCGTCAGGGCCGCAGGTAGGCGCCGGGGCCGGTAAGGGCGGCGTCAGGGCTGCAGGGCGGCGCGAGGGCCGCTGGGTAAGCAACGAGGCCGCAGGGCGGCGCCGGGAAAGGGCGGCGCGATGGCCGCGGGGTAGGCGACGAGGCCGCAGGGCGGCGGGTCGGGGCCAGGAAGGGCGGCGCGAAGGTTGCAAGGCAGGCGATGGGGCCGCTAGGGCGGCGCGTCGGGGCGAGAAAAGGGGGAGAGCGCGACTCGGGCTAGGGCTGAGCGCGCTCCGGGCAGGAAAAAAAATGTCGGATTGGTGGGCCCTAGGAACAGTTCCCACGAGGGAACCTGCTCGATACCATGAGAGAATTGAAACGAGAATGAATGAACTATGAAACAGTTGGGTACAAGTACTAACCCTAATTGGGTTGTACCCCATATGGGCTACCCCACTACAGCCTACACAAAAGCATAAGCTATAATGTTCTGACAATGCATACCGACCAACTGACCAGCACATTACTTATTGTCAGAATCCCAACCACTAGACCATTAGGATAAAGGGCTTATTTCAGTAGCGGGTCAGTGCGCCCATAACCCCCCCAGACGAACGCGCTTGTAACCCTCTCCAGGATCAATCGGGCATCCACAGTGCATATCTACTGACACCCCCCCACACTGGGAGGCCCACGACTAAGCACAGCGGCAACGGCCTACATGTGCATACACCGGGAATCGAACCGAGACCGCTCTGATACCATGTCAAAATCCCAAACCAATAGACCATTGGGATAAAAGGGCTTATTTCAGTAGCGGGTCAGTGCGCCCCATAACCCCCAGGCGAACGCGCCTGTAACCCTCTCCAGGATCATCGGGCATCCACAGTGCATATCTACTGACACTTATATTTATATAGATGCAGTTAGTACCATATTGTTGCTAGTCCACTAGATTAGGCCTTCTATTTCAACAACACTAGATTATTACCTTTCTGATCCACATAATTTGGAGAATTTCAGAGTCTCAGTTCTGCCTTGTACCTACACACAAGCGTGCACACTGATCGAACCGATTGACAAATTACTCTCTCTGTACAAATACAGTGAATACCATTTATATTCCATTTCCTTTAAATCATACCATTCCCACCCCTACCATGTTTTAACCTATTGGATCTATATAATTTGGCAGATATAGACATTCCAGTCGTACATGGTACATGCACTACAACGCGCATACCGACCAAACTAACCAGCGCATTACCGTATTCTCCCGGACAAAATAATCCCCTAAGATAGTACACCACCGGGTAGCTTGTGCGGGGTGGGTGCTATGGGCGACCCTCGTTTCTACTATACCCCCCCTTTTGAGTGATTTTTTAGAACACCCCACCTTTTCGTACAGATTCCTATTAAAGCTGTTATCGAGTCAGATTCCTTATGAGAGAATATCGCGAGAATCGCTTCCTAGATGAAATTTCGCATGTACTTTCACTTAGAATCTGCGGACATTTCCCCCCTCCCACAATCTCGCTGTCGCCACCCTGACGAATCTTTTGCTGCAATGTGGACATTCCCCCCCTCCCACAATCTCGCTGTCGTCACGCTGACGAATCTTCCGCTGCAAGTGGCCCCGAAAGGTGAAACTCAAAATCTCGCCTCAAACTGTGATGTTAAAACGACCATTGAAACACCCAACACAATCTAATGAAAGAATCATCTTGCATTAAAATATACCATATATAACCACCCGGGTATTATATAGGACTTTCCGTTGAGAGGACCCACCCCCCTTTTTTTTCCCTGTGCTTATCATAATACCCCCCGGGTGTTATGTCCGGGAGAATACGGCACTTATGTTTGTAAAGACAGTTAGTACCATATTCTTGCCAGCCCACTAGATTATGACATCTACTTCAACAACACTAGGTTCTAACCCTTCCGATCCACATAATTTGAGAGAGTCCAGAGTTCCGGTTCCGCCTTGTATCTGCACACAAGCGTGCATACTGACCGAACAAACCCACGCATTATTCTCTATGTACAAATATAGTGAATACCATATGTACTCCAATTTCCTTTATTTTATACCATTCTTCACCCCCCTACCAGGTTTTAACCTATGGATCTATGTAATTGGCAAATATAGACATTCCAGCCGTACATGGTACCTCCTGCACTACAGACGCGCATACCGACCAAACTGACCAGCGCATTATATGTTTATAGAGATGCAGTTAGTACCATATTATTGCAAGTCCACTAGACTAGGAGTTCTACTTCAACAGCACTAGGTTCTAAACCTTTCCGATCCACATAATTTTGGAGATTTCAGAGTTACAGTTCCGCATTGTACCTGCACACAAGCGTGCATATTGACTGAACCGACGCGCTTTATTCACTCCGTACAGATACCGTGGAAACCATATTTATTGTTGAGACTAAGGCAAAGGGAATGATGTTACTAGGTAGAGATTAGGGTACAAGACTAGAGTGTCGAGAATGTTTTTGTACCCTCTAAGGCTAACCC
>CANXME010002580.1:0-183654 GCA_948144175.1 Closterium sp. NIES-65 | reverse complement strand
TCTCCCAGGAGCAACATAGCGTGCCAAGATGCTAAGAGGGTATGCAAGGGTCAGGTCGAGTGCACGTCATTAGGTACATGAGGCAGCCAACAAGGCTCTGGGTATGGGCCAATCGGCTCTACGGACTCATCCGAAGGCATAGCTGAGAGTGAGTGGGACGAGTAGACAGAGGATGGGCCTAAGGCGAGGAGTACTGAGGTCGAAAGCGCTGAAGGACCTGCTGCACCATGTGTGAGTGAGTCAGGGTAATGGTGCGCTGTGCTCTGTCCCGGGTGATCTGCAAGCCAAGGTAGCTGCGCAGTTCACCCAGGTTTGTGCACATGTGTCTCTTCTGCAGCTCCGACTTTACGTGGGCGAGATCCAGCAGTGTCAGTAGTGGTAAAGACCATGTCGTCGACGTACACGAGGATGTAGAAAGCGGCCAAAGAGGTGTCGGTGTGCAGAAACAGCAACGAGCCGGCAGTAGAAAGAGCAAACCAAGAGCCGCAAGTGTAGTCCTCAGTGTGTCGTGCCACTCAACGGGCGCCTGGCGGAGACCTTAGACTGGCTCGCCGGAGGCTCCACTGGGGGTACCAGGAGGAAGCGACCAAGTGAAGCCAGGTGGGCGGCACAGCCAGATCTCCTCGTGCAAGCTGCCCTGCAAGAAAGCTGTGCTGAAGTAAAAGAGAGTGAAGCTCGTAGTCAGGCTGAGCGGCTATGTGCAGCAGCACCCGAAGAGTGGTCATCTTCGGGGCGGAGAAGAAGGTTTGAAAGTAGTCGAATCCCTGCCGCTGATTGAAGCCTTTGAGCCACATAACGCGCCTTGAAGACAGGTGGAGAACCCGGCGGCCGCTTCACCCTGAAAATCCAAATGCCACTAAACGATGTTCGCCCCAGGTGGGGGAACCTCGTCGACGTAGGTGCCTGTGGACTTCCAGGAAGCCATCTATGCGTCCATGGCTGACTGCCACTGTGAGGAGTAAGGATCCTCGATCGCCTCAGCGTACGATCAAGGAGTCGGATGTCTGGTGCATCCGGGTCTCCCTTAGGGGCAATCAGCGTGGACACGAGATGAGGCAAAGCAGCAGAAAAACACTGGAACTCCTCCTGCCTGTCCTCAAGGACGTCCGTGCTAAGAGCACACTCACCCCCGATGGACGGAGGACAGACACACGTAGAACTCAGCAACAAGACTAGCGGCGTAGTCTAGACAACAGCGAGCAGCAAAGTCGACAAGCTCAGCAACAAGGCAGATGCAGAAGTGGACTCAAAGGAAGGGTCAGTGACAAAAGTAGCCAAGAGACACGTGACAGTAGGACTGGCAGCACGAAGAGAGTCAGACTCCGGGTCAGCAAGAACAGGAAGAGAGGACTGCGGAGGAGATGCCAACGGGACATGCAGAGGAGTAGTGGAAGGACGCAGTGCCATCTGGTGTGTGCCTTGGACCGCAAGAGGACGCGGAAGCAGAACACGACTACTAATGCAAGCAGCACGAACAGGCGACGCAGGACGAGACACAGGCTCACGGCGCTCAGCAAGACCTCTAGTAGGATCAGTGTAGGGAGAAGGAGCAGGCAGGGGGGAGGCGGGCTGTAACTGTGACTGCGACTGGACAGGCTGTGGACACTCTAAGGGACGAGCAGGACCAGTAGAAGCGGGAGACCAAGAACCTGCTCAAGGAGCGGAAGAAAGTACGGCCGCGGCCGCGCAGCGCCTCTAGAAACAGCAGGGACAGCTGTAGTACCCCCAGTGGCAGCACCAGCGCTAGCAGCACCTCCAGCTCTAGCAGCGCCAACTCCAGCACCCTAAGCAGCACCAGCGCTAGCAGCACCTCCAGCGCCAACACCCCTAGTAGCTTCAGCTCTAGCAGCGCCAGCAGCTCCAGCTCTAGAAGCTCAAGCAGCACCAACTCTAGCAGGACCGCTTGCTCCAGCACCGCCAGCAGCTCCACCACCAGGAGCACCTCCAGGCCCAGCAGCTCCAGTACGTCCAGCAGCACTAGCAGCACCTCTAGGAGGACCAACTCCGGCAGCCTCAGCAGCACCCCTAGTCCCAGCAGCTCCTATACTCCAGTACGAGCACCTCCAGGACCAGTGGCTCGTGTTCCTCCAGCGCCAACCCCATGGTCAGCAGCAGCAGTAGCACCTCCAGCTCCAGCAACACGGCTCCAGCGCCTGGCAAACCACTCACGCAGCTCCCGTGGAGAGGGTAGCTCCCGCCGAGACGAAGCACCCAAAGGGCCCCCAGACCTAGCACCGCCAGAGCCCACACGAGCAGAACTAGCACCCCAGGCTCTGCACCCCCAGGCTCTGCACCTCCAGGCTCAGCACCCCAGGCTCAGCACCCCTAGACTCAGCACCCCCAGGCTCAGCACCCTAGTAGCACCAGAGTCAACACCTACCTCCACAAGCTCGACTGCGTCTACCTGGGACACACCTGACGGGCCGGGACCCTGAGGGGGGAGAGGGTCTACCGGGGGGGGACCTCGCGCAAGGAAGAGTGGTGGCTGGGGGATGGCGCAGTGCGGTAGGGGAAGAGACGGTATTAAGGCACCGACTCGTCAAAGGTGACGTCCTGGGAGGACAGAACACGGCGCGAGGTGGGGTGGTAAAACTGCCAACCAGGCGCGTTAGGGGGGAAGCCAAGGAAGACGCAGGTAACAGCACGGGGGGACAGCTTGTCTGCACACAAGTCGTAGACAAACGCCCAAGTTCCCTAGACCGAAACGCAGACGCATCGCCAACCTTCTCGGTCCACGGCAAGGCGGGGGAGGTCTCTGGCAAGGAGACCCGGGGCTGAAGGTTGATCTGATGCGCTGCGTACTGAACCGCAAACGGCCACAGAAAATGGGGAGCTGCCGCATGGATCATGGACGTACGAGCGACATCCATGACCATGCCAATGCGGCGCTTAGCAATCCTATTTTGTTGTGGAGAGGCCGAAAGCGTGAACGTCTGGCGGATGCCCTGTGCACGATAGAAGGGTCCAAGAGGGCAAAGGAAAACTCCCCGCCTCTGTCCGAGTGCAGACGCAGAACAGGAAAGTCCGGGTCGAAACTCTCTCTGAGCTGGAGACTAGCTGTGCGGATCCAGTCGATCAACCACCTCAGTGACGTCACCCTTGTTGCGCAAGAGGAACACCGTGGTGTAACGGGAGTAGTCGTCAACCACCAACAGGAAGTTACGCTCGTGACCCTGGCCACGGACGCGGGCGGGGCCCCACACGTCCATGTGGAGAGTCTGCAGCGGAGCCTCTGTCGGAGGAAACTCGGAGGAGTGAGGGGCGGCGCGCTGCCGCCCCTCGACGCAGGGAACGCAGGTAGGGGCAGGCCCTAAAGAGAGGGGAGGGAGGGACCGGGGGACACCAGAGACAAGGTAACGGGAGGTCATGCCTCGGAGACGAGGCAGGGAGGGATGACCAAGGCGGTGGTGCCTGAGGAGAGTCCGGTGGGACAGGAGACGACACGAGCAGGGGGCAGACTCAGGACCAGACCTGGACGTTGCAGCAAACATCTGACTCAATGCAGCTACCTGACCAGACAAGGAAACGGAGGAGACTCAGTAGTCAGTGTGTACAGGCTCGACCCCGGCTGACGAGTAAACGTGGCCAAGTGTTGGCCCGTCTGAGCACACGTGCAGTGGGTCACTCGCTGACTCGAAGGAGTGAAGTGGTCAACCCCCCCATCCTGTAGATCAGCACCACTCACCAAGTTCGTAGAGAACGATGGGAGGTAAAGACCTGACAGGGTGCCAGAAGGGGTTGCCGGACACGGTAAGACAGTGGAGAAATGAGCAAGGATAGGACCCCTAGAGGGGTCTGTCATGGAGACTGCAACCGGCTGACGAAGCGGCGTGTGCGGTCTCGAAAGAAGAAGCAGTAAGCACCCGAGTCAAGGGTGAAGGTGTGCAAGACCGCAGCAGGCGCAGCAGTAGAGAGAGCAGACTCACCAGCACTTGGAGCAGTAGACCCACGAGCACCTAGAGTAGCAGCCTCACCAGCGCCTGGAGCAGGAGACTTACCAGCACCTACAGTAGCAGCCTCACCAGTACCGAGAGCAGCAGACTGGAGAGCGGGGTCAGGCGACTCACACAGGTAACAGGCACCCTCAGCACTAGTAGGCAATGCATACATGGCAGTGAGGATAGCATCATAGTCAAGAGCATAGACATCTACCCTCTGCCTAAGCAGCTCCACCTAGTCGGGGAGCTCAGCCGCGTTGCCAAACTCTTTATGCCAGGGGTCGCTCAGACGGGCGAAGCAGTGGGACTCTGTGTGACCAAATATCCCGAAGGCTGGCCAGTCCTAGCACCAGTGCGAATGACGTACGGGCAGCGAGCAGAACCTCGTGACCCTCCACGCTGAGCGTACCACTCACAAAGCTGTGGGGGCGAAGGGACCGCGTGCACACGACGCTGCAGCTGCACGTGGCCACTACAAGAAGCTCTGGAACTACTCACTCCTGGACTACTCCCACTACGGCCACCCCGACAACCCCAACAAGCGTACCACTCACGAAACTGTTGGGGCGTGAGGGACTCACGCAGACAGCGCTGGAGCTGCATTTGGACACGCCAGGAGCAGCAGTAGCAGTAGAAAGTGCACGAGCAGTAGGAGCAGCACGAGCAGCAGTCCCAGTAGAAAGAGCAGTAGCAGCAAGAGCAGCAGTAGCAGCAGTACGGGCAGGGCAGTGCTCACCAGTGGCGAGAAGGGCAGGCGTACGACGGGGGAAGGGCAAGGGCTCCGCAGTAGCCGCAGGGGCGACTGCTCGAGGGGCGGCTGCTGCAGGGGCGGCTGCTCCAGGGGCGCCTGCTGCAGTGGCGGCTGCTCCAGTTGCGGCTGCTGCAGTGGCGGCTGCTCCAGGGGCGTTTGCTGCAGTGGCGGCTGCTCCAAGGGCGGCTGCTACAGGGGCGGCTGCTGCAGGGGCGGCTGCTGCAGTGGCGGCTGCCGCAGTGGCGGCTGCTGCAGGGGCGGCTGCTCCAGGGGCGGCCGCTGCAAGGGCGGCTGCTCCAAGGGCGGCTGCAGCAGTGGCGGCTGCTCCAGGGGTGACTGCTGCAAGGGCGGCTGCTCCAGGGGCGGCTGCTGCAGTGGCGGCTGCTCCAGGGCTTGCTGCTGCAGGGGCGGCTGCTCCAGGAGCGGCTAATGCAGGGGCGGCTGCTCTAGGGGCGGCCGCTGCAGGGGCGGCTGCTCCTGGGGCGGCTGCAGAAGTGGCGGCTGCTCCAGGGGCGGCTGCTGCAAGGGCGGCTACTCCAAGGGCGGCTGCTGCAGGGGCGACTGCTCCAGGGGCGGCTGTTGCAGTGGCGGCTGCTCCAGGGCGCGGGTTAGGGCAGGGCGCCGCGGCGGGCAGGGGCGACGCCACGAGAGGCGGGGGGCGACGCGCGGGTCCCGGTGAGGCGTCGCGACGAGGCAGGGGCGACGGGGCGGGGACGCGACTGGTGACGGGGCGGGGCCGCAAAGGGGCCGCGAAGGGGCCATGAAGGGCCACGAAGGGGTCGCTAAGGGGGCCTGCAAAGTGGCGACGGGGCGGGGCCGCGAAGGGGCCGCGACGGGGCCTCGAAGGGCGGTGACGGGGCCGCTAGGGGTGGCGACGGGGCCGCTAAGGGGTCGCGAGGGGCCTCGAAGGGCGGCGACGGGGCCGCTAGGGGTGGCGACGGGGCCGCGAAGGGGCCGCGAGGGGCCACGAAGGGGCCGCGAGGGGCCACAAAGGGGCCGCGAAGGGCCGTGAGAGGGGCCGTGAGGGGCCGAGAGAGGGGCCGCTACGGGGCCGTAAGGGAGCGCGACGGGCCGCTAAGGGCAGAGGACGTGACGGGAGGGTAGGCACACGGGGCGCGACTCGGGCAGGGGCGAAGCGCGCTCCTTGCAAGAAAAAAAAAATCGATTTTCGGTGGGCCCTAGGAAACGTTCCCACTAGGGAGCCTGCTCTATACCATGTGAAAGAACGAGGAATGAATGCAATAGGAAACAGGTGGGTACAAGTAGGAAATCCTAAAAGTGTTGTACCCCATATTGTCTACCCCACTACAGCCTACACAGACTATAGCATATGAGTTTGACACGCTGCACTGTTTCTTTCCTCGGCGTTTTTTTCGGTACTAGTTTGACTTTGTCAGAATGCAGCAGCGCGACGGACGACTGCGATCGCTGCTTCACGATCATCGGTTCTTGATTGATCGCGATTGAAATTCGCGTCAGCAGGTTCCCTCTCTTTCTCGTCAGTCTTCGATCGACAGATTGACATCTGCTTCATCAACGGCCCACATTCCAACTTCTACTTTATTTTGGGCCAATTTATCGTCGACTGTCAGATCGAAATTGGCCTTCATCAACGGCCAACATTCCAACCTTTTCAAAAATATTGTCCAAGGCATTTCAGCTGTCGGATTCAGCTTAAGAGGAGATCTACGGCATCCTCGCTAGTGTGGGGTCTGCTTTCATTACAGGGCTGCCTTTTTAAGAAGGTGGGAGAGTGTAAGGATTTACAAATCCTTAATGAGGCACTCGTTAGCGAGGCCATCCCGAGGGTCAAGCGACGAACCTGTCTTGCCTATTTCGTCGCACCGAACCACCCACGAGTCGGCCTCCGCTCCAATCGCAACCATCACCGAGCCATCCCATACCGGACCCCCCGCCTAGCTAGCTTTCCTCTATCTAGGGTACATTCTGTCAAAGAGAGTAGGAGCACGGCCTAGGCTTAGTAGCCTAGGCCACAGTAGGACTAGAACGAGGAGGCGCCAAGTATGAGCTAGAATTGTGTACAGGAATAGAATTGAGAAGGAATGATCGAACTAGCAAGCAGCAGGATACAAATAGCAAACCCTAAGGGGCTGTTCTCACTATTGAGTGCCCCACTGCAGGCTACACAAACAACATATTCTGACACATTCCGCGCTTGACACTTTCTCAAAGAAAGTGTCCCAATCGATTGTGACGTGTATGTACAGCTTATGCTGCCAGTTGTCAGAAAACCGGGCTGCACGTGTATGTTGCCGAACGTATTTATCATTGGACGACGTGAAGTGCGGAAGTGTCGCGCGCTAATTGCAAGCCAGCGCATCACATTTCCAAAGTCGCACGCGGTGCCAAATGTCCCCACATGCTGCATGTACCTGGATAACATTTCAGAGACACAACAATCCCTATCAACGCGTTCAATGCAGCGTGATTGGTTGACAAAACAGACATGGAATTATTGACGCAGCAAATGATTGTGCACCCATACGAAATGACCAATCATAATCGTTCACAGATAATTGTTGCCCCGGTCGTGCAGGGTCGCAATACATTGGTTGTTTCGGATCTGAGTGTCAGAACATATAGCTTATACATTTGTGTAGGCTGTAGTGGGGTAGCCCATATGGGGTACAACCCAATTAGGGTTAGTACTTGTACCCAACTCTTTCATAGTTGAATCATTCTCGTTTCAATTCTCACATGGTATCGAGCAGGTTCCCTCGTGGAAACTGTTCCTAAGGCCCTACTACTGCTTCCGCTGCTACTCGAGGCGTGCGACCTATTTTCGTCTCGACGCGCGCCAACGGCGCGCGGCGATTTTCTTTCTGGCGCGCGCCTTGAGGCGCGCGACCCCGCCTCTCTCGTCGCGGCCCCGCCCTTTGTCGCGGCCCCGCCCTACGTCGCGGCCCCGCCCTACGTCGCGGCCCCGCCCCTCGTCGCGGACCCGCCACCTCTCGTCGCGGCCCCGCCATCTCTTGTCGCGGCCCAGCCACTCTCGTCGCGGCCCCGCCCTTTGTTGCGGCCCCTGCCGCCCTTCGTCGCGGCCCCTGCCGCCCTTCGTCGCGGCCCCTGCCGCCATTCTCCACCGCGGCACCGAGTTGCTGCCGGGCAGCTGTAGCTGCCGAGCCGCCCGAGTCGCCCGAGCCGCCGAGCCGTAGTTGCTGCAGTGGTGCCGTGCCACCGAGTCGCCGAGTCGTCGAGCCTGCTCTTCCCACCACTGGTGAACCCCTGCCTTACTAGCGCGCTGCCCTGCTGCTTGCTTGGCTGCCTGCCTTACTGCTGCTATTCCTGCTCCTGCTTCTACTAGCGGCGGCCAGATGCAGCTCCAGCGACGCCCCACCCTGCGCGTCTCTCACGCCCCAGCAGCTTCGTGAATGGTACGCTCAGAGTAGAGGGTCTCTCAGTTCTGTTCGCTGCTCTTACGTGATTCGCACTGGTGCTCGGACTGGCAGCCTTGTGGGACGCCTAGTCACACACCGTCCCGTTGCTTTGCCCGTCTGAGCGACGCCTGGCATACCGAGTTTGGCGACGAGGCTGAGCTCCTCGACTGGGTGGAGTTGCTTAGGCAGAGGGTAGATATATTTGCTCTTGACTATGATGCTATTCTCACTGCCATGTATGCATTGCCTACTAGTGCTGACCGTGCCGGTCACCTGTGCGTACCGCCTGACCCGGGTATAGAGCCTGCTACTCTAGCTGCTGGTGCGGCTGCTGCTCTGGGTGCTAGTGTGTCTCCTGCTCCAGGTACAGGTGCTGCTGCTGCTCTAGGTGCTAGTGAGTCTGCTTCCTCAGGTGCGGGTGAGTCTGCTCTCTCAGGTACCGCGTCGGCCTCCGGCCTCTCACACCTTCACCCTTGACTCGGGGGGCTTCCCGCTCCTTCTTTCGAGACTGCACCACACTCACGCCCGCTTGGTCGGCCAGTTGCAGTCTCTCTGGCAGACCCCTCTGGGGGCCCTGTCCTTGCTCACTTCTCCACTGTCCTCCCGTGTCCGGCGGCCCCTCTGGCACCCTGTCTGGTCTTTACCTCCCCTCGTTCTCTACGAACTTGGTGAGTGGTGCTGACCTGCAAGATGCGGGGGTTCACCAGTTCACTCCTGCGAGTCAGTGGGTGAACCACTGCACAGACGCTCGGACAGGCAGACACCTGGCCACGTTTTACTCGTCGGCCGGGGTCGAGCCTGTACACACTGACCACTGCGTCTCCTCCAGTTGCTGAGCCTGGTAGGGTAGCTGCGTCGGGTCAGGTGTTTGCTGCAGCGTCCAGGTCTGGTCCTGAGTCTGCCCCCTGTTCGTGTCGTCTCCTGTCTCACGAGACTCTCCTCTGGCACCACCGCCTTGGTCACCCCTCTCTGCTTCGGCTCAGAGGCATGGCCTCTCGTCTTCTTGTTTCTGGTCTCCCCCGGTCCCTCCCTCCCCTTCCTCAGGGCCCTGGCCCTACCTGTGTCCCCTGTGTCGAGGGGCGCCAGCGTGCTGCCCCTCACTCCTCCCAGTTTCCTCCGACAGAGGCCCCGTTGCAGACGCTTCACATGGACGTGTTGGGCCCAGCCCGCGTCTGTGGACAGGGTCACGAGCGCTACTTCCTGCTAGTTGTTGACGACTACTCGCGTTACACCGCAGTCTTCCCCTTGCGCAAGCAAGGGTGATGTCACTGAGGTGCTGATCGACTGGATCCGCGCAGCTCGTCTCGAGCTCAGGCAGAGCTTTGGCTCGGACTTTCCTGTTCTGCGTCTGCACTCGGACAGAGGCGGAGAGTTTTTCCTCTGGCCTTCTGAGAGCCTACTGTCGCGCATGGGGCATCCGTCAGACCTTCACGCTTCCGGACTCTCCGCAGCAAAATGGGATTGCTGAGCGCCGCATTGGCATGGTCATGGACGTCGCTCGTACGTCTATGATGCATGCGGCTGCCCCCCATTTTCTGTGGCCGTTTGCGGTCAGGTACGCGGCGCATCAGATCAACCTTCACCCCAGGGTCTCCAGGCCGGAGACCTCCCCAGCCTTGCTGTGGACGGGGAAGGTTGGCGATGCGTCGGCGTTCCGGGTCTGGGGATCTCGGGCGTTTGTCCGCGACTTGTCTGCGGACAAGTTGTCCCCTCGTGCTGCTCCTTTGCGTCTTCCTGGGGTTCCCCCCTGACGCGCCAGGGTGGCAGTTCTACCACCCCACCTCTCTCCCCGTGTTCTGTCCTCCCAGGACGTCACGTTTGACGAGTCGGTCCCCTACTACCGCCTCTTCCCCTACCGCACTCCGTCCCCTCCCCCCGCCCCCGCTCTTCCTTGTACCAGGTCCCCCCCAGGTAGACCCCCTCCCCCCTCAGGGTCCTGCCCCTTCAGGTGTGTCCCAGGTAGACGCAGTCGAGCCTATCGAGGTCACTGGTGACTCTGGTGCTGCTGAGGGTGCTGAGCCTGGGGGTGCTGAGCCTGGGGGTGCTGAGGCCTGGGGGTGCTACACCTGGGGGTGCTTTGCCTGGGGGGTGCCGGGCCTGGGGGTGCTGAGCCTGGAGGTGCTCCGCCTGGAGGTTCTCTGGGTGCTTCGTCTCGCCGGGAGCCACTCTCTCCACAGGAGCTGCGCGAGTGGTTTTCCGGCGCTGGAGCCGTGCTGCTGGTGCTGGAGGTTCTTCGGGCTACTGGGGGTGCTGAGCCTAGGGGTGCTGAGCCTGGGGTTGCTGAGCCTGGGGGTGCTACGCCTGGGGGTGCTGAGCCTGGGGGTGCTGAGCCTGGGGGTGCTGAGCCTGGGGGTGCTGAGCCTGGAGGTGCTCCGCCTGGAGGTTCTCCGGGTGCTTCGTCTCGCCGGGAGCCACTCTCTCCACAGGAGTTGGCGCGAGTGGTTTGCCCGGCGCTGGAGGCCGTGCTGCTGGTGCTGGAGGTCGTCGGCTATTGAGGGTGCTGCTGTTGCGGGTCCCGGAGGTGCTCTTCCTGGAGTACTGGAGCTGCTGGGCCTGCAGGTTCGACTGGAGCTGGTGCTGCTGAGGGTGTTGGCGCTGAGACTACCACTGGCGGTCCTGCTGGGGGTGCTCCTGGTGCTGCTGGAGGTTCTGGAAGCTCCTGGAGGTGCTGCTGGAGCGGGTGCTCCTGCTGGAGGTACTGGTGCTGTCCCTGCTGTTTCTGGCGTCGCCACGCGGCCTCGACCGTACTTCGTTCCACTACTGCAGCAGGTTCTTGGTCTTCCACCTTCTACTGGTTCTCCTCCTCCCTTAGAGTGTCCACAGCCTGTCCCGTCACAGTTACAGTTGCAGCCTACCTCCCCTTTGCGTGCTCCTTCTCCCTACACTGGTCCTACTGGGGGTCTTGCTGAGCGTCGTGAGCCTGCGTCTCGCCCTACGTTGCCTGTCCGTGCTGCTCGCGCTAGTGGTCGTGGTTCGCGTCCGCGTCCTCCTCCTGATCCCTGGCACGCACAGGATGTCTCTGCGTCCGTCTACTGCTCCTCTACGTGCCCCTTTGCCTTCTCCTCCTGAGTCCTCTCTTCCTGCTCTTGCCGACCCGGAGTCGGACTCTCTTCGTGCTGCCAGTCCTACTCTCACGCGTCTCCTGGCCACTGTTGTCACTGACCCTTCTTTCGAGTCTACTGCTGCGTCTGCCCTAGTTGCTGAGCTCATCGACTTTGCTGCTCGCTGTCGCCTAGACTACGCTGCTAGTCTTGTCGCTGAGTCTGAGTCTGTCTGTCCTCCGTCCGTCGGGGGTGAGTGTGCCCTTGGCACGGACGTCCTTGAGGACAGGCAGGAGGAGTTCCAGTGTCTGGCAGCTGCTTCACCTCATCTCTTGTCCGTACTGCTTACCCCTGAGGGAGACCCGGATGCACTTGACATCCCTACTCCGCGCTCTTACGCGGAGGCGATAGAGGGTCCCTACTCCTCTCAGTGGAAGGCAGCTATGGATGCAGAGATGGCTTCTTGGAAGTCCACAGGCACCTACGTTGACACTGTCCCCCCTCCTGGGGCGAACATTGTCAGTGGCATATGGATTTTCAGGGTGAAGCGGCCGCCGAGTTCTCCGCCTGTCTTCAAGGCGCGTTACGTGGCTCGTGGCTTCAGTCAGCGGCAGGGAGTTGACTACTTTCAGACCTTCTCCCCCACCCCGAAGATGACCACTCTTCGGGTACTGCTGCACGTTGCTGCTCACCGTGACTACGAGCTGCACTCTCTCGACTTCAGCACTACTTTCTTGCAGGGCAGCCTGCACGAGGAGATCTGGCTGCGCCGCCACCTGGCTTCACTGGGTCTTTCCCTCCTGGTACCCAGTGGAGTCTCCGGCGTCCAGTCTACGGTCTCCGCCAGGCGCCACGTGAGTGGCACGACACACTGAGGACTACGCTTGCGGCTCTTGGATTTGCTCCTTCTACTGCCGACCCGTCGCTGTTTCTGCGCACCGACACCTCTCTGCCGCCGTTCTACATCCTCGTGTACGTCTACGACTTTGTCTTTGCCACAGTTGACACTGCTGGACTCGCCTACGTGAAGTCTGAGCTGCAGAAGAGACACACGTGCACAGACCTGGGTGAACTGCGCAGCTAACTTGGCTTGCAGATCACCCGGGATAGAGCACGCCGCACCATTACCCTGACTCAGTCACACATGGTGCAGCAGGTCCTTCAGCGCTTCGGCTTCACGTACTCCTCGCCTCAGGCCACTCCTCTGCCTACTCGCCACTCACTCTCAGCTCTGCCTTCGGATGAGTCCGTAGAGTCGAGTGGCCCGTATCCAGAGCTTGTTGGATGCCTCATGTACCTGATGACCTGCACACGGACCTGACCTTGCATACCCTCTTAGCATTCTTGCACGCTATGTTGCTCCTGGGAGACACCGACCAGAGCACATGGCTGCAGCAAAGAGGGTGTTGCGCTACTTGTGCAGTACGTCGGTCATGGGGCTAGTGCTTGGAGGGCGGAGTCAAGTGGTCCTCACTGGGCACGCAGACGCTTCTTGGCTGACGACCAGGCTACGCAGCGGTCGTCCCAGGGTTACACCTTCAGCCTTGGTTCCGGCTCTGTTTCGTGGCGGGCTACTCGCTCGTCTTCTGTTCTCGGCTCCAGTTGTGAGGCTGAGATCTACGCCGGGGCCATGGCTGCTCAGGAGCTTCGCTGGCTCACCTACCTGCTGACCAACCTTGGAGAGCCGCCTCGTTCTCCTCCAGTCCTGTACGTAGACAACAAGGCCGTGCTGGCCTTGTGTCGAGAGCAGAGACTGGAGCACAGAACAAAGCACATTGCTCTCCGCTACTTCCTTGCTAGTGAGCTACAGCAGCGTGGTCAGTTGCGGCTTGCGTACGTTGGCCTCTGAGGCCAACACTGCTGATGTTTTCACCAAGGCACTTCCGCCTTGTGATCATCAGCGCTTCTGCACTCAGCTGGGTCTTGTCCCTGTCTTGCCTCACTTGCTCACCCCTTGACCTTGTTTGTACTATTACATATATATATACCTGCTCTTGCTTGTCTAGCCTTATATATATATGTAATCCTGCATGTGAACTGGCCTTATGGCCTTGAACTTGTGCTCGGAATGTGTGGTGACTTTGTGATCCACCCCTGGGCTTGCTTTGCTTTGCTTTGCTTGACTGGTCTTGTGACCCCTTGTTCTCCCCACTTTGCCTATGGGGGTGTGTCAGAACATATAGCTTATACATTTGTGTAGGCTGTAGTGGGGTAGCCCATATGGGGTACAACCCAATTAGGGTTAGTACTTGTACCCAACTCTTTCATAGTTGAATCATTCTCGTTTCAATTCTCACACAGAGGTCCCGAGACATTTGAGGGCGACTCGGGCCAAAAGTGATTGGGACACTTTCTTTGAGAAAGTGTCCAGCGCGGAATGCACCTTTAGGCCTCGCTACTTCATTGTTTCTTGATTCTGTAATTCTCATTCTCGTTATTCGATATTCTGCATACTCTGCAAGTTCATTCATAACACCATCCAGGGCTCTGGCTAGGTTTTTGGCCCGTCTGATTTTTTTTTTTTGGAGAAAAAATTTTGTATGAAGGAAATACGAGCAATCTTAGATGGTCTGATTTTTCAGATGAAACAATGGCACTTGTCTGATTTCTTAGACTAAACATATGGACTTGTCTGGTTTTTGTAGATAACCTTTTAAGATTCAAAGCTGTCTGGTTTTTGTAGATAACCTTTTAAGATTCAAAGCGGAGTTTTGAATGCAAGTGGCGGCAGAAGGAATCGAACCCTGACCTTTGTTACGAGTACCAAAACAGCAGAGGACTAAGCTACTTCACACAAGAAATGATGACACCAATGTTTCTTAGAATCTAGTAGCAGGAATGAATAGACTAGATCAGGGTTTTGGTACAAATATGAAACCCTAATGAGGTTGTACCCCATATTGGCTACCCCACTACAGCCTACACATATACGACATACATATAATTTGACACACCCCCATAGGCCAAAGTGGGGGAGAGTAAGGGGTCACAAGACCAGTCAAGAGAAGCAAAGCAAGCTCTTGGTGGATCACAACGTCACCACACACACTGAGCACAAGCAAAGGGCCACAAGGCCGGTTCACATGCAGAGGTATATATGCAACAACAACAGCACAGTGATCTCTGCCTAGCAGGAGCAAGCATGCAGGTATATATATATATCACAGTACACGCAGAGCCTACTGTCAGTAGATCTACACTGTGGATGCCCGATTGATCCTGGAGAGGGTTATAGGCGCGTTTTCCTAGGGGGTTATGGGCGCACTGACCCGCTACTGAAACAAGCCCATTTATCCCAATGGTCTAGTGGTTGGGATTCTGACATGGTATCAGAGCGATCTCGGGTTCGATTCCCGGTGTATGCACATGTAGGCCGGTGCCGCTGTGCTTAGTCCTGGGCCTCCCGGTGTGGGGGGTTGTCAGAATTATATTCTTATACCTGCATGTAGTTCTGGCTGTAGTGTAGATATGAACTTTATAGGGGGTGCACCTCTTTCTTCACTTGTTTGCTATATGTACTCTCTTGCTATAGTGAACCCCCATTCTCCTTCTCAACTCTCTCGATAATTTCCTTACCCTCGAACTCTCTAGCCATGGCTCCTAAGTCATACTAGTATCATGACAGGGGTGTCAGTAGATCTGCACTGTGGATGCCCAATTGATCCTGGAGAAGGTTACAGGCGCGTTTGCCTGGGGGGTTATGGGCGCACTGACCCGCTACTGAAACAAGCCCTTTTATCCCAATGGTCTAGTGGTTGGGATTTAGACACCTACAGCAAATGAGGAAATGTAGGCACAAGGCCCAACAAAGTACAAAAGCGCTGATGATCACCAGGTGGAAGTGCCTTGGTGAATATATCAGCAGTGTTGGCCCGAGTGGCCACGTGAGCAAGACGAAGCTGACCACGCTGCTGCAACTCTCGAGCAAGGAAGTAACGCAGAGCGATGTGCTTCATTCTGTGCTTCGTTCTGTGCTCCAGTCTGTGCTCCTTACACAACGCAATGGCGGCCTTGTTGTCAACCTACAGCACTAGAGGAGAACGAGGGCCGCTCTCCCAAGTCAGTCAGCAGGTAGGTAAGCCAGTCTAACTCCTTTGCAGCCATGGCTGTGGCATAGATCTCAGGCTCACAACTGGAGCTGAGAACTGAAGACGAGCATGTAGAACGCCAAGAAACTGAACCAGAGCAAAGGCTGAAGGTGTAACCCTATGACGACCGCTACGTAGCTTGGTTGTCAACCCAAGAAGCGTCTGAGTGCCTAGTCAGGACAACGTCGCTCCGTCATCCAAGCACGAGCCCCATGCCTGATGTACTGCACAAGTAGCACAGTACCCTCTTAGTAGCATACAGGTGCACCTTTAGGTGCCGACCAGGAGCCACGTAGCGAGCCAGAAGGCCAAGAGGGTACGCAAGGTCAGGACGAGTGCAGGTCATCAGGTACATGAGGCAGCTGACTAGCTCTTGGTAAGGACCACTCGGCTCTACGGACTCGTCCGAAGGTGGAACTGAGAGCGAGTGACCTATAGCCAAAGGAGTGGCCTGTGCCGAGGACCAGGTGAAGCCGAAGCGCTGAAGGACCTGCTGCACCATGTGTGACTAAGTCAGTGTGATGGTGCGGCGTGCTCTGTCTCGGATGATCTGCAAGCCAAGGTAGCTGCGCAGCTCACCCAGGTCTATGCACGTGTGTCTCTTCTGCACCTCCGATTTCACCAGAGCAAGAGCCTCAGTATCAGTAGTGGTAAAGACCACGTCGTCGACGTACACGAGGATGTAGAACGGCGGCAGCGAAGTGTCGGTGCGCAAAAACAGCGACGGGTCAGCAGTCGACGGAGCAAACCCAAGAGCCGCAAGTGTCGTCCTCAGTGTGTCGTGCCACTCACGCGGTGCCTGGCGGAGAGCGTAGACTGGCCGCCTGAGGCTCCACTGGGTACAAGGAGGGAACGACCCAGTGAAGCCAGGTGGGTGGCGCAGCCAGATCTCCTCGTTCAGGCTGCCCTGTAAGAAGGCTCTTGTGAGAGTACGACGGCTTATGCCAGCTATGCTTACTTGCCTTACTTTATTATGCTATTTCTAGCATAGGATAACTATATGCATGCATGAATTGCTTGATTGCCTAGGCTAGGTGCTTTCCTATATTTTATTATAGTTATAGCACCGAGCTAGGTTGCGTGCACTGAATTCTGGCTTTTCGGTTGCCACCGAATTTCCTTCTACCGAAATTCGGAAAGGATCTCTTCGGGACGTTTCGCGACCCGCGGAACCTTCGCGTAACACCTGGTTACGCGGCCTTGTGTCAAGCCTATATGTAGCCTCGTGTTGTACCCAGGTGATTTATTCAATTAACATTCTCTTGTCTGAGCTCGATCCTAGATCCTCACAACTCTGCTGAAGTCAATAGAGTGAAGCTCATAGTCACGCTGAGCGGCAACGTGCAGCAGCACCCAAAGAGTGGTCATCTTCGGGGTGGGGGAGAAGGTCTGGAAGAAGTCGACTCCCTCCCGCTGACTGAAGCCTCGAGCAACGTAACGAGCCTTGAAGACAGGCGGAGAACCTGGCGGTCGCTTCACCCTGAAAATCCACATGCCATCGACGATGTTCGCCCCAGAAGGGGGAACCTCGTCAACGTAAGTGCCTGTGGACTTCCAGGATGCCATCTTTGCGTCCATGGCTGTCTGCCAGTGAGAGGAGTAAGGACCCGCGATCGCCTCAGCGTAAGAACGCGGAGTCGGGATGTCTGGTGCATCCGGGTCCTCCCTCAAGGGCAAGCAGCATGGACACGAGATGAGGCGCATCGGCTGCAAGACACTCAAAGTCCTCCTGCCTGTCCTCAAGTATGTCTGTTCCAAGAGCACACTCACCCCCGACGGACGGAGGACAGACATACTCAGACTTAGCAACAAGACTAGCGGCGTAATCTAGACAACAGGCACAAGCAAAGTAAACATGCTCAGCGACTAAGGCAGACGCAGCAGCAGATTCAAACGACGGGTCAGTGACAATAGTGGCGAGGAGACGCATGACATTAGGGTGAGCAGCACGAGCACGATCACACTCAGGCTCTGGACTGTCAGAAAGAGAAGACACAGGAGGGGACGGCAAGGGAACACAATGCGGAACAAAGGAAGGACGCAGGGCCATGAGGTGTGTGCCGGGGACAGCCGGCGGACGCTCACGAGGAACACGACGACCAGTACAACTAGTGCGGACAGTGCGAAACAGGCGATACAGGACGAGATGCAGGCTCACGACGCTCAGCAAGACCGCCTGTCAGCTTAGTGTTAGGAGAAGGAGCAGGCAGCGGTGAGTCATGCTGTACCGGAAGACCAGTAGAAGACGGGAGGCTATGAACCTGGCGAAGCACAGAGCAGGCAGTGGCAGAGACGAAGGTGACGGCGGAGCGAAATATAATGGCGGCGGTGCAGTGCCACCAGCACCAGTAGCTCCAGCACCTCATGCAGCTTCCAGAATCCCGAGCGCAAGCACCCGCAGCAGCTCAAGAACCTCCAGCGCCAGCGCCACCAGCGCTAGCACCTCCAACAGCTCCAGATTCTCCAGCGCCAGCACCCGCAGCAGCTCCAGAACCTCCAGCTCCAGCGCCACCAGCGCCAGAACCTCCAACAACTCCAAAACCTCCAGGGCCAGCACCCGCAGCACTCGTCAAACGTGACGTCCTGGGAGGACAGAAGACGGTGCGAGGTGGGGAGGGAAAACTGCCAACCAGGCGTGTTAGGAGGGAAGCCAAGGAAGACGCAGGGAACAGCACGGGGGGATAGCTTGTCCGCAGACAAGTCGCGGACAAACGCTCGAGATCCCCAGACCCGAAACGCAGACGCATCGCCAACCTGCCTTGTCCACCGTAAGGTGGGGGAGGTCTCTGGCAAGGATATGGAGGTTGAGCTGATGCGGTGGGTACTGAACCGCAAACGGCCACAGAAAATGGGGAGCAGCCGCATGGATCATGGACGTACGAGCGACGTCCATGACCATGCCAATGCGGCGCTCAGCAATCCCATTTTCCCGCGGAGAGGCCGGAAGCGTGAAGGTCTAGCGGATGCTCTGTGCACGTCACAAGGCTCCCAGACGGGCAGAGGAAAACTCCTCGCCTCTGTCATAGTGCAGATGCAGAACAGGAAAGTCCGAGCCGAAACTCTCTCTGAGCTGGAGACGAGCTGCGCGGATCCAGTCGATCAACACCGCAGGTGACGTCACCCTTGCTGCGCAAGGGGAACACCGTGGTGTAACGCGGGGTAGTCGTCAACCACCAACAGGAAGTAACGCTCGTGACCTTGGCCATGGATGCGGGCGGGGCCCCGCACGTCCATGCGAAGAGTCTGCAGCGGAGCCTCTGTCGGAGGAAACTCGGAGAAGTGAGGGGCGGCGCGCTGCTGCCCCTCGACGCAGGGAACGCGGGTAGGGGAAGGTCCCGGAGGGAGAAGAGGGAGGGACTGAGGGAGACCAGAGACAAGGACACGGGAGGCCATACCTCAGAGACGCAAGGAGGGGTGACCAAGGCCGTGGTGCCAGAGGAGAGTCTGGTGGGAGAGGAGACGACATGAGCAGGGAGCAGACTCAGGACCAGACCTGGACGCTGCAGCAAACATCTGACTCGACGCATCTACCTGACCAGGCTTGGCAACCGGAGGAGACTCAGTAGTCAGTGTGTACAAGCTCGACCCCGGCCGACGGGTAAACGTGGCCAAGTGTCGGCCCGTCGAGCACACGTACAGTGGGTCACCCGCTGACCCGCAGGAGTGAACTACTCAACCCCCCCATCCTGTAGGTCAGAACAACTCACCAAGTTCGTAGAGTTTGAGGGGAGGTAGAGACCTGGCAGGGTGCCAGAGGGGGCTCCCGGACACGGTAAGACAGTGGAGAGAAGCGAGCAAGGACAGGACCCCCAGAGGGGTCCGCCAGGGAGACTGCAACCGGCCGATTAAGCGGCGTAAGCGTGGTGCGGTCTCGAAAGAAGGAGCGGGAAGCACCCGAGTAAAGGGTGAAGGTGTGTAAGGCCTGAGCTCACGCGGTACCTGAGAGAGCAGACTCACCAGCACCTGGGGCAGCAGACGCACGAGCACCTAGAGTAGCAGCCTCACCAGGACCTAGAGCAGTAGCCTCAATGCCCGGGTCAGGCGGAACACAAAGGTAACAGTCTCCCTCATCACTAGTAGACAGAGCATACATGGCAGCAAGAATAGCATCATAGTCAAGATCAAAGATAGCAGCCCCCGCCCTAGACAGCTCTCCGCAACGAGGGATCTCAGTGGTGTCACGGAAGTGGTGACGCCAAGCGTCCATCAGGCGGCAGAAGCAGCGCTGGGTGGAGTGCGAGCCCCCGCACTGCTCACCAGCGCGGTCGCCGGTACGGAGGACGTAGGTATAGGGACGAGTACCCCCACCTTGCTAATGCGCAGCGTACCACTCACGAAGCTGCTGGGGGGACGGAGTCTCACCAGTGCACTGCTGCAGCTGGCGCGGACCACTATCAGAGCCACTCCTCTGCGCAGAGCCGCGACCAGCTCCACGCTACCACTGCCGCCTCCGCCACCTCTGCCGCCGCCGCTCCCACTCCACCGCCGCCGCCTCCTCCGCTTCCACTCCTGCCACCGACACCTCCACCCCCGCCACCCACTCCCACCACCAGCCCCACCCCCTCCACTGCCTCCACCGCCACCTCCACCGCCCCCGCCAGCCCTTCCAGCGCCCTTGACCCCCTTGCCCTTGCCGGTGCAGCGTCTCCCGCTAGGGGCAGACGCAGCTACGACCGACTTGAAGCCAACGAGGTCGACGGCAACAGCAAAAGCAACAGAGGGCAACATGGGGTAGGGGGAGCACCCCTCAAAGAAGGGGGCACGAGGGTCACCACGTGAGGCTCCTACAGCAACTATACTCTTCTCACCTGCCAGGAGGCGCTCCTCGAGGAGGTCAACGGTGAGTGTGGTGGGGCATACTGAGAGGAATCGGTCCCTGACCGAGCGAAGGGAGTCAGGGAGCCGAGTGACTATGTAGTAGAGGGTGATGTACATTGGGGGGGGGGGGGTTCTTGGCGCAGAACTCTTGAGGAAGTGCAGCGCGGTAGCGGGTGTCACTAGTGCGAAGGTGCGTAATGAGGTCAGCGACAGTGGGAAAGGCGGCGAGGTCAGGGAACAGGTACGGCAGCATGAGGCGGCTAAGGGCAGCAGTGGCAGGGGAAGAGTAGCGTGCAACTACAGCGTCGTACAAGGTCTTAGCACTCTTGTACCGACTAAAGTGCGCACGCTCAGTGGTCGGTAAGTGGCGACGCACAGCAAGACGGGCAGCAGCATTGCGCGTGGCCACTGTGAGCGAACAATGCTGTCAGCATCAGCAGGCGGGGCAGGAGAGGCAGCAGAGGTGAGATCGAATAGGGAGAGTCCGTCTGCCCTATCGCACTGTAGGAAGAGCTGTAGGTCATCGACCCAGACCTCGAAGTCAACAGCACGACCCTCAGCATCAAAGGTAGGACACTAGGGGTAGCCATGAGAGAAGTGGTCTAGAAGGGAGTGCTCTCACCAGTCCGGGTGGGTAGGGCCGGGGCGCGCCGGAAGGAACAGGGCGGCAACCGCGGTGGCAGCGGCTCGGCAGGGGCTCGGTTATGGCGGCTCGTCGGAGGCCTCGGCGGCTTCAGCGGCTCGGCGGCTGGGCGGCTCGGCGGCTTGGCTGCTGGGCGGCTCGGCTGCTCGGCAGTTCAGGTGCTGGCGGCTCGGCGGTGAAGGGGCTGTAAGGAGCAGCGACGGGGCCACAAGGGGCGGCGACGGGGCCGCTAAGGGCGGCGACGAGGCCGCTAGGGGCGGCGACAGGGCTGGTAGGGGCGGCGACGGGGCCGCAAAGGGCAGCGACGGGGCCGCGAGGGGCGGTGACGGGGCCGCAAGGGGCGGCGACGGGGCCGCTAGGGGGCGGGCGACAGGGCCGCGAAGGGGCCGTGAGGGGCCTGGAAGGGCGGCGATGGGGCCGCTAGAGGCGGCGACGGGGCCGCCAAGGGGCCGCGAGGGGCCTGGAAGGGCGGCGACGGGGCCACTAGGGGCGGCGACGGGGCCGCGAAGGGGCCGCGAGGGGCCTGGAAGGGCGGCAACAGGGCCGCTAGGGGTGGCGACGGGGACGCGAACGGGCCTCGAGGAGGCCTAGAAGGGCAGCGACGGGGTCGCTAGGGGTGACGACGGGGCCGCTAAGGGTGGCGCGAGGGGCCGTGAGAGGGGCCTCTAGGAGGGCTCGACAAGAGTGCGGCCAACGGGGCGCGGTTCGGGCAGGGGCGACTCGCGCTCTGGGCAGAAAAAAAAAATCGAGTTTAGTGGTGGGCCCTAGAAAGCGTTCCCACTAGGGAAGCTGCTCTATACCATGTGAAGAAATGAGGAATGAATGTGTCAAACATTATATATGTTGTAGTTGTTTAGGCTACAGTGGGTTAGCCTTTAGGGGGTACACAATTCTAGGTTTAGGTACTTGTACTCACTTCTCTTTCAATTCAATCATTCATTCTATAACATGGTATACAGAGCAGGTCCTTCGCTAGGACCGATTTCTTAGGGCCCACCACTACTTACTGTCTACTAGCGCCCTTGTGCGCCTCAGTGCCGGAGCGCCTTCGAGCGCCTCCCCTATCACGCCCCACCTAACGGCCCCGTCGGCCCCACCTAGAGGCCCCGTCGGCCCGCGTGCCCCACCTAGAGGCCCCGTCGGCCCCACCTAGAGGCCCCCTCGGCTCCGCCTAAAGGCCCCGTCGGCCCCACCTAACAGCCCCGTCGGCCCGGGCGCCCCACCTAGAGGCCCCGTCGGCCCCACATAGAGGCCCCGTCGGCGCGCGCGCCCTACCTAGAGGCCCCGTCGGCCCCACCTACAGGCCCCGTTGGCCCGCGCGCCCCACCTAGAGGCCCCGTCGGCCCCACCTAGAGGCCCCGTCAACCCGCGCGCCCCACCTACAGGCCCCGTCGGCCCCACCTACAGGCCCCGTCGGCCCGCGCGCCCCACCTAGAGGCCCCGTCGGCCCGCGCGCCCTATCTAGAGGCCCCGTCGGCCCCACCTAACGGCCCCGTTGGCCCGCGCGCCCCACCTAGAGGCCCCGTCGGCCCCACCTAGAGGCCCCGTCGGCCCGCGCGCCCCACCTACAGGCCCCGCGCGCCCCACCTAAAGGCCCCGTCGGCCCGTGCGCCCCGCTAGAGGCCTTGTCGGCCCCACCTAGAGGCCCCGTCGGCCCGTCGACCCCGTGCACGCCCCTCCTAGAGGCCCCGTCGGCCCCGCCTTGAGGCCCCGCTGGCCCTGTCAACCCCACGTGCGCCCCACCTAGAGGCCCCGCTGGCCCCGTCGACCCCACGCGCCACCCCTTAGCGCCCCGCCAGAACCAGGCCGCCCGAACCGAGCCGCCCGAACCGAGCCGCCCAGCCTGAGCCGCTCGAACCGAGCCGCGCCGCCCGAACCGTACCGAGCCGCCCTACCTGAGTCGCGCTGCCTACTGCTTTTAGGGTACACCTACTGCTACTGCTCATTCTACTATACTGCTGCTCCTACTGCTACTATAGCTAGCCCTCCTCTACTAGCTTTCGATAGTGAGGGCCGCCCAGTGAAGTTTGACACCTGGCTAGATGACTTGCACCTCTTCCTACAGCTCGCTGCCAAGGAGGACATCTCACGGTACGATCACGCCCTAGGCCATGCCACTGCCCCTGCTGCTACTGCTGACAGCACTGCCCGCTCACACTGGCAGACTCATGACGCCCACGCTCGCTTTGCTATTCGCAACTCCCTGCCGATAGATGAGCGCGAGCACTTTGGCCAGCACAAGACTGCCCAGGCACTGTACACTGTTGTCGTTGCCCGCTACTCATTCACCTGCCTCTGCTGCGCTAGGCTGCCTCTCACTTCCCTACCTGTTCCCCGACCTCGTCTCCTTCCACACAGTCGCTAACCTCATCACGCACCTCCGTACTAGTGAGGCCCACTTCCGTGCCGCTATGCCTGATGAGTTTCTTGTCACGAACCCCCCCCCCCCCGCTCTGGCTCACACTCTACCACCTAGTCACCCGCCTCCCTGACTCTCTGCGTGCAGTCACGGACCACTTCCTAGCTCGCTGCCCCACTGAGCTCACCATTGCCCTCCTCGAGAAGGAACTACTTGCAGCTGAGGCTAGCATAGTCGCTGTAGGTGCCTCTCGTGGCGACCCCCGCACCCCTTTCTTCGAGGGGTGTTCCCCTTCCTCCCTTCTTCCCTCTGTAGCCTCTCCTTCTGCTGTCGACCTCCTTGGTGCTGAGAAGGTCGGGACTCATCTACTTCGAGCTGGCGCCGCAGCGGCAAGGGCAAAGGGGGCAAGGGAGGCGGAGGTGACGGCCGGGGAGGCGATGGTGGGGGTGGTGGCGGCGGTGCGAGTGGTGGTGGGGCTGGAGGGGCTAGTGGCAGCGGTTGGGGTGGTGGCGGCAGCGGCGGGGGAGATGGCAGGGGAGGGGGTGGTGGTGGGGGCGGCGGTGGTCGCGGCAGTGGCAGAGGAGGGGGTGGTCGAGGAGTTGGCGGCGGCAGTGGTGGTCGTGGAGGCGCTGGCAGTGGCCAGAGCCAGCAGCACACTCCGTTGCCCCAGGAGCTCCGTGAGTGGTACTCTCAGCATGGGGGGGGGGGGGGGGGGGGGGGGGTGGCCTTAGCTGCACGTACGTTATCCGCACTGGTGACCGCACTGGTCAGACGTGTGGGAGGGCTCACCCCACGCAGCGCTGCTTCTCTCGCATCGACGACGCTTGGCGCACTCAGTTTCCTGAGGCCACTGAGCTGCCCCGCTGGGCTGGTCTGATGAAGAAAAACATTGATATCTTTGCACTAGACTTTGATGCTATTCTCACCGCCATGTACGTGATGTCTGCTAGTGGAGAGGGTGCTCAGTACCTGCGTGTTCCGCCCGATCCGGGCATTCGGACCAAAGAGGCTGCCGCTCTAGGTGCTAGAGTGTCAGCTACCCCAGGTGCTGGTGAGGCTACCGCTCTAGCTGCTAGTGAGTCTGCCCCCCCTGATACTGAGCCGACTAAGGCACTGCACACCTTCACACTGGACTCAGGTGCTTCCCGCTATTTCTTTCGTGACCGCACTGCCCTTGAGCAGCTTGCTCGGCCAGTTGCAGTCTCCCTCGCTGACCCCTCTGGGGGTCCGGTCCTTGCGACCTCCTCCATTGTCCTCCCCTGTCCTGCGGTCCCGTCCGGCACACTGTCAGGTCTCTACCTCCCCTCATTCTCTACGAACTTGGTGGCGGGTAGTGCGCTCCAGGACGGGGGTGTCCACCAGTTCACCCCTGCTTAAGAGCGCGTGACACACTGTACGTGTGCTCGGACGGGCCGTCACCTGGCTACCTTCACACGGCAGCCACGGTCGGACTTGTACACACTAACCACTGAGTTCCCTCAGGTAGCTGCGTCTGCGTCTGCGTCAGGTCAGCTGTCGGCCCCCTGCTCGTGTCGCTCTCTAGTGCACGAGACCGTCCTCTGGCACCACCGACTTGGTCACCCGTCTGTGCAGCGCCTTCGAGCCATGCACAAACGGTACCTTGTCTCTGGTCTTCCCAGGGTTCTCCCTCCCCTCCCACCCTCGCCTGCTCCTCCCTGGCTTCCCTGTGTCGAGGGGCGGCAGCGCGCCGCTCCTCACTCCTCCTCGTTTCCCCCGACGACTCATCCCTTGCAAACGCTCCACATTGACGTGTGGGGCCCAGCCTGCGTCCGTGGTCAGGGCCACGAGAGGTAGTTCCCGATAGTTGTTGACGACTACTCGCCCTACACCACGGTCTTCCCCTTGCGCACCAAGGGTGAGGTCCCTGATGTTTTGATCCCTTGGATCCGCGCTTCTCGTCTCCAGCTCAGCGAACGTTTCCACTCGGACTCTCCTGTCCTGCGCTTGCACTCTGACAGAGGTGGTGAGTTCTCCTCCAACCTCTTGGCAGCCTACTGTGCAGAGCACGGCATCCGCCGGTCGTTCACGCTTCCGGCCTCTCCACACCAAAATGGGGTTGCTGAGCGCCGCATTGGCTTTGTCATGGAGGTCGCTCGTACCTCCTTGATCCATGCGGCTGCCCCCCACTTTGTGTGGCCGTTTGTGGTCCGATACGCTGCGCATCAGCTCAACCTCTGGCCTCGTGTCTCCTTGCCGGAGACTTCCCCGACACTGCGTTGGACGGGAGAGGTTGGCGATGCGTCGCGTTTCCGGGTCTGGGGATCTCGAGCTTTTGTTCGCGATACGTCCGCGGACAAGCTCTCCTCCTGGCTGTTCCTTGTGTCTTCCATGGCTTTATCCCGGACGCATTTGGTTAGCAGTTTTACCACGCCACCTCGCGCTGTCTCCTGCCCTCTCGGGACGTCACTTTTGACGAGTCTGTGCCCTACTACCGCCTCTTCCCCTACCGCACTGCCCCGCTCCCCCCCCCCCCCCCCCCCGCCTCTCTTCCTCGCGCCAGGTGCTTCTATGGTAGACCCCCTCCCCCCTCAGGGTGCCGCTCCCTCAGGTGTGTCCCAGGTAGACCCGGTTGAGCCTGTCGAGGTAGCTGTCGACTCTCGTCCTACTAGGGGTGCTGAGCCTGAGCGTGCGGAGCCTGGGGTTGCAGGGTCTGGGGGTGCTGAGTCTGGGGGTGCTGAGCCTGGGGGTGCGGAGCCTGCGGGTGCTGAGTCTGGAGGTGCTGAGCCTGGGGGTGTGGAGCCTGCGGGTGCTGAGTCTGGAGGTGCTGAGCCTGGGAGTGCTACACCTGGAGGAGCTCTCTCCTCACAATAGCTACGTGAGAGGTACTTACAGTACTGCAGCCTCAGGAGAGGTGCTTTTGGAGCTAGGAGTGCTGCTGGAGCTGGGGCTGGTGCTTCCCCTCCTAGGCGGGAGCTGCCCTCTCCCCAGCGGCTACGGGAGTGGTACGCACGGCGCTGCAGTCTCAAGAGTGGCGCTCCTTGTGCTGCGGACCCGGGCGTTAGAGCTGCTACTGGTACTGAGGACCCGGGCGTTGGTGCTGCTGCTGGTGCTGTGGACCCTGACGTTGGTGCTGTTACTGGTGCTGCGGACCCGGGTGTTGGTGCTACTACTGGTGCTGTGGACCCTGGTGCTGGTGTCTCTTTTGGCTCTGGCGACACTACACGGTCGCGGCCGTACTTCGTTCCGCTCCTTCAGCAGGTTATTGGTCAGCCTCCTCCTCGTCCTCCTCCTCCCTCCTTAGAGTGTCCTCCGTCTGTCCAGTCGCAGTCACAGCTGTCGCCTGCCTTGCCCCTTCCTGGTCTTTCTCCCTACACTGGTCCGACACGCGGTCTTGTAGAGCGTCGTGAGCCACAGTCTCGTCTTGTGTCACCTGTGTCTCGTCCTGCGTCACCTGTTTGTGCTGCTTGCACTGCTGGCCATGTTCCGCGTGCGCGCCCTCCTGCTGTCCCCGACACACACTATATGACTCTGCGTCCTTCCACTGCTCCCCAGCGTGTCCCTCTCCCGTCTCCTCCTGCGTCTTCTCTGCCTGCTCTTGCTGACCCGGAGTCTGACTCCCTTCGCGCTACCAGTCCTACTGTCACGCGTTTCCTGGCTACTGTTGTCACTGACCCTTCCGTTGAGTCCGCTGCTGCGTCTGCCTAGTTGTTGAGTCTGAATCTGTTTGTCCTCCGTCCGTCGGGGGTGAGTGTGCTCTTGGCACGGACGTTCTTGAGGACAGGCAGGAGGAGTTTGAGTGCTTCGCCGCTGTTTTACCTCATCTCGTGTCCATGCTAGTTGCCCGTGAGGGAGATCCGAATGCACAAGACATCCCGACTCCTCGATCGTACGCTAAGGCGATCGAGAGTCCCTACTCCTCTCAATGGCAGTCAGCCATAGACGCATAGATGGCTTCCTGGAAGTCCACAGGTACCTACGTTGACGAGGTTCCCCCACCTAGGGCGAACATCGTCAGTGGTATGTGGATTTTCAGGGTGAAGCGGCCGCCGGGTTCTCCTCCTGTCTTCAAGGCGCGTTACGTTGCACGAGGCTTCAGTCAGCGAGAGGGAGTGGACTTCTTCCAGACCTTCTCCCCGACCCCGAACATGACCACTCTTTGGGTTCTGCTGCACGTCGCCGCTCAGCGTGGCTACGAGCTCCACTCTCTTGACTTCAGCACAGCTTTCCTACAGGGCAGCCTGCACGAGGAGATCTGGCTGCGCCGCCCACCTGGCTTCACTGGGTCGTTCCCCCCTGATACCCAGTGGAGCCTCTGGCGGCCAGTCTACGGTCTCCGACAGGCAGCGCGTGAGTGGCACGACACACTGAGGACTACACTTGCGGCTCTTGGGTTTGCTCCCTCTACTGCTGACCTGTCGCTGTTTCTACGCACCGACACTTCGCTGCCGCCATTCTACATCCTCGTGTACGTCGACGACTTGGTCTTTGCCACTGCTGACACTATGGCATTCGCCCACGTGAAGTCCGAGCTACAGAAGAGACACACGTGCACAGACCTGGGTGAACTGACAAGCTATCTTGGCTTGCGGATCACCCGGGACAGAGCACGGCGCACCATCACCTTTACTCAGTCACGCATGGTGCAGCAGATCCTTCAGCGCTTCGGCTTCACGTACTTCTCGCCTTAGTCCACTTCTCTCCCTACAGGTCACTCGCTCTCAGCTCTGCCTTCAGATGAGTCCGTAGAGCCGAGTGGCCCGTATCCAGAGCTTGTGGGTTGCCTCATGTACGTGATGACCTGCACTCGACCTGACCTTACATACTCTTTTAGCATCCTTGCACGCTATGTAGCTCCTGGCCGTCACCGGAAGGAGCACATGGATGCTGCTAAGAGGGTGTTGCGCTACCTGTGCAGTACGTTGGGCATGGGGCTAGTGCTTGGAGGACGAGACCGAGTTGTACTCACTGGGAACTTAGACGCTTCTTGGGCTGACGACCAGGCTACTCAGCGGTCGTCTCAGGGTTACACCTTGAGCCTTGGCTCTGGTTCAGTTTCTTGGTGTTCTACTCGTTCTTCTTCTGTTCTCAGCTCCAGTTGTGAGGCTGAGATCTACGCCACAGCCATGGCTGCACAGGAGTTACGCTGGCTCACCTACCTGCTGATCGACCTGGGAGAGCGGCCTAGTTCTCCTCCAGTACTGTACGTCGACAACAAGGCTACTATTGCCTTGTGTGAGGAGCACAGACTGGAGCACAGAACGAAGCATCTCGCACTGCGGTACTTTCTTGCTCGAGAGCTGCAGCAGCCTGGTCAGCTTCGTCTGCGTTACGTGGCCACTCGGGCCAACACTGCTGATGTGTTCACCAAGGCGCTTCAGCCCTGTGACCATCAGCGTTTCTGTACTGTTCTAGGCCTTGTGCCTACTTTCCCTCACTTGCTCACTTCTTGATTCTACTTGTATTGTAATCTCTATATATATACCTGCATGCTTACATTTGTTAGGTTGTGATCACTGTATCTCTTGACATATTATCAAACTGCATGTTAACTGGTCTTGTGACCGCTTGCTTGTGCTCAGAATTTGTGTGGTATCCTTGAGATCCACCATGAGCTTGTTTTGCCTCGCTTTGCTTTGACTGATCTTGTGACCCCTTGCTCTCCCCCACTTCGCCTATGGGGGTGTGTCAAACATTATATATGTTGTAGTTGTTCAGGCTACAGCGGGTTAGCCTTTAGGGGGTACACAATTCTAGGTTTAGGTACTTGTACTCACTTCTCTTTCAATTCAATCATTCATTCTCTAATAGAATGAACTAGGAAAGAGGTGGGTACAAGTAGGAAAACCTAGAAATATTGTATTCCATATTGTCTACCCCACTACAGCTTACACAGACTATAGCATATGCGTTTGACACCAGAACCTCCAGCTCCAGCGCTACTAGTAGTAGCACCCCCAGAACCGGCACCTCCAGCTCCAGGGCCCCCAACCTCAGAGTCGACAGCAACACCTCCAGGTCCAGCAGTACCTCTAGTCCTAGCACCTCTAAATCCTCCAGTACTAGCACCTCGGGCACCAGCTTCTCCAAGAACTCCGGTAGAAACAACTCCAATAGCAGAGTCACCAGCTCCCGCGCCTCCCACAGCAGGGCCCCTAGTGCCAGCAGCGCGACCCTGACGGCTAACGTACCACTTACGTAGCTGCTGCAGGGAGAGAGGGACAGCGCCAGCTCCAGTGCCTCCAACACTAGCACCTCCCGCAGTAGGGCCCCAAGCTCTAGCAACTTGACCCTGACGGCTAACGTACCACTCACGCAGCTGCTGTGGAGAGAGAGGAAGACGACGACGAGAGTGCAGCGGCGAGGCACAAGCGGAGCGACTACGGAGACGGCCGCTCCAGCGAGACTACTCACAAGACGCCTCAGCGCCCCCAGGTGCAGCACCCCCAGAGTCGTACCCTTAGGCTCAGCACCCCCAGACTCCTCACGCCCAGGGTCAGCACCTCCAGGCTCCGCACCCCCAGGCTCAGCACCCCCAAGCTCCGCACCCCCAGGCTCAGCACACCCAGAAGCAGCACCCCGAGCAGGATCACCCTCAGCAAGAACTGAGTCACCAGTGACCTTAACCGGCACAGTGAAGGGAGGAGGGTCTACTTGATCACCTGAAGGAGCAGGACCGGGAGCGGGGAGGGGGTCTACCTAGGGAGCACCTGGAGCGAAGAAGAGCGGCGGGGGGGGGAGAGGGGCATTGCGGTAGGGGAAGAGACGGTAAAAGGAAACCGGCTCGTCGAACGTGACGTCCTGAGAGGGGAAGACACGGCGCGAGGCGGGGTGGTAAAACTGCCAACCAGGCGCGTCCGGGACAAAGCCAAGGAAGACACAAGGAACAGCGCGGGAGGAGAGCTTGTCCGCGGTGGTATCGCGGACAGAGGCACGAGAACCCCAGACCCGGAACACCGACGCATCGCCAACCTCCCCCGTCCACCGCAGTGTGGGCGAGGTCTCCGGCAAGGAGACACGAGGCCAGAGGTTGAGCTGATGCGCGGCGTAGTGGACCGCAAACGGCCACAGAAAATGGGGGGCAGCCGCATGGACCATGGAGGTACGAGCGACCTCCATGACAAAGCCAATGCAGCGCAGAGCAACCCCATTCTGCTGTGGAGAGGCTGGAAGCATGAACGTCTGGCGAATGCCCTCCCCACGACAAAAGCTCTGCAGAAGGTCGGAGGAAAACTCCCCACCTCTGTCAATGTGCAGACGCAAGACGGGAAACTCCGTCCCATCGCGGATCCAAGGGATCAAAACATCAGGGACCTCACCCTTGGTGCGCAAGCGGAAGACCGTGGTGTAACGCGAGTAGTCATCAACAACCAGCAGGAAGTACCACTCGCGGTCCTGCCCACTAACGTGGGCTGGGCCCCACACGTCCATATGCAAGGTCTGCAGGGGAGCAGTCGTCAGGGGAAACGAGGAGTGAGGAGCGGCGCGCTGCCGCCCCTCGGCATAGGGAAGACAGGGAGGAGCAGGCGAGGGTGGGAGGGGAGGGAGAACCCTGGGAAGACCAGAGACAAGGACACAGCGGTGCATGCTACGAAAGCGCTGCACCGAGGGGTGACCAAGACAATGGTGCCAATGGAGGGTCTGGTGCGACAAAGCGCGACACGAGCAGGGGCCGCTAGCTGACCTGACGCAGACGCAGACGCAGCGACCTGAGGGGACACAGTAGTCAGTGTGTACAGACTCGAGCCAGGCGCACGGGCAAACATGGCCAGGTGCCGGCCCGTCAAGGAGCACGTACAGTGGGTCAAGCGCTGACCTCCAGGAGTGAACGGGTCAACCCACTGGTCCTGGAGGTCAGCACCACTCACCAAGTTCGTAGAGAATGAGGGGAGGTGAAGACCAGACAGGGAGCCAGACGGGACCGCCGGACATGGCAGGACCGTGGAGGAGTGCACAAGGACTGGACCCCCAGAGGGGTCTGCCAGGGAGAGTGCAACCGGCCGACTGAGCGGCGTGAGGGTGGTGCTGTCGCGAAAGAAGGAGCGGGAAGCACCTGAGTCAAGTGTGAAGGTGTACAAGGCCTCAGCAGGTGCAGTACCAGAGAGAGCAAACTCACCAGCACCTTGAGCAGTAGACTCACTAGCACCTAGAGCAGCAGCCTCACTAGCACCTAGAGCAGGAGACGCACTAGCACCTAGAGCAGTAGCCTCACCAGCAACTAGAGCAGCAGGCTCTATACCTAGGTCAAGCAGTACGCACAGGTAACAGGCACCGTCAGCACTGGTAGGCAATGCATATATGGCAGTGAGAATCGCATCATAGTCAAGAGCAAAGATGTCTACCCTCTGCCTAAGCAGCTCCAGCCAGGTGGGGAGCTCAGCCTCGTTGCCAAACTTGATACGCCAGGCGTCGCTCAGATGGGCAAAGCAGTGGGACTGTGTGTGACCAAGCGTCCCGCAAGCCTGACCAGCCAGATCACATGTGCGAATGACGTACGGGCAGCGAATGGTACTCCGAGCCCCTCTACTCAGAGCGTACCACTCATGAAGCTGCTGGGGCGTAAGTGTCTTGCGCGGACGCCGCTGCAGCTGCAGCTGGCCACTGCCAGACGCTCCCAACTGACCAGCTCCAGGGCGACAGCCACGACGGCTATCGCCACAACCCCAACTAGCGTACCACTCACATAGCTGCTGGGGTGTGAGTGACTCGCGCGGACGTCAGTGGAGCTGCATCTGGCCACCGCCAGTAGCAGTAGTAGCAGTAGTAGGAGCAGTAGCAATATTAGCAGCAGTAGCAGCCTAGCAGCAGTAACAGAAGTTGCAGCAGTAGCAGCAGGAGCAGCGCGGGCAGGGCAGGCGCGGCAGGCAGGCAGACAGGCAAGAAGGCAGGCAAGCAGATAGCGCGACAGCGCGCTAACAAGGCAGGCGCACGGGAAGCGCGGGTTGTTAAGATGAGAGGAGCCATGGATGGCGAGAGAGTTAGGTAGGGTCGAAAAGGTTGAAATAGGAAGAGAAATGTCGAGGTACAAAAGAGAGAGGGTTGGAAACCCTAATTGAACCTAGGGTGTGTTCGGTTTGTACTAAAAACTACGAAATCAACCTAAAATGAACCTGAATGCGTAACTCTCTCTAAGCATGGAGATTTAATATAAGAATACCAAAATAAAGATCAGAGCGAGCTCTAGCCTACTCCAACACGGGTAGGGTGTGAAAATGAGAACGAGGATGAATGAACTATGAGCGAAGTGGGTACAAGTACTAACCCTAATTGGGTTGTACCCCCTATGGGATACCCCACTATAGCCTACACAAAAGCATAAGCTATAATGTTCTGACACACCCCCATAGGCAAAGTGGGGGAGAACAAGGGGTCACAAGACCAGTCAAGCAAAGCAGAGCAAAGCAAGCTCAGGGTGGATCACAATGTCACCACACAGTCTGAGCACAAGGTCAAGGCCACAAGGCCAGTTCACATGCAGGAGGAGACATATATATATAAGTCTAAACAAGCAAGAGCAGGCATATATATATGCAAGAGTACAAGTAAGGTCAAGAAGTGAGCAAGTGAGGCAAGACTAGGACAAGTCCCAGCTGAGTACAGAAACGCTGATGATCACAAGGCGGAAGTGCCTTGGTGAAAACATCAGCAGTGTTGGCCTCAGAGGCCACGTACGCAAGTCGCAACTGACCACGCTGCTGCAGCTCACGAGCAAGAAAGTAGCGGAGAGCAATGTGCTTCGTTCTGTGCTCCAGGCGCTGCTCTCGACACAAGGCCAGCATGGCCTTGTTGTCTACGTACAGGACTGGAGGAGAACGAGGCGGCTCTCCAAGGTCAGTCAGCAGGTAGGTGAGCCAGCGAAGCTCCTGAGCAGCCATGGCCCCGGCGTAGATCTCAGCCTCACAACTGGAGCCGAGAACAGAAGACGAGCGAGTAGCCCGCCACGAAACAGAGCCGTAACCAAGGCTGAAGGTGTAACCCTGCGACGACCGCTGCGTAGCCTGGTCGTCTGCCCAAGAAGCGTCCGCGTGCCCAGTGAGGACCACTGGACTCCGCCCTCCAAGCACTAGCCCCATGCCCGACGTACTGCACAAGTAGCGCAACACCCTCTTCGCTGCAGCCATGTGCTCTGGTCGGTGTCTCCCAGGAGCAACATAGCGTGCCAAGATGCTAAGAGGGTATGCAAGGTCAGGTCGTGTGCAGGTCATCAGGTACATGAGGCAGCCAACAAGCTCTGGGTACGGGCCACTCGACTCTACGGACTCATCCGAAGGCAGAGCTGAGAGCGAGTGGCGAGTAGACAGAGGAGTGGTCTGAGGCGAGGAGTACGTGAAGCCGAAGCACTGAAGGACCTGCTGCACCATGTGTGACTGAGTCAAGGTAATGGTGCGGCGTGCTCTGTCCCGAGTGATCTGCAAGCCAAGGTAGCTGCGCAGTTCACCCAGGTCTGTGCACGTGTGTCTCTTCTGCAGCTCGGACTTCACGTGGGCAAGTCCAGCAGTGTCCGCTGTGGCAAAGACCAAGTCGTCGACGTACACGAGGATGTAGAACGGCGGCAAAGAAGTGTCGGTGCGCAGAAACAACGACGGGTCAGCAGTAGAGGGAGCAAACCCAAGAGCCGCAAGCGTAGTCCTCAGTGTGTCGTGCCACTCACGTGGTGCCTGGCGAAGACCGTAGTCTGGCCGTCGGAGGCTCCACTGGGTGCCAGGAGGGAAAGTCCCAGTGAAGCCAGGTGGACGGCGCAGCCAGATCTCCTCGTGTAGGCTACCCTGCAAGAAAGCAGTGCTGAAGTCAAGAGAGTGGAGCTCGTAGTCGCGCTGAGCGGCTATGTGCAGCAGCACCCGAAGAGTGGTCATCTTCGGGGTGGGAGAGAAGGTCTGAAAGTAGTCAACTCCCTGCCGCTGACTGAAGCCACGAGCCACGTACCGCGCCTTGAAGACAGGCGGAGAGCCCGGCGGCCGCTTCACCCTGAAGATCCACATCCCACTGACAATGTTCGCCCCAGGAGGGGGAACCTCGTCAACGTAGGTGCCTGTGGACTTCCAGGAAGCCATCTCTGCATCCATAGCTGCCTGCCACTGAGAGGAGTAGGGACCCTCTACGGCCTCCGCGTAAGAGCGCGGAGTCGGGATGTCTAGTGCATCCGGGTCTCCCTCAGGGGCAAGCAGTACAGACGCGAGATGAGGTGAAGTAGCAGCCAGGCACTGAAACTCCTCCTGCCTGTCCTCAAGGACGTCCGTGCCTAGAGCACACTCACCCCCGACGGACGGAGGACAGACAGACGCAGACTCAGCAACAAGACTAGCAGCATAGTCTAGACGACAGCGAGCAGCGAAGTCGACGAGCTCAGCAACAAGAGCAGACGTAGCAGTGGACTCAAAGGAGGGGTCAGTGACAACAGTAGCAAGGAGACGCGTGACAGTAGGACTTGCAGCACGAAGAGAGTCCGACTCCGGGTTGGCAAGGGCAAGAAGAGAGGACTCAGGAGGAGAGGGCAAAGGGGCACGCAGAGGAGCAGTGGACGGACGCAGAGACATTTGGTGCGTGCCAGGGACAGGAGAAGGACGCTAACGCGAACTGCGACCACTAGTGCGAGTAGCACGAACAGGCGACGCAGGACGAGACGCAGGCTCACGACGCTCAGCAAGACCACCAGTAGGACCAGTGTACGGAGACGGAGAAGGCAGTGGGGAGGCCGGCGGTAACTGTGACTGCGACTGGACAGGCGGTGGACCCTCTAAGAGAGGAGGAAGACCAAGAACCTGCTGAAGGAGCGGAACGAAGTACGGCCGAGGCCGCGCGGCGGCACCAGACACAGCAGGGACAGTACCAGCACCCTCAGCACCTCCGGCAGCACCAGCGCCAACAGCACCTCCAGCGGCACGACCTCCAGTAGCGCTAGCAGTACCCGCAGCACGACCACCACCAGGACGTACAGTAGTAGTCTCAGAACCAACACCCTCAGCAGCTCCAGCTCCAGGCGGACCCTCAGGCCCAGCAGCTCCGGGACCGGCGGCACCAGCACCCTCAGTGGCTGAAGAAGCGCCAGCTCCAGCAGTACGCCTCCAGCGGCGAGCAAACCACTCACGCAGCTCCTGTGGAGAGAGTGGCTCCCGCCGAGACGAAACACCCGGAGAACCTCCAGGCCTAGTACCGTCAGACGCCACAAGGGGAGGTCCAGTGGCCGCAGGCTCCACACCTCCAGGCTCAGCAGCTCCAGACGCAGCACCCCCAGGCTCAGCACCCACGCGCGCAGCACCCTCAGAGTCAGCACCCCCAGGCTCAGCACCCCCAGAGGCAGCACCCCCAGGCTCAGCACCCCCAGACTCAGCACCCCCAGACTCAGCACCCCCAGGCTCAGCACCCCCAGCAGTACCTGAGTCACCAGCAACCTCGACCGGCTCGAATGCATCGACCTGGGACACACCTGAAGGGGCAGGACCCTGAGTGGGGAGGGGGTCTACCGGGGGGGGACCTGGTACAAGGAAGTGCAGCGGCGGCGGGAGGGAAGGAGTGCGGTAGGGAAAGAGGCGGTAGAAGGGGACGGACTCGTCGAACGTGACGTCCTGGGAGGACAGAACACGACGAGAGGAGGGGTGGTAGAACTGCCACCCTGGGGCGTCAAGGGGGAAGCCTAGGAAGACACAGGGAGCAGCACGAGGAACAGCTTGTCCGCAGACAGGTTACGGACAAACGCCCGAGATCCCCAGACACGGAACGCAGACGCATCCCCGACCTTCCCCGTCCACAGCAGAGCTGGGGAGGTCTCCGGCCGGGAGACCCTGGGGTGAAGGTTGAGCTGATGCGCCGCGTACCGAAACGCAAACGGCCACAGAAAATGGGGGGCAGCCGCATGCATCATGGACGTACGAGCGACGTCCATGACCATGCCAATGCGGCGCTCAGCAATCCCATTTTGCTGTGGAGAGTCCGGAAGCGTGAAGGTCTGGCGGATGCCTCGTGCACGACAGTAGGCTCGCAGAAGGCCAGAGGAGAACTCTTCGCCTCGGTCAGAGTGCAGACGCAGAACAGGAAAGTCCGAGCCGAAGCTCCTCCTGAGTTGGAGACGAGCCGCGCGGATCCAGTCGATCAACACCTCAGTGACATCACCCTTGCTGTGCAAGGGGAAGACTGTGGTGTAACGCGAGTAGTCGTCAACCACCAGCAGGAAGTAGCGCTCGTGACCCTGTCTACGAACGCGGGCCGGGCCCCACACGTCCATGTGAAGCGTCTGCAGAGGAGCCTCTGTCGGGGGAAACTGGGAGGAGTGAGGGGCAGCCCGGAGCCGCCCCTCGACACAAGGGACACAGGAAGGTCCTGGCCCCGAAGGAAGGGGAGGGAGAGACCGGGGGAGACCAGAGACAAGGACACGGGAAGCCATGCCCTGAAGACGAGGCAAGGAGGGGTGGCCAAGCCGGTGGTGCCACAAGAGAGTCTCGTGAGACAGGAGGCAACACGAGCAGGGGGCAGACTCAGGACCAGACCTGGCAAAGCAGCAAACACCTGACCCGACGCAGCTACCTGGCCAGACGCAGGGACTGGAGGAGACTCAATGGTCAGGGTGTAGAGACTCGACCCGGGCCGACGCGAAAACGTGGCTAGGTGTCGGCCTGTGCGGGCGTCCGAGCAGTGGGTCCCCCGCTGACTCGCAGGAGTAAACTGGTGAACCCCCGCATCCTGCAGGTCAGCACCACTCACCAAGTTCGTCGAGAACGAGGGGAGGTACAGACCCGACAGGGTGCCCGAGGGGGCAGCCGGACACGGGAGGACAGTGGAGAAGTGAGCGAGGACAGGACCCCCAGAGGGGTCAGCCAGGGAGACTGCAACCGGCCGACCAAGCGGCGTGAGTGTGGTGCGGTCTCGAAAGAAGGAGCGAGAAGCCCCTGAGTCAAGTGTGAAGGTGAGGGAGGCCGAAGCCGACGCAGTACCTGAGAGCGCAGCCTCACTAGTGCCTGAGAGCGCAGCCTCACTAGCACATGAGAGCGCAGACGTACTGGCACCTAGAGCAGTAGCCTCACAAGCACCTAGCACAGCAGTACCAATGCCCGGATCGGGCGGGAAACACCGGTAACAGTCACCCTCATCACTAATAGTCACAGCATACATGGCAGCAAGGATAGCATCAAAGTCAAGATCAAAGATAGCCACGCCAGCCCTAGACAGCTCTCCCCAGCGGGGGATCTCCGTGGCCTCCGGAAACTGCTGACGCCAAGCGTCCGTCAGGCGGCCAAAACAGCGCTGGGTGGGGTGGGCACCCCCACACTGCTCACCCGCGCGGTCGCCGGTGCGAAGGACGTAGGTGCAGGGACCAAGTCCCCCACCACGCTGACGCTGCGTGTACCACTCACGGAGCTGCTGAGGGGTGGGGACGTCGCGAGAACGCTGCTGCTGCTGCTGCTGCTGGCGCTGACCACCCCCAGTGCCGCTCCGCTGTGAAGTGCCACTCCGACCACCTCCACCACCTCCTCCTCCACCTCCTCCACTTCCGCCACCGCCGCCACCCCCGCCGGTACCGCCGCCGCCGACGCCGCCTCCGCCACCGCTGCTGCCACTAGCACCCCCACCCCCGCCACCTCCTCCACCGCCACCCCCACTCCTTCCGCCGCCTCCACCTCCACCGCCACCGCCCCCGCTAGCCCCACCCGCTCCCTTGCCCCCCTTGCCCTTGCCAGGGCGACGTCTCCCGCTAGGGGCAGACGCCGCACCGACCGACTCAAGACCAACGAGGTCGGCCGCAGCGGCAGAGGCGACAGAGGGCAAGAGAGGGGAAGGAGTACACCCCTCAAAGATGGGGGCGCGGGGGTCACCTCAAGAGGCTCCTTCAGCGACGATGCTCTTCTCCGCCGCTAGGAGGGCCTTCTCTAGGCTGTCGACTGTGAGAGTGGTGGGACAGACCGTGAGGAAGTGGTCCCGGACTACACAAAGGGAGTCGGGGAGGCGGGTGACTAGAAAGTAGAGAGTGATGTACATGGGGGGGGGGGTTCTTGGCGCAGAAGTCAGCAGGAAGCGCAGCGCGGTAGCGGGTGTCACTAGTACGGAGATGCGTAATGAGATCAGCGACTGTGGGAAAGGCGGCAAGGTCAGGGAAGAGGAAGGGTAGCATGAGGCGGCTCAGTGCAGCAGTGGCAGGGGAGGAGTAGCGCGCAACTACAGCGTCGTACAAGGTCTGAGCACTCTTGTACTGACTAAAGTGCGCACGCTCAGAGGTAGGGAGGTGGCGACGCACAGCAAGACGTGCAGCAGCATCGCGCGTAGCCCACTGGGAGCAAACAGTAGGGTTAGCATCAGCAGCAGGGGCAGGGGAAGCGCCAGAGGTAAGGTCAAAGAGAGAGAGGCCGTCTGCCCTATCGCACTGTAAGAACAGCTGGAGGTCATCTACCCAGACCTCAAAGTCAATGGCCCGACCCTCAGCGTCAAAAGCGAGAACACTGGGGGTAGCCATGACGACAGACGCCTAGCAGTGCAAGCAGTAGGGTGAGGGCAGCGCAGTGAAAAAAAAAGAAGGCTCTGTGCTCACCAGGCTGGGTAGAACGGGCCGTATGGAAGTAGGGCAGCTCAGCGGCCGGCGGCTCGGCTGCGGGGCGGCTCGGCTGCTCGGCGGCTCGGCTGCTGGGCGGCTCGGCTGCGGGGCGGCTCGGCTGCGGGGCGGCTCGGCTGCTCGGCGGCTCGGCTGCGGGGCGGCTCGGCTGCTCGGCGGCTCGGCTGCTCGGCTGCTGGGCGGCTCGGCGTCTCGGCTGCTCGGCGGCTCGGCGGCTCGGTGGTTGGCTACTGGGCGGCTTGGCGGCTCAGCGGCTGGGCGACCCGGCGGTCGGGCGGCGGGTGGGCCGCAGGTAGGGCGGCTGGCGGGCCGCTGAGTAGGGCGGCGGGGCCGTCGATGTAGGGTAGGGCGGCGGGGCCGCGAAGTAGGGTAGGGCGGCGGGGCCTCGACGTAGAGCGGCGGGGCCGTCAAAGTAGGGCGGCGGGGCCGCAACGTAGGGCGGCGGGGCCGTCGAAGTAGGACGGCGGGGCCGCTACGTAGGGCGGCGGCGCCGTCGAAGGGTAGGGCGGCGGGGCCGCGACGTAGGGTAGGGCGGCGGGGCCGTCAAAGTAGGGCGGCGAGGCCGCGACGTAGGGCGGCGGGGCCGTCGAAGTAGGGCGGCGGGGCCGCGACGTAGGGCGGCGGCGCCGTTGAAGGTAGGGCGGCGGGGCCGCGACGTAGGGTAGGGCGGCAGGGCCGCGACGTAGGGCGGCGGGGCCGCTAGAGTAGGGCGGCGGGGCCGCGACCGAAAGGCGGCGCGATGGGCCGCTGGGAGGGGGGGAGGGCGACACTACGGGTCGCTAAAAAAAAAACGCGCGCCTCGGGGCGCGCTTCGGTGGGCCCAAGAAATAGTCCCTAGGAGGGGACCTGCTCTGATTCCATGTGAAAATGAGAACGAGGATGAATGAACTATGAGCGAAGTGGGTACAAGTACTAACCCTAATTGGGTTGTACCCCCTATGGGATACCCCACTATAGCCTACACAAAAGCAAAAGCTATAATGTTCTGACATAGGGCAGGTGCTTACCAGTGGCGGGTGGCGTCACGGTAGGCACATGACGGCGGGGCCGCAACCGCGGCTGCAGAATAGGGCCGCGTCAGCTGCAGGGCTGGGGCCACGACAGCGGCAGGGCAGGGCCGCGGCAGCTGCTGCAGGGCGGGGCCGTGTCGATGGCAGCGCGGGGCCAGGCTAGGCCGCGTCGGCGGCAGGGCGGGGCCGCGACAACGGCAGGGTGGGGCTGCGTCGGCGGCAGGGCGGGGCCGCGACAGCGGCAGGGCGGGGCTGCGTTAGGGGCAGGGCAGGGCTGCGTCAGCGGCAGGGCGCGGCCGCGTCAGCGGCAGGGCGGGGCCGCGACAGGGGCAGGGCGGGGTCGCGTCAGCGGTAGGGCGGGGCCGCGACAGCGACCTGGCGGGGCCGCGTCGGCGGCAAGGCGGGGCCGCGACAGCGGCAGGGCGGGGCCGCGTCAGGGGCAAGGCAGGGCCGCGACAGCGACCTGGCGGGGCCGCGTCGGCGGCAGTGCGGGGCCGCGTCGGCGGCAGGGCGGGGCCGCGTCAGGGGCAGGGCGGGGCCGCGATAGCCACCTGGCGGGGCCGTGTCGGCGGCAGGTGGGGGCCGCGACAGCGGCAGGGCGGGGCCGCGTTAGGGGCAGGGCGGGGCAGCATCAACGGCAGGGCAGGGCCGCGACAGCAACCTGGCGGGGCCGCGTCGGCGGCAGGGCGGGGCGGCGACAGCGGCAGGGCGGGGCGGTGACAGCGGCAGGGCAGGGCCGCGTTAGGGGCAGGGCGGGGCCGCGACAGCGGCAGGGCGGGGCTGCGTCAGGGGCAGGGCGGGGCCGCGTCAACGACCTGGCGGGGCCGCATCAGTTGCAGGGTGGGCCGGCGCTCTAGCCTGACGAGCCTGCAGGGGCGGCTCGCGGACCTGACGGGCCTGCAGGGGCGGCGCGCGGGCCTTACGGGCCTGCAGGCGCGGCGTGCTGGCCTTGCGGGCCTGCAGGGGCGACGTGCTGGCCCTAAAGGCCTGTAGGGGCGGTGTGCTGGCCTACGGGTCTGCAGGGTGGTGTGCGCGTAGCTAGGGAAACAGTAGGCAGCGCGAGGGCTGCAAGACGGCGCGCGCAGCGCAGCACGTCACAAGGCAAGGCAAAAGAAGGCACGCGCAGGACAACACGTGGGGTAGCACGGTAACCGCAACGGTAGGTGGGCCCGGAAAAAAAAAAAGACGGTCCTAAGGACCTAGTGTGTGAAAAGAGTAGGCAGAAGAAGGAGCCAAAGCTAGGAAAGCCCTAGCTAGGCAAGAAACAGTTTAGGTAAAGAGAGGGTTCACTAGCAGGAATGAGGATACAAATAGCAAACCCTAGAAGGGTTGTTCTCGCTATAGAGCACCCCACTATAGGCTAGAGCATAACATTCTGACACACCCCCATAGCCAAAGTGGGGTGTAATCAGCAGATCAAGCAAAACAGAACAAGCTCAGGGTGGATCACAATGTCACCACACATTCTGAGCACAAGTTCAAGAAGCAACAGTTTAAAGTTCACAAGTGTAAGCAAAGCTAGAGGCTATCTCAGAGGGCAAGTGAGGAGGAGGAGGCGAGACTGTAAGAGGAGAGGAGATAGGAGGCGACGACTGAAGCTGCAGACACACGGGCAACAGGAGGCACACTGGCACAACGGCTACCGGAACAACGCTCCGGACTACTGGAGTAACTGGCCCCACGGCTAAAAGTAGCGGCAGACGAGCAACGGACCCACGGGCGACTGGCACAGGTGGCTCCGACTGGGCTACCGGAGCAACTTCCCGGACTACAGGTGCTGCTGGCGACACGACGGCAGCCTCCGTTCAACTTCCCCAAACAATCCCACCCCCCCTGACACACACCCCCTACTTCACCCCAAGCTCCACTCCCCCTTCACCCCCCTTAGTACCACTCCGACGGCTCCAACAGGTCCACCCCCCTTCAGCGGCAGCTGCAGCACTGGGAGACGGAGGAGGAGGAGGAGCAGGGGACGGCACACAGAAGCTGCACCCCCATACCCCCCACCCCCAAACCCTAATGCAGAAGAACGGGCAGCAGGAGGGGTGGGGCGCCATCAGAAGCACAGGGGACAGCGGGCAGGGCAGGGGCAGCAAAGAACGGGCCGCCAACGGGCCTGGCACAGCCTCCCGAACCGCGCGCAGGCGGCCCGAGCCGCGCGCGGGCCTGGCGCAGCCCGTACGGGCCGCGCGCAGGCTGTACGGGCCGCGCGCAGGCCATGACGGGCGACAGGGAGCGACGCCCAGGTCCCCGTTGCCCGTCGCAGCGCCTCCCGGGGGCGACGCGCCGAGTGACGGGGCAGAAACCCGCCGCTCGCCTCGGTGCGCACGGCGGGCAGAGAACCGCCGCGTGCCTCGGGGCGCACGGCGGGCAGAAAACCGCCGCGCGCCTCGGGGTGCACGGCGGGCTGAAAACCCTAATTTCGATGCTGCGCACCACGAGGCGCGCGGCGGACAAGGAGTAGCAGTAGCAGCGGAAGCAGCGAAGTGGTGGGCCCACAGGCCAGGAGAATATCGCTCTGATACCATGTGAAAAGAGTAGGCAGAAGAAGGAGCCAAGGCTAGGAAAGCCCTAGCTAGGCAAGAAACAGTTAAAGTAAAGAGGGGGTTCACTAGCAGGAAAGAGGATACAAATAGCAAACCCTAGAAGGGTTGTACTCGCTATAGAGCACCCTACTACAGGCTAGAGCATAACATTCTGACATAGTGCTTTGAAACCATGTTAGAATCTAGTAGCAGGAATGAATTGACTAGATCACGGTTTGGTACAAATATGAAACCCTAATGGGGTTGTACCCCATATTGGCTACCCCACTACATCCTACACATATATCACATGCATATAATTTGACAATTTTAACCCAGCCTTTACCAACCCGATGTCCAGCTCTATGCATGTTTCAAAACTTTTGTGTCTGAGACGAAATTGTACTCGCTGTCTGAATACTCAGACGGACTATTAGCCCGTGGTCTTACTTTTCATATGAGCAAAACTGGTTTGTCTGGAAAGTCATTTGAGCATAAACAATTTATTTAAAAACGTGTCTGATTTTCAGACCATCAGACGGATTTTTTCTGATATCCAGAGCCATGACCCAATCCTTGACCTTGATGGAAACAGTTGATTTAACGCCTCTGTCGTGTTGAAACACCAAGTCAGAAGCGAAGCGAAACATATCGAAACATTCGCGAGCCAACCCTCGGAGGTTGAACAGCTGCTGGAGGTTACGCGAAAGTCAAAGGTCAGCGACCTTTGACCTGACAAGTACCGTGCGACAGCAAGGACAAACAACTTACTCGTTATTCAGCAGTTGCCCGAGTGGTCACTATATCGAACCGCAACAGCAAACAGCAAAACAGTTATTAGTTATAACCCTTCATATTTACTTGTATTCTTATAAAAGCTTGTATCTCTTTGTTTTAATCAACCCTCACATACCAGCGCAAGGTGGTTCACAAACTTCTCATTAAACGCTTCCGCTATTACATCATTCCTACACAGAATTTAGTCCTGCAAAGATCCTAAGGGCCTTTCTCAGCTTAACATGGTATGAGAGCTATTAGGATAAATTCAACTACAATCAAGACACCTACAACATCACAAGGCATATCAACGCAGAAGCAAACAGCACAACACAGGAGTTCAAGTTATACCACGGGAAGGGCGGTCTCTACATCGGGAAGGCGGTTCTGAAAAATAATGTCTTCGTCCTCGACTTCGTCCCAGATCTTGGCACCGCTGACAGCAACTCGATCATCACCTTCACCTCCTGGACACATCCACCAGATCTTGACCCCAACTTCAGTCTCGAAGGCTTCTGGTACTCGCACACCATCCGTGAGGCACAACAAACAAGAACATTAGCAATGATTCAACACTCAGCAGCAGCAGAGACAACATCGGCAGCAGCAGAGACAACACCGGCAGCAACAGAGACAACATCGGCAGCAGCAGAGACAACATCGGCAGCAGCAGAGACAACATTGGCAGCAGCAGAGACAACATCGGCAGCAGCAGAAACAACGGCAGCAGCAGCGGCAACATCGACACCAATCACTGGTCCTTCAACTGCACCAACTCCAATCGACGACGACACTCCACCGACTCCTGCGCAGCAATTGAACCCAACACCACGAGAAGTACATCGAAGCGCAAACTTCACTGCAAGCTTCTACTCCAACTCCGACTTGTACCCTCGCTCATCCGGACATCGAGCTAGCGAAGACATATGGCACGCACGAATTGGACATCCAAGCAACACAGTGTTAAATAACACAATCAGAGCAGGAGTGCTCGACAAGGACTCACTGCTCCTAACCGACGGAAGCGAACTTCGACGAGCTCGTGGAACGTGCTTTACCTTCCCCGAAGCTGACTTACCATATCGCCCGTTTGCTTCTTACCGCAACCCTAGTGCACCAGCTTACGCACCACTTGAGAAAGTGTACAGCGGCATCCTGTACAACCGCGAACCTGGACAAAGGAGCATACAGCTGCACCATCACGTTCATCTATGCCGCCACGTGTTACGTTTGGCACCTCAACCTTCCGAGCAAGGACATGGCCTTCGAGGTTTTCGTCCCTTGGGTCCGAGTAGCAGAGCGAGAATCAGGCATGAAAGTGAAAAGCTTCTAGTCAGACAGAGGAGGAGAATACACCTCACAGAGGTTCAAGCAGTACTTGGCAGAAAGAGGGATCAAGAGGCTCATCTCCCTTCCCTAGGCTCACCAGCAGCAAGGCGTAGCAGAAAGGATGAACAGGACTCTCCAGAACACCATGCGCAAGCTGTTACGGGGCATGCGGCTACCCAACCATCAATGGCCTGAGGCAATGGACCGCGCTGTCATGCTGCACAACTTGCTCGCGTCATCATCGCTCCCGAACAACGCATCACCGCACCTTCTCTGGACAGGAAAACAGGGCAGCACAAAAATGTTAAGAGTTTTCGGCTGCATGGTACAGTACCGACCCCCATCTGCACGAGCCGGCCGATTTTCCCAACGAGCACAGTGGGGACTACACCTGGGCATCGAAAGAAATTACAACGCGTGGAAGATTTTCGACATCCACTCCAAGGAAACAGTAGCAGCCCGTGATGTCATTTTCTACGAACGACTCACCCTTTCGACGTACCTTGCCAACCTGGAAGAAGATTGGGACCCCACAGGTGGCTTCCGTGGTGACCGAGCTTTCGCGTCAGCAGCAGACAAAGCTGACTAGGACAAGCAGAACGTGGATGAAGCCTCGGAGGAAGCCGGACCTCTCCCTTACTGCTCCATCGACGTCCTAATGGATGACGAAAATCCTCGCGAAAGCGCCAACGCCGAAGTATTTTACCACTTCGCCGACAACGTTTACGTTACACCTGCAGAAGGGCCCAACTTCATACCTGACCAGAAGCAGGTGACGAAGCAGCTTATCCCGTGGACACACCACTCCCCCGCTACAGACAGAGCGGCCTCCAGATACTCAGCCTCGTCACCGCGGTCCACGGCACGGAGATTCCTAAGGAGCCTGCCACGGTTCAGCAGGCTCTGGGGTGGGAGCATAAGGAAAAATGGCGCGAAGCCATGGACAAGGAGCAGAAAGCACTGGAAGAACGGAACACCTGGAAAGTAGTTCCCATCGGCGTGGCACAAAACAAGACAGTACTCACCGGGAAATGGGTCTTCCGTGTGAAGACAAAGGCAGACGGCACCATCGACAAGTTTAAGGCACGCTGGGTCGTACGCGGCTTCGACCAAGAGCACGGACGCGACTTCACCGAGACATTTGCCCCGGTCAGCCGACACACCTCACTACAAATTCTCCTCGCAATCGCCGCCATGAAGAAGAAGAAACTGCGGCAAATTGACGTCGCCAACGCATTCCTCTACGCACCTGTTGATGCCGAAATCTTTGTCGAACTTCCACACGGCTCCCACGGAGAGCCTAACCAAGTCCGTCAGCTGCTGAAATCCCTGTACGGTATTAAACAAGCCCCAAGGCTGTGGCAGCAGTATCTACATGCTCGACTCGTCCGCATCGGATTCTGACAGCTACCACACGACCAGGGCATGCGGCTCACAAAAGGTGACGAAAGGAGAACTACAGCAGGACCTCACTCTCAGAGTGTCCTCTACCGTCACGCAGTATCTCGGCCTCAACATCCAGGAAGAAGATGGCGCGATCCACCTCAACGCCGCGAAATATGCTGACACTATCGCCAAACGCTTTGGACTCACCCCGATCACTATCTCCACGCCTTACCACTACACCGCACGAAATCACAAGGGAAGTTCCGCTCTGCTCAAGCCCGCAGGCATACGCGACTACCAGAAAAAGCTGGGCTGCCTCCTCTTCGCAGCTGTCACCTGCCGTCCGGATCTATCGTACTCCGCAAGTCAGCTCGCGACCTACCTCAAGAAACCTGAAGCAGAACATATTGCGGAGCTCGACTGCGCCCTTCACTACCTCGTTAACACTCCGACGATCGGCTTGACTTATGACAAGAACGGAACCTCGACACCTAGGTTAATCGGCTACGTCGACGCCGATCACATTGGCGACTCCGAGAACAGACGCTCGCGTACCGGCTACATCTATCGCCTCGAACCCATCGGACCCATCGGACCCATCTCGTGGCAGTCAAGCAAGCAGGAGTTAATCGCCCTCTCTTCAGCTGAAGCAGAATATATATCGTGTCAGAATCCCAACCACTAGACCATTGGGATAAAAGGGCTTTTTAAGTAGCGGGTCAGTGCGCCCATAACCCCCAAGGACAACGAGCCTGTAACCCTTCCCTAGGATCAATCAGGGATCGCCAGTAGACCTCTGGCCCCCCCTCCGCACTAGGATGCCCGAAGTGCACACACTGGGATTCGAACCCGTGACCTTTGCTCTGATACCATGTCAGAATCCCAACCACTAGACCATTGGGATAAAAGGGCTTCTTAAGTAGCGAGCAAGTGCGCCCATAACCCCTTAGGAGAACGAGCCTGTAAACCCTCCCTAGGATCAATCGGGGATCACCAGTGGACCTCTGACATATCGCACTCTGCTCAGCCACCAAGGAAGGACTGTACCTTAACGAACTTCTAGAGGAGGCGAAGCTAACTCAGTTACCCAGCTTCTCTCTGTTCTGCGACAACCAGTCGGCAATACGCATAGCCGACAAAAATGGATTCGCAAACAAGACGAAGCATATTGCCCTACGATATTTCTTCGTAAAGGACGAGATCGAAAAGGGGAGACTGGAGCTATCTTACTGTCCCACGTCCGAGATGGCAGCTAATTACGTGACGAAGAAGCCCAGGAAGCAGAAGTTCGAGTACTGTATGCTGCTGACTGAACAAAGCCACGTCACCAGCAGCGACACTCCAGAAGCGAAGGGGAGTGTTGGAAACAATTAATTTAGCGCCTCTGTCGTATTGAAACACCAAGTCAGAAGCGAAGCGAAACATATCGAAACATTGGCGAGTCAACCCTCGGAGGTTGAACAACTGTTGGAGGTTATGCGAAAGTCAAAGGTCAGTGACCTTTGACCTGACAAGTACAGTGCGACAACAAGGACAAACAACTGACTCATTATTGAGCAGTTGCCCGAGTCGTCACTGTATCGAACCGCAACAGCAAACAGCAAAACAGTTATTAGTTATAACCCATCATATTCCCTTGTACTCTTATAAAAAGCTTGTATCTCTTTGTTTTAATCAATCTCCTTTGCCCTCACATACCAGCGCAAGGTGGTTCACGAACTTCTCATTAAACGCTTCCGCTATTCCATTATTCCTACACAGAGTTTAGTCCTGCAAAGATGTTAAGGGCTTTTCTCAGCCCAACAGACCTAACCTAATCATCACCTTTTGTCGAGATTGACTAGGAAGGAACGTGTATTAGGTAAGAGGGAAGGGGTACAAGGATGTCGACAGAGTTGGGTTGTACCCTCCAAGGTGTGACCCCTACACAACCTAAAGTAACATAAACAAACAGTATGTTTTGACACACCCCCATAGGTGAAGTAGGGGATAGCCAAACCGTGATGAGAAACGAGAATGATTGCATTGAGCAGAATGAGGAGTACAAGTAGTAAACCCTAAAGTGTTGTACCCCATATGAACTGCCCCACTACAGCCTACACAGAATATAGCATATATGCCTAACACACCCCCATAGGCAAAGTGGGGGAGAACAAGGGGTCACAAGACCAGTCAAGCAAAGCAAAGCAAGCTCAGGGTGGATCACAACGTCACCACATAGTCCAAGCACAAGAGCAAGGCCACAAGGCCAGTTCACATACAAGAGCATATATATAAAGGTAAACAAGCAAGTGCAGGTATAGAAATAGTACAGTACAAACAAGATTAAAGCCTCAAGCCACGTAACGCGCCTTGAAGACAGGTGGAGAACCCGGCGGCCGCTTCACCCTGAAGATCCACATGCCACTGACGATGTTCGCACCAGGTGGGGGAACCTCGTCAACGTAGGTGCCTGTGGACTTCCAGGAAGCCATCTCTGTGTCCATGGCCGACTGCCACTGAGAGGAGTAGGGACCCTCGATCGCCTCATCGTACGATCGAGGAGTCGGGATGTCTGGTGCATCCGGGTCTCCCTCAGGGGCAATCGGCGTGGATACGAGATGGGGCAAAGCAGCAGCAAAGCGCAGGAACTCCTCCTGCCTATCCTCAAGGACGTCCATGCTAAGAGCACACTCATCCCCGACGGACGGAGGACAGACAGACTCAGACTAAGAAACGAGACTAGCAGCGTAGTCTAGACGACAGCGAGCAGCGAAGTCGATAGGCTCAGCAACTAGGGCAAACGCAGCAGTGGACTCAAAGGAAGGGTCAGAAACAACAGTAGCCAGGAGACGCGTGACAGAAGGACTAGCAGCACGAAGAGAGTCAGACTCCGGGTCAGCAAGAGTAGGAAGAGAGGACTCTGGACTAGACGGTAACGGGACACGCAGAGGAGCAGTGGAAGGACGCAGCGCCATCTGGTGTGTGACGGGGACCGCAGGAGGACGCGGACGCGCAGTACAAACACTAGTGCGAGCAGCACAAACAGGTGACGCAGGACGAGATGCAGGCTCACGACGCTCAGCAAGAACTCCAGTAGGACCAGTGTAGGGAGAAGGAGCAGGTAGGGGGGAGGCGGGCTGTAACTATGACTGCGACTGGACAGGGTGTGGACACTCTATGTGAGGAGCAGGACCAGTAGAAGGCGGAAGACCAAGAACCTGCTCCAAGAGCGGAACGAAGTACGGCCTCGGCCGCGCAGCGCCTCCAGAACCAGCAGGGACAGCACCAGTACCCTCAGCGGCAGCACCAGCGCCAGCAGCACCTCCAGCTCCAACAGCGCCAACTCCAGCACCCTCAGAAGCACTAGCGCCAGCAGTACCGCTAGCGCCAACACCCCCAGCAGCTCCAGCTCTAGCAGCCTCAGCAGCACCCCCAGATGCACCGGCACCAGTAGTAACACTAGCGCCGAAAACCCCCAGCAGCTCCAGCTCCAGCAGCACCAGCATCGCCAGCAGCTCCAGAAGGACCAACTTCAGTAGCCCCAGCAGCACCCGCAGTCCCAGCAGTTCTAGGACCGCCAGTACGAGCACCTCCGGGACCAGCAGCAACAGTAGCACCTCCAGCTCCAGCAGCACGTCTCCAGCGGGGGGCAAACCACTCGCGCAGCTCCTGTAGAGAGAGCGGCTCCCGCCTCGACGAAGCACCACCGGCGGCCACACGAGCAGACCCAGCGCCCCTTAGCTCCGCACCCCCAGGCTCCGCACCCCCTGACCCAGCACCCCCAAGCTCAGAACCCCCAGACTCAGCACCCCTAGTCTCAGCACCCCCAGTCTCAGCACCCCCAGACTCAGCACCCCCAGAAGCGGCACCCGCAGGCTCAGCACCTCTAGCAGCTCCAGAGTCAACAGCTACCTCGCCAAGCTCGACTGCGTCTACTTGGGACACACCTGACGGGGCAGGACCCTGAGGGGGGAGGGGGTCTGCCGGGGGAGGACCTGGCACAAGGAAGAGCGGCGGCGGGGGGAGGGGCGCAGTGCGGTAGGGGAAGAGACGGTAGTAAGGCACCGACTCGTCAAAGGTGACGTCCTGGGAGGACAGAACACGGCGCGAGGTGGGGTGGTTAAAGTGAAACCCAGGCGCGTCAGAGGGGAAGCCAGGGAAGACGCAGGGAACAGCACGGAGGGACAGCTTGTCCGCAGACAAGTCGCGGACAAACGCCCGAGATCCCAAGACCCGAAACGCAGACGCATTGCCAACCTTCTCGGTCCACCGCAAGGCGGGGGAGGTCTCTGGCAAGGAGACCCGGGGCTGAAGGTTGAGCTGATGCGCGGCGTACTGAACCGCAAATGGCCACAGAAAATGGGGGGCAGCCGCATGCATCATGGACGTACAAGCGACATCCATGACCATGCCAATGCGGCGCTCAGCAATCCCATTTTGCTGTGGAGAGGCCGGAAGCGTGAAAGTCTGGCGGATGCCCTGTGCACGACAGAAGGCTCCCAAACGGGCAGAGGAAAACTCCCCGTCTCTGTCCGAGTGCAGGCGCAGAACAGGAAAGTCCAAGCCGAAGCTCTCCCTGAGCTGGAGACAAGCTGCGCAGATCCAGTCGATCAACACCTCAGTGACATCACCCTTGCTGCGCAAGGGGAAGACTGTGGTGTAACGCGAGTAGTCATCAACCACCAGTAAGAAGTACCGCTCGTGCCCCTGCCCACGGATGCGGGCGGGGCCCCACACGTCCATGTGGAGGGTCAATAGCGGAGCCTCTGTCGGAGGAAACTCGGAGGAGTGAGGGGCGGCGCGCTGTTGCCCCTCGACGCAAAGGACGCAGGAAGGGCCAGGCCCCAGAGGTAGGGGAGGGAGAGACCGAGGGAGACCAGAGACAAGGACACGGGAGGCCATGCCTCGGAGACGAGGCAAGGAGGGGTGACCAAGGCGGTGGTGCCAGAGGAGAGTCTGGTGTGACAGTAGACGACACGAGCAGGGAGCAGACTCAGGACCAGACCTTGACGCTGCAGCAAACACCTGACTCGACGCAGCTACCTCGCCAGACTCAGCAGCCAGAGGAGACTCAGTAGTAAGTACGTACAGGCTCGATCGTGGCCGACGGGTGAACGTGGCCAAGTGTCGGCCTGTACAAGCACACGTGCAGTGGGTCACTCGCTGACTCGCAGGAGCGAACTGGTCAACCCCCCTATCCTATAGGTCAGCTCCACTCATCAAGTTCGTAGAGAAAGAGGGGAGGTAGAGACCTGACAGGGTGCCAGAGGGGGCTGCCGGGCATGGTAAGACAGTGGAGAAGCTAGCAAGGACAGGACCCCCAGAGGGGTCCGCCAGGGAGACTGCAACCGGCCGACTGAGCGGCTTAAGAGTGGTGCGGTCTCGAAAGAAGGAGCGTGACGCACCCGAGTCAAGGGTGAAGGTGTGAAAGGCCTGAGCCGACGTAGTACCTAAGAGAGACGACTCACCAGCACCTGGGGCAGCAGACGCACTAGCACCTTGGGTAGCAGACGCACTATCATCTAGAGCAGCAGCCTCTCTAGCACCTAGAGCAGTAGCCTCAATGCCCGGGTCAGGCGGTACACACAGGTAACAGTCACCCTCAACACTAGTAGTCACGGCATACATGGCAGCAGGGATAGCATCATAGTCAAAATAAAAGATAGCAACCCCCGCCCTAGACAGATCTCCCCAGCGAGGGATCTCTGACGCCTCAGGGAACTGGCAACGCCACGCGTCCGTCAGGCTACCAAAGCAGCGCTGGGTGGAGTGGGGGCCCCCGCACTGCTCACCAGCTCGGTCGCCGGTACGGAGGACGTAAGTGCAGGGGCCAGTACCCCCACCGCGCTGACGCGCAGCGTACCAATCACGAAGCTGCTGAGGGGACAGGGTCACACCACTCCGCGGCTGCTGGCGTGGGCCACCACCTGAGCCACTCCTCTGCGCAGGGTCGCGACTCGCTCCACCACCGCCACCGTCGCCACCGCCGCCTCCTCCACCTCCACTGCTGCCGCCGCCGCCGCCACCCCCGCCACCACTCCCACCACCACCCCCACCCCCTCCACTGCCTCCACCACCACCTCCACCTCCCCCGCCAGCCCCTCGAATGCCTTTGCCCCCCTTGCCCTTGCCGGTGCGGCATCTCCCGCTAGGGGCAGACACAGCGCCGACCGACTCGAAACCAACGAGGTCGGTCGTAGCAGCAGAAGCAACAGAGGGCAAGAGGGGGGAGGGGGAACACCCCTCAAAGACGGGGGTGCGAGGGTCACCACGAAAGGCTCCTACAGCGACTATGCTTTTCTCTGCTGCTAGGAGGCCCTTCTCGAGGAGGTCAACGGTGAGTGTGGTGGGGCAGACTGAGAGGAAGTGGTCCCTGACTACGCAAAGAGAGTCAGGGAGCCGGGTGACTATGTACTAGAGGGTGATGTACATGGGGTGGGGTTCTTGGCGAAGAACTTAGCAGGAAGCGCAGCGCGGTAGCGAGTGTCACTAGTGCGGAGGTGCGTAATGAGGTCAGCGACTGTAGGAAAGGCAGCAAGGTCAGGGAAGAGGTACGGTAGCATGAGGCGGCTCAGTGCAGCAGTGGCAAGGGAAGAGTAGCGTGCAACTACAGCGTCGTACAAGGTTTGAGCACTCTTGTACTGGCTAAAGTGTGCACGCTCAGTGGTCGTGACTGGCGACGCACAGCAAGGCGAGCAGCAGCATCGCGTGTGGCCCACTGTGAGCGAACAGTGCTGTCAGGAGTAGCAGGCGGGGCAGGAGAGACACCAGAGGTGAGATCGAACAGAGAGAGTCCGTCTGCCCTATCGCACTGAAGAAACAGCTCGAGGTCATCGACCCAGACCTCAAAGTCAACAGCACGGCCCTCAGCATCAAAAGTAAGGACACTTGAGGTAGCCATGGCTGATGAGAAACGAGAATGATTGAACTATGAATGAGTTGGGTACAAGTACTAGCCCTAATTGGGTTGTACCCCGTATGGGCTACCCCACTACAGCCTACACAAATGTTTATGCTATAATGTTCTGACACACCCCCATAGGCAAAGTGGGGGAGAACAAGTGGTCACAAGACCAGTCAAGCAAAGTAAAGCAAGCTCAGGGTGGATCACAAGGTCACCATACAATCCGAGCACAAGAGTAAGGACACAAGGCCAGTTCACATGCAAGAACATATATATAAAGGTAAACAAGCAAGTGCAGGTATAGAAATAGTATAGTACAAACAAGATCAAGAAGTGAGCAAGTGAGGCCAGGTAGGCACAAGACCTAGCAAAGTACAGAAGCGCTGATGATCACAAGGCGGAAGGGCCTTGGTAAAGATATCAGCAGTGTTGGCCTCAGAGGCCACGTAGGTGAGACGGAGCTGACCACGCTGCTGCAGCTCATGAGCCAGGAAGTAGCGGGGAGCAATGTGCTTCGTTCTGTGCTCCAGTCTGTGCTCCCAACACAAGGCCAGCATGGCCTTGTTGTCTACGTACAGAACTGGAGGAGAACGAGGCGGCTCTCCTAGGTCAGTCAGCAAGTAGGTGAGCCACCGTAGCTCCTATGCAGCCATGGCCCCTGCGTAGATCTCAGCCTCACAGCTAGAGCTGAGAACAGAAGACGAGCGGGTAGACCGCCACGAAACAGAGCCAGAGCCAAGGCTGAAGGTGTAACCCTGTGACGACCGCTGCAGAGCCTGGTTGTCAGCCCAAGAAGCGGCAGCGTGACCTGTGAGGACCACTCGACGTCGCCCTCTAAGCACTAGCCCCATGCCCGACGTACTGCACACGTAGAGCAACACCCTCTTCGCTGCAGCCATGTGCTCTGGTCGGTGTCTCCCAGGAGCAACATAGCGTGCCAAGATGCTAAGAGGGTATGCAAGGTCAGGTCGTGTGCAGGTCATCAGGTACATGAGGCAGCCAACAAGCTCTGGGTACGGGCCACTCGACTCTACGGACTCATCCGAAGGCAGAGCTGAGAGCGAGTGGCGAGTAGACAGAGGAGTGACCTGAGGCGAGGAGTACGTGAAGATGAAGCACTGAAGGACCGGCTTCGCCATGTGTGACTGAGTCAGCGTAATGGTGCACTGTGCTCTTTCCCGGATGATCTACAAGCCAAGGTAGCTGCGCAGTTCACCCAGGTCTATGCACGTGTGTCTCTTCTGCAGCTCCGACTTCACGTGGGCAAGACCATGTCGTCGACGTACACGAGGATGTAGAACGGCGGCAGTGAGCTGTCGGTGCGCAGAAACAGCGACGGGTCGGCTGTAGAAGGAGCAAACCCAAGAGCCGCAAGTGTAGTCCTCGGTGTGTCGTGCCACTCACGGGGCGCCTGGCGGAGACCGTAGACTGGCCGCCGGAGGCTCCACTGGGTACCAGGAGGAAACGACCAAGTGAAGCCAGGAGGGAGGCGCAGTCAGATCTCCTCGTGCAGGCTGCCCTGCAGGAAAGCTGTGCTGAAGTCAAGAGAGTGAAGCTCGTAGTCACGCTAAGCGGCTATGTGCAGCAGCACCCGAAGAGTGGTCATCTTCAGGGTGGGAGAGAAGGTCTAAAAGTAGTCAACACCCTGCCGCTGACTGAAGCCTCGAGCCACATAACGCGCCTTGAAGCACGCGGAGAACCCGGCGGCCGCTTCACCCTGAAAATCCACATGCCACTAACGATGTTCGCCCCAGGTGGGGTAACCTCGTCGAGGTAGGTGCCAATTGACTTCCACGAAGCCATCTCTGCGTCCATGGCTGACTGCCACTGAGAGGAGTAGGGACCGTCGATCGCCTCAGCGTACGATCGAGGAGTCGGGATGTGTGGTGCATCCGGGTCTCCCTCAGGGGCAATCAGCGTGGACACGAGATGGGGCAAAGCAGCAGCAAAGCACTGGAACTCCTCCTGCCTGTCCTCAAGGACGTCCGTGCTAAGAGCACACTCACCCCCGACAGACGGAGGACAGACAGACTCAGAATCAGCAACGAGACTGGCAGCGTAGCCTAGACGACAGCGAGCAGCGAAGTCGACAAGCTCAGCAACTAGGGCAGACGCAGCAGTGGAGTCAAAGGAAGGGTCAGTGACAACAGTAGCAAGAAGGCGCGTGACCGAAGGACTAGCAGCACGAAGGGAGTCAGACTCCAGGTCAGCGAGAACAAGAAGAGAGGACTCTGGAGGAGACGCCAACGGGACACGAAGAGGAGCAATGGAAGGAAGCAGCGCCATCTAGTGTGTGCCGGGGACTGTAGGAGGACACGGACGCGCAGTACGACCACTAGTGCGAGCAGCACGAACAGGCGACGCAGGACGTGACGCAAGCTCACAACGCTCAGCAAGACCTCCAGTAGGACCAGTGTAGGGAGAAGGAGCAGGTAGAGGGGAGGCGGGCTGTAACTGTGACTGCGACTGGACAGGCTGTGGACACTCTAAGGGAGGAGCAGGACCAGTAGAGGGCGGGAGACCAAGAGCCTGCTCCAGGAGCGGAACGAAGTACGGCCGCGGCCGCGCAGCGCCTCCACAACCAGCAAGGACAGCACCAGTACCCCCAGAGGCAGCACCTGCGCCAGCATCACCTCCAGCTCCAACAGCGCCAACTCCAGCACCCTCAGAAGCACTAGCGCCAGCAGCACGGCCAGCGCCAACACCCCCAGCAGCTCCAGCTCCAACAGCTCCAGCTCCAACAGCACCAGCTCCAGTAGGACCGTCAACTCCAGCAGCCTCAGTAGCACCCCCACACGCACCAGGGCCGGTAGAAACACCAGCGCCAACACCCCCTGCAGCTCCATCTTCAGCAGCACGAGCACAACCAGCAGCTCCAGCAGGACCAACTCCGATAGCCCCCGCAACACCCCCATTCTCAGCAGCACGTCTCCAACGGCGGGCAAAGCACTCGCGCAGCTCCGAGCCGAAACTCTCTCTGAGCTGGAGACGAGCTGCGCGGATCCAGTCGATCAACACCTCAGTGACATCACCCCTCATGCGCATGGGGAAGACTGTGGTGTAACGCGAGTAGTCATCAACCACCAGCAGAAAGTACCGCTCTCGCCCCTGCCCACTGACGCGGGCTGGGCCCAACACGTCCATGTGGAGAGTCTGCAGCGGAGCCTCTCTCGGAGGAGACTCAGAGGAGTGAGGGGCGGCGCGCTGTCGCCCCTCGACGCAGGGGACGCAGGTAGGGCCAGGCCCCGGAGGAAGGGGAGGGAGAGACCGAGGGAGACCAGAGACAAGGACACGGGAGGCCATGCCTCGGAGACGAGGCAAGGAGGGGTGACCAAGGCGGTGGTGCCAAAGGAGAGTCTGGTGGGACAGCAGACGATACGAGCAGGGAGCACACTCAAGACTAGACCTGGACGCCGCAGCAAACACCTGACTCGACGCAGCTACCTGGGCAGACTCAGTAGCAGGAGGAGACTCAGTAGTAAGGGTGTACAGGCTCGACCCTGGCCGACGGGTGAACGTGGCCAAGTGTCGGCTTGTCCGAGCACACGTGCAGTGGGTCACTCGCTGACTCGCAGGAGTGAACTGGTCAACCCCCTTATCCTGTGGGTCCGCTCCACTCACCAAGTTCGTAGAGAACGAGGGGAAGTAGAGACCAGACAGGGTGCCAGAGGGGGCTGCCGGGCATGGTAGGACAGTGGAGAAGCTAGCAAGGACAGGACCCCCAGAGGGGTCTGCCAGGGAGACTGCAACCGGGCGACTGAGCGGCGTAAGAGTGGTGCGGTCTCGAAAGAAGGAGCGGGACGCACCCGAGTCCAGGGTGAAGGTGTGGAAGGCCTGAGCCGACGTAGTACCTAAGAGAGACGACTCACCAGCACCTGGGGCAGCAGACGCACTGGCACCTGGGGCAGCAGAAGCACTAGCACCTAGAGCAGTAGCCTCACCAGCACCTAGAGCAGCGGCCTCAATGCCCGGATCAGGCGGTACACACAGGTAACAGTCACCCGCAACACTAGTATCAACAGCATACATGGCAGCAAGAATAGCATCAAAATCAAGATCAAAGATAGCAACCCCGGCCTTAGACAGATCTCCCCAGCGAGGGATCTCTGAAGCCTCAGGGAACTGGCGACGCCACGCGTCCGTCAGGCGACCAAAGCAGCGCTGGGTGGAGTGCGGGCCTCCGCACTGCTCACCAGCTCGGTCGCCGGTACGGAGGACGTAAGCGCAGGGACCAAAGCCCCCACCACGCTGACGCGCAGCGTACCACCCACGAAGCTGCTGAGGGGACAGGGTCACACCACTCTGCTGCTGCTGGCGCGGACCACCACCTGAGCCACTCCTCTGCGCAGAGTCGCGACCCGCTCCACCACCGCCGCCGTCGCCTCCGCCGCCTCCTCCACCTCCGCCTCCTCCGCCACCTCCGCCGCCTCCGCTCCCTCCGCCACCTCCACCGCCTCCGCCTCCTCCACTGCTGCCGCCGCCGCCGCCACCCCCGGCACCACTCCCACCACCACCCCCACTCCCTCCAGTGCCTCCACCACCACCTCCACCGCCCCCTCCAGCCCCTCCAATGCCCTTGCCCCCCTTGCCCCTGCCGGTGCGGCGTTTCCTACTCGGGGCAGACGCAGCGCCGACCGACTCGAAACCAACGAGGTCGGCCGCAGCAGCAGAGGCAACAGAGGGCAAGAGGGGGGAGGGAGAACACCCCTCAAAGACGGGGGTGTGAGGGTCACCACGAGAGGCTCCTACAGCGACTATGCTCTTCTCTATCGCTAGGAGGGCCTTCTCGAGGAGGTCAACGGTGAGAGTGGTGGGGCAAACTGAGAGGAAGTGGTTCCTGACTACGCGGAGAGAGTCAGGGAGCCGGGTGACTTTCTAGTAGAGGGTGATGTACATTGGGGGGGGGTTCTTGGCGCAACACTCAGCAGGAAGCACAGCGCGGTAGCGAGTGTCACTAGTGCGGAGGTGCGTAATGAGGTCAGTGACTGTGGGAAAGGCAGCAAGGTCAGGGAAGAGGTACGGTAGCATGAGGCGGCTCAATGCAGCAGTGGCAGGGGAAGAGTAGCGTGCAACTACAGCGTCGTAAAGGTCTGAGCACTCTTGTACTGGCTAAAGTGTGCACGCTCAGTGGTCGGTAATTGGCGGCGCACAGCAAGGCGACCAACAACATCGCGCGTGGCCCACTGTGAGTGAATAGTGGTGTCAGCATCAGCAGCAGGGGCAGGAGAGGCACCAGAAGTGATGTCAAACAGGGAGAGGCCGTCTGCCCTATCGCAGTGGAGAAACAGCTGGAGGTCATCGACCCAGACCTCAAAGTCAACGGCAGGGCCCTCAGCATCAAAAGTGAGGACACTGGGGGTAGCCATGACTGCAGAGGCCTAGGAGGAAGTGAGCTCACCAGTCCTAGGAAGGAGGGGTCGGGGAGCACCGGTAGGAAGAGCAGCTGCTAGACAGTAGGGCGGCTCGGTGGCTCGGCGGCTCGGCGGCAGGGTGGCTCGGCTGCAGGGCGCCTCGGGTACTGGGCGGCTTGGCGGCAAGGCGGCTCGGCTGCTGGGCGGCTCGGCTGCTCGGCGGCTCGGCTGCGGGGCGGCTCGGCTGCTGGGCGGCTCGGCTGCTCGGTAGGCGGGCGGCTCGGCTGCTGTGCTGCTCGCCGGCTCGGTCGCTGGGTGGCGGAGCGGTGATGGGGCCGCTAGGGTAGGGCGACGGGGCCGCGGGTGACGGCGACAGGGCCGTAGGTGGCGGCGACGGGGCCGCAGGTGGCGGTGGGGCTGCAGGTGGCGGCGGGGCCGCAGGTGGCGGCGCGGCCGCAGAGGGGCCGAGACAGGGCCGAAAGGGGCCTAAGCGGGGCCGAAAGGGGCCTAGCTGGGGCCGAAAGAGGCCTAGACAGGGCCGCGGAGGGGCCTAAACGGGGCCGTAAAGGGGCCAGACGGGGCCGCAGAGGGGTCGAAACGGGGCCGCAAGGGGCCAGACGGGGCCGCGGAGGGACCTAGACGGGGCCGCGGAGGGGCCTAGACGGGGCCGCGGAAGGGGCCGTAAGGGGCCTAGGCGGGGCCGTAAGGGGCCGTAAGGGGCCAGACGGGGCCGCGGAGGGGTCTAGACGGGGCCGCAAGGGGCCTAGGCGGGACCGCGGAGGGGCCGTAAGGGGCCTAGGTGGGGCCGTAAGGGGCCGTAAGGGCGGCGCGAGGGGCCGTAGAGGGCGACGCAAGGGGTCGTAGGGGGTCGTAAGGGGCGGTAAGGGCGGTGCGAGGGGCCTTAGAGGGGGGCGCGATGGGCTGTAAGGGCGGCCAAAGGGGCCACTAATGGCGGCTCGAGGGTAGGTAGGCACACGAAACGCGACTCAAGTAGGAGTGAAGCGCGCTCCGGGCAGGAAAAAATAAATCGTGGTGGGCCCTAGGCAGCATTCCCACTCGGGAACCTGCTTGATACCATGATGAGAAACGAGAATGATTGAACTATGAAAGAGTTGGGTACAAGTTCTAACCCTAATTGGGTTGTACCCCTTATGGGCTACCCCACTACAGCCTACACAAATGTATAAGCTATAATGTTCTGACAATGACTACAGTGGCCTAGCAGGAAGTGAGCTCACCAGTCCGAGGAAGGAGGGCCGGGGAGCACCGGTAGGAACAGCAGCGGCTGGACAGTAGGGCGGCTCGGCGACAGGGCGGCTCGGGTGATGGGCGGATCGGCTGCTGGGCGGCTCGGCGACAGGGCGGCTCGGCTGCTGGGTGGCTCGGCGGCAGGGCAGCTCGGCTGCTGGGCGGCTCGGCTGCTCGGCGGCTCTGCTGGTGGGCGGCTCGGCTGCTCGGCAGGTGGGCGGCTCGGGTGCTCGGCGGCTCGGTCGCTGGGTGGCTGAGCGGTGACAGGGCCGCTAGGGGAGGGCGACGGGGCCGCAGGTGACGACAACGGGGCCGTATGTGGCGGCAACGGGGCCGCAGTTGGCGGCGACGGGGCCGCAGGTGGCGGCGGGGCCGTAGGTGGCGGCTGCGTGGCCGCAGGTGGCGGCGACGGGGCCGCAGGTGGTGGCGACGGGGCCGCTGGTGGCGGCGACGGGGCTGCACGAGGCGGCGACGGGGCCGCAAGGGGCCTAGACGGGGCCGCGGAGGGGCCGTAAGGAGCCTTGACGGGGCCGTAGCGGGGCCGCAAGGGGCCTAGACGGGGCCGCGGAGGGGCCGTAAGGGGCCTAGACGGGGCCGTAGCGGGGCCGCAAGGGGCCTACACGGGGCCGCGGAGGGGCCGTAAGGGGCCTAGACGGGGCCGTAGCGGGGCCGCAAGGGGCCGTAAGGGGCCTAGACGGGGCCGTAGCGTGGTCGCAAGGGGCCGGAAAGAGCGCGGCGAGGGGCCGAAAGGGGGCGCGCGAGGGCCGTAAGGGCGACGCGAGGGGCCTTAAGGGGCCGTAAGGGCGGCGCGAGGGGCCGTAGAGGGCGGCGCGAGGGGGCGCAAGGGCGTCCAAAGGGGCCGTGAGAGGGGCCACTAAGGGCGGCTCGAAGGTAGGGAGGGCACACAGAGCGCGACTCAGGCAGGAGTGAAGCGCGCTCCGGGCAGGAAAAAAAAATGTATCGTGGTGGGCCCTAGGTAGCGTTCCCACTAGGGAACCTGCTCGATACCATGATGAGAGACGAGAATGATTGCATTGAGCACAATGAGGAGTACAAGTAGTAAACCCTAAAGTGTTGTACCCCATATGAACTGCCCCACTACAGCCTACACAGACTCTAGCATATATGCCTGACAAACCGAACAGTGGTCACAAGACCAGTCAAGCAAGAGAACAAGCAACGCAAAGCCCAGGGTGGATCTCAAGGATACCACACAATCTGAGCACAAGCAGGCGGCCACAAGGCCAGTTCACATGCAGATTTATAATAGCAAGGCAGTACACCAATCACAACCTAACAAGAGCAAACATGCAGGTATAAAGATATATAGCAGTGTACAACAAGAGCAATTCAAGAAACCAGCAGGTGAGGCAGAGTGGGCACAAGCCCAAGAGCAGTGCAGAAATGCTGATGATCACCAGCCCCAAGGGCCTTGGTGAAGACATCAGCAGTGTTGGCCCGAGAGGCCACGAAAGCAAGGCACAGCTGGCCACGGTGCTGCAGCTCACGCGCAAGAAAGTAGTGCAGAGCAATGTGCTTCGTTCTGTGCTCCAATCTCTGCTCACGATACAAAGCAAGCATTACCTTGTTGTCGACGTACAGAACTGGAGGATAATGAGTCCGCTCCCCCATGTCGGTCAGCCGGTAGGTCAGCTAGCGGAGCTCCTGTGCAGCCATGGCCCCAGCGTAGATCTCTTCCTCACAACTGGAACCAAGCACAGAAGAAGAACGAGTGGACCTCCACGAGACAGAACCAGCGCCAAGACTGAAGAAGTAGCCCTGTGACGAACGCTGAGTAGCCTGGTCGTCGGCCCAAGAAGCACCAGAGTGTCACGTGAGGACCACCAAACCCCGTCCTCCAAGCACTAGCCCCATGCCCGATGTGCTGCACAAGTAACGCAGAACCCTCTTCGCAGCATCAAAGTGCACCTTTCGGTGCCTATCGGGTGCCACGTAGCGAGCCAGAAGACTGTGAGGGTACTTGAGGTCAGGTCGTGTGCACGTCATCAGGTACATGAGGCAGCGCACAAGCTCTGGGTACGGACCACTCGGCTCTACGGACTCGTCCGAAGGTGGAGCTGAGAGCGAGTGACCGGTAGCCAGAGGAGTGGGCTCTAGCGAGGAGTACGTGGCGCTGAAGGACCTGGTGCACCATGTGTGACTAAGTGAGGGTGATGGTGCGCCGTGGTCTGTCCCGGGTGATCTGCAAGCCAAGATAGCTCCGCAGCTCACCCAGGTCTGTGCACGTGTGTCTCTCTTGCAGCTCCGACTTCACTAGGGCCAGTGCTTCAGTCTCAGCAGTAGGAAAAATCAAGTCGTCGATGTACACGAGGATGTAGAACGGCGGCCGAGTAGTGTCGGTCCGTAGAAACAGCGACGGGTCAGCAGTCGAAGGAGCAAACCCAAGAGCTGCAAGTGTCGTCCTCAGTGTGTCGTGCCACTCACGGGGCGCTTGACGAAGGCCGTCAATTGGTCGCCGTAGGCTCTACTGGGTACTCTCAGGAAACGACCTAGTGAAGCCCTGTGGACGGCGCAACCAGATGGCCTCATGAAGGCTACCTTGCAAGAAAGCTGTCGAGAAGTCGAGGGAGTGCAGCTCGTAGTCACGCTGAGCTCCAACGTGTAGCAAGACCCGAAGAGTGATCATCTTCGGGGTGGGGGAGAAGGTCTGAAAGAAGTCGGCCCCCGCACGCTGACTGAAGCCTCGAGCAACGTAACGTGCCTTGAAGGCAGGCGGAGAACCCGGCGGCCGCTTCACCCTGAAAATCCACATGCCACTGACGATGTTCGCCCCAGGTGGGGGAACCTCGTCGACGTAGGTGCCTGTGGACTTCCAGGAAGCCATCTCTGTGTCCATGGCTGTCTGCCACTGAGAGGAGTACTCACCCGAGATCGCCTCCCTGTAGGAGCGCGGGGTGGGGATGTCAAGTGCATACGGGTCTCCCTCACGGGCAAGCAGCATGGTCGCGTGATGGGGTGAAGCGGCAGCAAGGCACTCCAACTCCTCCTGTCTATCCTCAAGAACGTCACAACCAAGGGCAGTACGGCCAAGAGCAGTCTCACCCCCGACGGACGGAGGACAGGCAGGGACAGGGTCAGAGACAAGACTCGCAAGGTAGTCTAGGTGGTACACAGCAGCAAAGTTAACGAGCTCGGCTACTAGTGCACAACCGTAGCAAGAAGGCGAGTAACAATCGGACTGGACGCACGAGCAAGGTCAGACGGAGGGTCAGCAACGTCAGGAAGAGAGGACGCAGGAGGTAGCGGTAGTACATCACGCTGAGGAACAGAGGAAGGACGGAGTGTCATGTCGTGAGTGCCGGGGACACCCGGAGCACGCGGACGACGAACACGAGGAACACAAGCACAGACATCAGCTCTAGGCTCAGGCTCAAGGTCAAAGCTAGACTCAGGCTCTCGACGCTCAGGGGTGGAAGCACGAGTCTCAGGCTCCCGACGCTCAGTCAGGGACTCTGACATCGCAGTGTAAGGAGCAGGAGCAGGCAGTTGGGAGTGTGTTAGCAGCGGTGGCTGCGACTGGTCTGCTGGCGGACACGGCAACGGTGGAGTAGTACCTGCCACAGGGAAGCCAGTAGCACCTGGCGGAAGACTGAGAAGGTGGCGAAGAGCACCAGTAGCTCCCGTTCCTCCAGCACGAGCAGCTCCTCCAGTACCCCCAGCAACACCTCCAGCACCAGTAGCACCAGCACCTCCAGCACCACGAGCTCCGACAGCGCCAGCACCTCGAGCACCAGTAGTACCTCCAGCACCTCCAGTGCCTCCAGCTCCAGCTCCAGCGCCTCCAGCACCAGTAGTACCTCTAGTACCTCCTGTGCTAGTAGCTCCAGTAGCACCTCTTGCACCTCCAGTACGAGCACCTCCGGGACCAGTAGCTCCAACACCTCCAGTACCTCCAGCTCCAACGCCTCCAGCACCAGCAGTACCAGCACCTCCAGGATCAGCAGCTCCCGCAACTCCAGCACCAGTAGCACCAGTACCTCCAGTGCCACCAGCTCCAGAACCTCCAGAAGGACTCGCAGCACCCCCAGAGTCAGCACTCGAAGTCTCAGGACCCCCAGAGTCAGCACCCAAAGTCTCAGTACCCTCAGTCCCAGGACCCTCAGGCTCAGCACCCTCAAACTTAGTACCCTCAGTCCCAGCACCCTCAGTCACTGCTCCAGTGTCTACAGCAGTAGGCTGCAGAGGCGGCGAAGACGGCAGAGGTGGGAACCTGGGGGGGGGGGTAGCCAGACGAGGAGAGCGGGCACCCCCAGACTCACCACCCCCAGCCCCAGCTCCAGTAGTCTCAGCTCCATAGTCCACAGCAGCAGGCTGTGGAGGCAGCAAAGACGGCCGTGGCGGGAAACTCGGGGGGGTCGCCAAGCGAGGAGTGTGGCGAGTGGTCGCCGTGTCGTCGGCGACGGCGTCAACCCCCTCAGGTGAGTCAGAGGAGTCAAAAGAGATCTCAACTGGCTCATCCAAGGGGGGTGGGTCTACCTGGGACACACCTGAGGGAGCAGGACCCTGTGGGGGGAGGGGGTCTACCGAGGGGGGGGGACTGGTACCAGGAAGAGGGGTGCAAGGGGGACCGGGTGGGATGCGTACGGGTGAAGTCGGTAGTAACAGACCGACTCGTCGAAGGTGACGTCCTGAGAGGACAGAACACGACGAGAGGCAGGGTGGTAGAACTGCCAGGGTGGAGCGTCGGTGGGGAAGCCCAGGAAGACACAACGGAGAGTGCAAGGAGAGAGCTTGCTCGCTTTGGTATCACGAACAAGGGAGAGCGCGCCCCAAACCCAAAACGACGACACATCACCAGGCTGTCCCGTCCAACGTAGTGTGGGCGAGGTCTCTGGAGCAGAGACACGGGGCGAGAGGTTGAGCTAATGCGCGGCGTATCGGACCGCAAACGGCCACAAGAAATGGGGAGCAGCCGCATGGATCATGGAGGTACGAGCAACCTCCATGATCAGGCCGATGCGACGCTCAGCGATCCCATTTTGCTGCCGAGAGGCCGGAAGCGTGAACGACTGGGCGATGCCCTCATCCTGACAGAACGTCTCAAGAACGCCAAAAGAGAACTCACCACCCCTGGCAGAGTGCAGACGCAGGACTGGAAAGTCCTGCTGAAAGCGCTCGTGTAGCTGGAGACGAGTAGCACGGATCCAGGGGAAAAATACACCGCTGACTTCCGCCTTGCAAGGCAAGGGGAAGACTGTGGTATAGCGTGTGTAGTCGTCAACAACCAGCAGGAAGTAGCGCTCCTGGTCCGTCCCACCGACGGGGGCCGGGCCCCACACGTCCAGGTGGAGAGTCGGCAGAGGAGCAGTGGTCGGAGGAAACTCGGAGGAGTGAGGAGCGGCGCGCTGCCGCCCCTCGACGCAAGGAAGGCACGGCGGCGCAAGTGAGCGCGGGAGGGGGGGCAGGGTCTCAGGGAGGCCAGTGACCAGGAGCCGGGAGTGCATGCTGCGCAAACGCTACAGGGAGGGGTGACCAAGACGGTGGTGCCAGCGCTGAGTCTCGTGCGTGAGTACTCGGTACAAGCAAGACGCAGCTAACTGCCCTGACGCAGACGCTCGACTCGACGTAGCTACCTGACTTGACTCAGCCCCCTGTGCAAATGCAGAGGTCAGTGTGTACAGACTAGACCCAGGCTGTCGAGTGAACGTAGCCAAGTGACGGCCAGTCCAGGAGCACGTACAGATCACCACACGCTGCCCTCCAGAAATAAAGGTATCAACCCAGACATCCTGAATGGCAGCGTTGCTCACCAAGTTCGTCGAGAACGTGGGGAGGTGGAGACCTGACAAAGAGCCGGAGGGGACCGCTGGACAAGGGAGGACCGTGGAGGCTCTCGCAACCACTGGGCCCCCAGAGGGGTCAGCCTGTGAGACTGGGACAGGTGCTGTGAGTGGTGTGACTGTGGTGCAATCACGAAAGAAGCAACGTGACGCGCCTGAGTCAAGTGTGAAAGTGTGCAAGACCTCAGCTGAGGAAGGACCTGTGGTAGTAGACGCACTAGCACCTAGAGCGTCGGTAGACTCACGGGCACCTAGAGCTGCAGCAGAATCACTAGCACTTGGAGTGGCAGCAGACTCACTAACACCTGGAGTGGCAGTAGACTCACTAACACCAAGAGCAACGGTCCTAACAGAACGATATCCTCCACCACCAGGATGACCTCGCTGAATGACCCCCTCTCGAAGCTGCCGAGGGGTGGGGTTGTTCGGGAGATGCAGTGCCCGCTGCTGTCCACCCCTGGCCGCAGCAACTGCCGCGGAAGTGGCCATGACAGACAGTGACTGTCAGGAGTAGGTCCAGCACCTTCAGCTCCTGCAGTGCCAGCAGCACCTCCTGCACTCCCAGCAGCACCTCCTCCAGTCCCAGTAGCACAAGTAGCAGCAGCAGCAGTAGTAACAGCAGCAGCAGGGTGATTCGGTGGGGGTGGGAGGCCGCACCTCCACCACTCCCAGCAGTACTCCCTCCAGTAGAAACAGTAGCAGGGCGGCTCGGGCAGCAGTAGCAGACCGAGCAGCAGCAGCAGCAGCAGCAGCAGCAGTAGACCGAGTAGCACTAGCTGTAGCAGTAGTAGTTGCAGTAGCAGCAGCAGTGACAGCTCGGGCTGGGCGGCGCGGCTCGGACACAGTGGCAGAGCAGCAGTAGCACTAGCTGTAGCAGCAGTAGCTTCAGTCAGTAGCAGCTGTAGCAAGTGCAGTAGTAGGAGCTGCAGCAGTAGCACTAGCTCTAGCAGCAGTAGCTGCAGTCAATAGCAGCTGTAGCAAGTGCAGTAGTAGGAGCTGCAACAGTAGTACTAGCTGTAGCAGCAGTAGTTTCAGTCAGTAGCAGCTGTAGCAAGTGCAGTAGCAGGAGCTGCAGCAGTAGCACTAGTTGTAGCAGCAGTAGCTTCAGACAATAGCAGCTGTAGCAAGTGCAGTAGTAGGAGCTGCAGCAGTATTACTAGCTGTAGCAGCAGTAGCTTCAATCAATAGCAGATGTAGCAAGTGCAGTAGTAGGAGCTGCACCAGTAGCACTAGCTGTAGCAGCAGTAGTTTCAGTCAATAGCAGCTGTAGCAAGTGCAGTAGTAGGAGCTGCAGCAGCAGCAAGGAGGAGCAGCTGCAGCAAGTAGCAGCAGCAGCAGCAAGGAGGAGCAGCTGCAGCAAGTAGCAGAACCAGCAGCAAGGAGGAGCAGCTGCAGCAAGTAGCAAGAGCAGTAGCAGGGCAGTGCAGGCGGCAGCATCACTGCAGCAGCAGTTCAGGCGCAGCAGCGAAGCAGCAGCGTGAGTGCAGCAGTAACACGGGCCGCGTGCGGGCCAAGCATGGGCTGTACGAGCTGCGTGCGGGCCTGGCGCGGGCTATACCAGCTGTGCGACGGCCTGGCGCGGGCTGTACGGGCTTCGCGATGGGCCTACGTGGGCTGTACGGGCTTCGCGACGGGCCTACGCGGGTTGTACTAACTGCGCGCGGGCCTGGCGTGGGCTGTACAGGCTGCGCGACGGCTTGGCGCGGGCTGTACGGGCTGTGCGACGGCCTAGCGCGGGCTGTACGGGCTGTGCTCGGGCCTACGTGGATTGTAAGGGCTGCGCACGACAGAAAAGGGCAGGGCAGCGTGAAACGCTGGGCAGGGCAGAAACTAACGGTCGGGCAGGTAAAAACGAATGTGGTGGGCCCTTAATTACAGTCCTAGGCTAGGAACGTCCTAGCTCTTAATACCATGTCGAGATTAGCTAGGAAGGAATGTGTATTAGGTAAGAGGGAGGGGGTACAAGGATGTCAAGAGAGTTGGGTTGTACCCTCTAAGGTGTGACCCCTACACAACCTAAAATAACATAAACAAACAATATGTTTTGACACCTTTTCACCTAACTCTCTCGACAATGCCGCCTGCTCCGACGGTCCAGATCCATTCCAACTGTCTGTGACGCTTCGAGTCAACTCTTGTGAAAGTAATGAACAGGAATGAATGACTAAGGAAAGATTGGGGTACAAATACAACCCTAGAAACATGTACTCCATATGTGCTACCCCACTATAGCCTACAACAACTATGTCATATAAATCTGACACACCCCCATAGGCAAAGTGGGGGAGAACAAGGGGTCACAAGACCAGTCAAGCAAAGCAAAGCAAAGCTCAGGGTGGATCACAAAGTCACCACACAGTCCGAGCACAAGGTCAAGGCCACAAGGCCAGTTCACATGCAAGACTAGACACATATATATATAAGGCTAAACAAGCAAGAGCAGGTATATATATATATATATATATATGCAAGAGTACAAGCAAGGTCAAGAGGTGAGCAAGTGAGGTAGGACAGGTACAAGTCCCAGCTTAGTGCAGAAGCGCTGATGGTCACAAGGCGCGAGTGCCTTGGTGAACACATCAGCAGTGTTGGCCTCAGAGGCCACGTACGCAAGCCGCAACTGTCCACGCAGCTGTAGCTCACGAGCAAGGAAGTAGCGAAGAGCAATGTGCTTCGTTCTGTGCTCCAGACGCTGCTCTCGACACAAGGCCAGCATGGCCTTGTTGTCTACGTACAGCACTGGAGGAGAACGAGGCGGCTCTCCAAGGTCAGTCAGCAGGTAGGTGAGCCAGCGAAGCTCTTGTGCAGCCATGGCCCCTGCGTAGATCTCAGCCTCACAACTGGAGCTGAGAACCGAAGACGAGCGAGTAGCGCGCCACGAGACAGAGCCGGAACCAAGGCTGAAGGTGTAACCCTGTGACGACCGCTGCGTAGCCTGGTCGTCAGCCCAAGAAGCGTCCGCGTGTCCTGTAAGGACCACTGGACTCCGCCCTCCAAGCACTAGCCCCATGCCCGACGTACTGCACAGATAGCGCAACACCCTCTTCGCTGCAGCCATGTGCTCTGGTCGGTGTCTCCCAGGAGCAACATAGCGTGCAAGAATGCTAAGAGGGTATGCAAGGTCAGGTCGTGTGCAGGTCATCAGGTACATGAGGCAGCCAACAAGCTCTGGGTACGGGCCACTCGACTCTACGGACTCATCCGAAGGCAGAGCTGAGAGCGAGTGGCGAGTAGACAGAGGAGTGGCCTGAGGCGAGGAGTACGTGAAGCCGAAGCGCTGAAGGACCTGCTGCACCATGTGTGACTGAGTCAAGGTAATGGTGCGGCGTGCTCTGTTCCGAGTGATCTGCAAGCCAAGATAGCTGCGCAGTTCACCCAGGTCTGTGCACGTGTGTCTCTTCAGCAGCTCGGACTTCACGTAGGCGAGTCCAGCAGTGTCCGCTGTGGCAAAGACCAAGTCGTCGACGTACACGAGGATGTAGAACGGCGGCAAAGAAGTGTCGGTGCGCAGAAACAGCGACGGGTCAGCAGTAGAAGGAGCAAACCCAAGAGCCGCAAGCGTAGTCCTCAGTGTGTCGTGCCACTCACGCGGTGCCTGGCGGAGACCGTAGACTGACCGTCGGAGGCTCCACTGGGTGCCAGGAGGTAAAGTCCCAGTGAAGCCAGGTGGACGGCGCAGCCAGATCTCCTCGTGCAGGCTACCCTGCAAGAACGCAGTGCTGAAGTCGAGAGAGTGAAGCTCGTAGTCGCGCTGAGCGGCTATGTGCAGCAGCACCCGAAGAGTAGTCATCTTCGGGGTGGGAGAGAAGGTCTGAAAGTAGTCAACTCCCTGCCGCTGACTGAAGCCACGAGCGACGTACCGCGCCTTGAAGACAGGTGGAGAGCCCGGCGGCCGCTTCACCCTGAAGATCCACATGCCACTGACGATGTTCGCCCCAGGAGGGGGAACCGCGTCAACGTAGGTACCTGTGGACTTCCAGGAAGCCATCTCTGCATCCATAGCTGCTTGCCACTGAGAGGAGTAGGGACCCTCTACGGCCTCCGCGTAAGAGCGCGGAGTCGGGATGTCTAGTGCATCCGGGTCTCCCTCAGGAGCAAGCAGTACAGACGCGAGATGAGGTGAAGCAGCAGCCAGACACTGGAACTCCTCCTGCCTGTCCTCAAGGACGTCCGTGCCAAGAGCACACTCACCCCCGACGGACGGAGGACAGACAGACGCAGACTCAGCAACAAGACTGGCAGCGTAGTCTAGACGACAGCGAGCAGCAAAGTCGACGAGCTCAGCGACAAGAGCAGACGCAGCAGCGGACTCAAAAGAGGGGTCAGTGACGACAGTAGCAAGCAGACGCGTGACAGTAGGACTGGCAGCACGAAGGGAGTCCGACTCTTGGCCGGCAAGCACAGGAAGGGAGGACTCAGGAGGAGCAGGCAAAGGGGCACGCAGAGGAGCAGTGGACGGACGCAGAGACATCCGGTGTGTGCCAGGGACAGGAGGAGGACGCTGACGCGAACCGCGACCACTAGAGCGAGCAGCACGAACAGGCGACGCGGGACGAGACGCAGGCTCACGACGCTCAGCAAGGCCCCCAGTAGGACCAGTGTAAGGAGAGGGAACATGCAGTGGAGAGGTAGGCTCCAACAGTGACTGCGACTGGACAGGCGGTGGACACTCTACGGGAGGAGAAAGACCAAGAACCTGCTGTAGGAGCGGAACGAAGTACGGCCGAGGCCGCGCGGCAACTCCAGACTCAGCAGGGACAGCACCTGCACCCTCAGCGGCAGCACCAGTACCACCAACACCTCCAGCGGCAGGACCTCCAGCAGCAGGACCACCGCCAGGACAGACAGCAGTAGTCTCAGCACCAACACCCTCAGAAGCTCCAGTACCAGTAGGACCCGCAGGCCCAGCAGCTCCGGGACCAGCGGCACCAGCACCCTCGGTGGTCGAAGAAGCTCCAGCTCCAGCAGTACGCCTCCAGCGGCGAGCAAACCACTCGCGCAGCTCCTGTGGAGAGAGGGGCTCCCTCCGAGACGGAGCACCAGGAGAAACCCCTGGCTCAGCAGCTCCAGGCGCAGGACCCCCAGACTCAGCACCTCCAAGCTCAGCAGCTCCAGACGCAGCACCCCCAGTCTCAGCAGCTCCAGACTCAGCACCCCCAGACTCAGCACCCCCTAGCTCAGCAGCTCCAGGTACAGCACCCCCCGGCTCAGCACCCCCAGGCTCAGCACCCTCAGCAGTAGCACCCCCAGGCTCAGCACCCCCGATAGCAGCACCTCCAGGCTCGGCACCCCCAGACTCAGCACCCCCGCGCACAACACCCCCAGAGTCAGCACCCCCAGGCTCAGCACCCGCAGCAGAAGCAGAGTCACCAGTAACCTCGACCGGGTCAACGGCGTCTACCTGGGACACACTTGAGGGGGCAGGAACCTGAGGGGGGAGGGGGTCTACCGGGGGGGGAACCGGCACAAGGAAGTCCGGTGGCGGGGGGAGAGAAGGAGTGCGGTAGGGGAAGAGGCGGTAGAAGGGGACTGACTCGTCGAACGTGACGTCCTGGGAGGACAGAACCCGACGAGAGGAGGGGTGGTAGAACTGCCACCCTGGAGCGTCAGGGGGGAAGCCAAGGAAGACACAGGGAGCAGCACGAGGGGACAGCTTGTCCGCAGACAAGTCGCGGACAAACGCCCGAGATCCCCAGACACGGAACGCAGACGCATCGCCAACCTTCCCCGTCCACAGTAGAGCTGGGGAGGTCTCCAGCCGGGAGACCCTGGGGTGAAGGTTGAGCTGATGCGCCGCGTACCGAACCGCAAACGGCCACAGAAAATGGGGGGCAGCCGCATGCATCATGGACGTACGAGCGACATCCATGACCATGCCAATGCGGCGCTCAGCAATCCCATTTTGCTGTGGAGAGTCCGGAAGCGTAAAGGTCTGGCGGATCCCCCGTGCACGACAGTAGTCTCGCAGAAGGCGAGAGGAGAACTCCCCACCTCGGTCAGAGTGCAGACGCAGAACAGGAAAGTCCGAGTCGAAGCTCCTCCTGAGCTGGAGACGAGCCTCGCGGATCCAGTCGATCAGCACCGCAGTGACATCACCCTTGCTGCGCAAGGGGAAGACTGTGGTGTAACGCGAGTAGTCGTCAACCACCAACAGGAAGTAGCGCTCGTGACCCTGCCCACGGACGCGGGCCGGGCCCCACACGTCCATGTGAAGTGTTTGCAGAGGAGCCTCTGTCGGGGGAAACTGGGAGGAGTGAGGAGCAGCCCTGAGGCACCCCTCGACACAGGGGACACAGGAAGGTCCTGGTCCCGAAGGAAGGGGAGGGAGAGACCGGGGAAGACCTGAGACAAGGACACGGGAAGCCATGCCCCGAAGACGGGACAGGGAGGGGTGGACAAGACGGTGGTGCCACAGGAGAGTCTCGTGAGACAGGAGGCGACACGAACAGGGGGCAGACTCAGGGCCAGACCGGGACGCAGCAGCAAACACCTGACCTGACGCAGCTACTTGGTCAGACGCAGGGACAGGAGGAGACTCAGTGGTCAGGGTGTAGAGGCTCGACCCCGGCCGACGCGAGAACGTGGCCAGGTGTCGGCCTGTGCGTGCATCCGTGCAGTGGGTCACACGCTGACTCGCAGGAGTGAACTGGTGAACCCCCGCATCCTGTAGGTCCGCACCACTCACCAAGTTTGTCGAGAACGAGGGAAGGTACAGACCAGACAGGGTGCCCAAGGGGGCAGCCGGACACGGGAGGACAGTGGAAAAGTGAGAGAGGACAGGACCCCTAGAGGGGTCAGCCAGGGAGACCGCAACCGGCCGACCAAGCGGCGTGAGGGTGGTGCGGTCTCGAAAGAAGGAGCGAGAAGCCCCTGAGTCAAGTGTGAAAGTGAGGGAGGACGAAGGCGACGCAGTACCTGAGAGCGCAGTCTCACCAGTACCTGAGAGCGCAGACGCACTGGCACCTAGAGCAGCAGCCTCACAAGCACCTAGCGCAGCAGTACCAATGCCCGGGTCGGGCGTGAAACACCGGTAACAGTCACCCTCCTCACTAATAGTCACAGCATACATAGCAGCAAGGATAGCATCAAAGTCAAGATCAAAGATCGCTACACCAGCCCTAGAAAGCTCATCCCAGCGGGGAATCTCACTAGCCTCGGGGAACTGCTGACGCCAAGCGTCCGTCAGGCGGCCAAAGCAGCGCTGGGTGGGGTGGGCACCCCCACACTGCTCACCCGCGCGGTCGCCGGAACGAAGGACGTAGGTGCACGGACCAGCACCCCCACCCCTCTGACGCCGAGTGTACCACTCACGGAGCTGCTGGGGCGGAGGGATGTCCCGCGAACGCTGCTGCTGCTGCTGCTGCTGGCGCTGACCACTACCAGCGCCGCTCCGCTGCGGGGCACCACTCTGACCAGCTCCACCTCCTCCGCCAACGCCTCCTCCTCCTCCGCCTCCACCGCCGCCACCACTCCCACCGCTGCCGCCACCACCGCCGCCTCCTCCGCCGCTGCCACTACCACCACCGCCTCCGCCACCACTCCCGCCGCCACTCCCACTCCCTCCGCCGCCTCCACCGCCACCTCCACCGCCCCCTCCAGCTCCACCCGCGCCCTTGCCCCCCTTGCCCTTGCCAGAGCGGCGTCTCCCACTAGGGGCAGACGCCGCGTCGACCGACTCAAGACCAAGCAGGTCGGCAGCAGCAGCAGAGGCAACAGAGGGCAGCAGGGGGGAAGGAGAGCACCCCTCAAAGATGGGGGTGCGAGGGTCACCACGAGAAGCTCCTACAGCGACGATGCTCTTCTCCGCCGCTAGGAGGGCCTTCTCGAGGAGGTCGACAGTGAGGGTGGTGGGACAGACTGAGAGAAAGTGGTCCCTGAGTACGCGAAGGGAGTCAGGGAGGCGTGCTACTACGTAGTAGAGAGTGATGTACATGGGGGGGGGGGGTTCTTGGCGCAGAACTCAGCAAGAAGGGCGGCGCGGTAGCGAGTGTCACTAGTGCGGAGGTGCGTAATGAGGTCAGCGACAGTGGGAAAGGCAGTGAGGTCAGGAAAGAGGTACGGTAGCATGAGACGGCTCAGTGCAGCAGTGGCAGGGGAAGAGTAGCGCGCAATTACAGCGTCGTACAGGGTCTGAGCACTCTTGTATTGACTAAAGTGCGCGCGCTCAGTGGTGGGCAAGTGGCGACGCACAGCAAGACGTGCAGCAGCATCGCGGGTGGCCCACTGAGAGCGAACAGTGGGGTCAGCATCAGCAGCAGGAGCAGGAGAGGCGCCAGAGGTGAGGTCAAAGAGAGAAAGACCGTCTGCCCTATCGCACTGCAAAAACAACTGTAGGTCGTCGACCCAGACCTCAAAGTCGATGGCTCTGCCCTCAGCGTCAAAAGCTAGGACACTGGGGGTAGCCATGACGACAGACTAGCAGTGCAAGCAGTGGGGAAAGGGCAAGCGGTAGCAGTGCTGTGCTCACCAGGCAGGGCAGGTCGGGCGACTCGACGGCTGCAGGACGGCACGGCCGCTGCGGGGCGGCTCGGCTGCGACTGGGCGGCTCGGCGGCTCCTGGGCGGCTCGGCTGCTGCTGGGCGGCTCGGCTGCTGCTGGGCGGCTCGGCTGCTGCTGGGCGGCTCGGCTGCTGCTGGGCGGCTCGGCTGCTGCTGGGCGGCTCGGCTGCTGCTGGGCGGCTCGGCTGCTGCTGGGCGGCTCGGGTGCAGGGCGGCTCGGGCGGGGCGGCTCGGCTGCTCCGGTATCGGGTGGCGGGGCCGTGAGAGCAGGGGCGACGGGGCCGTGAGTAGGGGCGGCGGTGTCGCGAGATCAGGGGCAGTGGGGCTGTGAGCGCTGGGGCAGCGAGGCCGCTAGAGAAGGGGCGGCGGGGCCGCGAGTGCTGGGGCGGCGGGGCCGCGAGTGCTGGGGCGGCGGGGCCGCGAGATTAGGGGCGGCGAGGGCCGCGAGATCAGGGCGGCGGGGCCGCTGAAGTAGGGGCGGCGGGGCCGCGAGAGAAGAGGCGGCGGAGCCGTGAAGGGGCGGCGGGGCCGCGACGGAGAGGCGGGGCCGCGACGGAGTGGCGGGTCCGCGAGGAAGAGGCGGCGAGGCCACGACTGGGTGGCGGGGCCGCGACGGGGCGGCGAAGCCGCGACGTAGTGGCGGGGCCGCGACTGGACGGCGGGGCCGCGAAGGAGAGGCGGGGCCGCTCGAAGGGTGGGCGGGGCCGCTAGGAAGGGCGGTGGGGCCGCGAGAGGGGCAGCGGGGCCGCGAGGGAAAGGGCGACTCGGGGGGTCGTTAAAAAAAAGGAGATCGCGCGCCTCGGGGCGCGCTTCGGTGGGCCCTAGGCGAAGTTCCCACAGGGAACCCGCTCTTTACCATGTGAAAGTAATGAACAGGAATGAATGACTAAGGAAAGATTGGGGTACAAATACAACCCTAGAAACATGTACCCCATATGTGCTACCCCACTATAGCCTACAACAACTATGTCATATAAATCTGACAACTCTGTCTCTTCGTGTTCAGCCCCGATACTGTGTGCTTCACTTGCTGCGGTTAGGAGTGCATAATCACATTTCACTATTCGTAACAGACCCTTCCTAACAAATGAGCACTATATTTTGTAGTTAACTTGTGAAAAACCTTCTCCACCAGTAACAAAATTATTATGTCAGAATTATGATCGTTTTTATCCAGCACAGAACCGCACACAACCAACCACCAGCTGGGTATAAATTGTGGAGTCAAACACTGCCGAACAGCAGGGTGAGTAAAGTGTCTTGAGTTAGCTCTTCCTGACCCGGCAACTCAACCAGAGCAGGGCTTACTTAATCAGACATTTTTTGTCTGAATTTCTGGATTCTGAACACATTTTTACTGGTTCATCTGATGTCGTAGACATGCTATTTAATTTCGTCTGATTTTTAAAAGAAGCTTTAACTATTCATCTGATTTCTCAGACAGCCTTATGCAGTTCGTCTGAGACTGCAGATATCGAGTCTTTTTTGTCTGAAGGATGTATGCACCTGCCCAGCAGAAGCAAGAGACAAGATTTGGACCAGAAACCTCAATCTTCACAACACCCTATTCTACTGGCTGAACCATTAGGGCTGAGATCAGGCCCCACGAAGTCAGAGAAATTTCTCTGATTTGCCTATAAAAGTCTGATTTCTCAGACTTTTTATTTAGTGTTGTCTGTTAAATTCAGACTTTTTTTTAAGTGTTGTCTGTTAAATTCAGAGTTTTTTTAAGCCAAGTCTGCAATTTCAGAGATTTTTTTGAGTGTACTCTGATAATTCAGAGTCAAATGCGTACGAACTCTGAAAGTGATTCAATGAACCTTGGCACCGACACCCACGATTTGCGCTAGTACGTGTACCTGGGTGGTCAATCACGCGTAACCTTGGACCACACATCAACAGTCAAGTTTTGTGGGCGTGGCCGCCCTGCGACGCGGTTTTTCCTACGTAAACACCAGGGCACACCCTGCTAGAGCACTGATTGGTCCTTATGGCAGCTTCTGTGTGCCATCACGGACCGGCCTTGCACCCACGATGCTGCACTAGCCACCCACGACACAACGCTGACAGCATTGCACTTCTGACGCGCCTCGTCGTTGTCGTGCATGCTAGGCAACCACCCATCCACCTCAACGGGTCCTCCTTGCCTTGTCTATCGCCATCACCTTTCAGCCAGGGTTTCATCCACACCCCCTAGCTGGTGTTGACTGGCCTCAGCCAGTCCCTAGTTCTGCCTCGCGAACACATTTCTTGTTCCTGCTCGGCAGGCTCTTTCTGAACCCCACCATGGCGGTGCTGGACAATCCCGGCTCCAGCGATCCCGACCCTGATTCCCAGCCTGCCTTAACAGGCTTAGACTTTCTTCTCAGTACGTTAGAACTCGACAAGGCAGCACGCGCCACACCCGATACGATCCCCACACAGAAAGAACCCACGGCACCGGTTATCTCACTGTCTGCCGAACCTGTGGCAGAGACACCTGCGGAACCAACTGTGGGTGCGGCCTCGCAGCATTCGCCTCTGACCACGGCGCGCACGATTCGGCTCAAGCAGGCGACATTGGGCTTCTGCAAGGCATCGTCGTCATCCGCCGACGTCAACGCCCCCGGAACATCTGAGCGACCGCGTCCACGCCTTAACATCAGCCTGGACGAGCTCATCGAAGAAGTCTACGATGAGGCGATAGACAAGTTCAAGAGTCTCTGGTCTGCTCGTTTTCCGTGGCTTCGGATCACTAAAGTCGCCTCTGGTTTGCCTGCGTTCAAGTGTACTTTGTGTGTGTCATTTGCTGGCGATGCAGGCAAGTGCGCGAGGAGTGGGAAAGGTGCTACCGATTTGCAGACACAGTCGTTTCGGAAACATGCTGGCACGGCGAAGCACAAGCTGGCGATGACGAGGTTGACATCTGCGCAGAAGTGCCGGGCGACGCAGCCGCTTATCGACCAACATCGCGCAACGGTTGATACTGAGAAGCTGCGCGTCATCGCCCTTCTGACTCGTTGCTGTTCGTCAGCAGGTCCGACGCGCCCATGGGGATGTGGGTGAAACTGGTGCGGTATCTGGCGGAGAAGGGCGTGCAGGGCTTCCCGAAGAACGGGTACGGCACGTACTATACGACGTGAGTGATGAACACTTTATTTGAGCTGCTGTAAGAATATGTGTTTCCAGAAAGTACGTCAATGATTTGATACTCACTGTTGTTTCTTGTTGCAGATACGGCTTCGGTGAGCTGACGCAAGCGACGGCGACATGGCTCCAGACAACCCAGCTGGATCACATCCTGCTGTCGCCCTTCGTCGGCATCTCGATCGACGAGAGCACTGATAGGTGCAGCGGGAAGCACCTTATCATCTTCATCACCTTCATCCGCGAGTTCAAGCTTGTCATCGAGTTTCATGGCCCTACTCACCGTGTACAAGGCCGACGCAGCCTCTCTTCTGGCTAGCTTGGTCTCACACCTGCAGGCACTGGGGATCGACCTTCAGCGCATTGAAGGCATCAGCACCGACGGTGCGACAGTCATGATGGGCAAACAGGGTGGCCTCACGACACGCCTCCGTGTGCGCATCCCACATTTGGTGTCATCCCACTGCATCGCGCACAGGTACTATCTGGAATGTTTGTGCCTAATCGTTCAGTGCAATGTTTACATATTCTATTTGACAGTCTCACTAATGTCCTTCACTCGTGTTGTACAGGGAGGCACTGGCGGCTAAAATTGCCGCCGAGAAAATCCCCACCTTCAACGTCATTGACAAGGTGATTCGGACAGTGGCAGAGCATCTCGGCCGCTCTGGGCCATGGCACCAGCGCTTCATGGGCTTGCAGGAAGTTTTCACGTCAACTTCACTCGAGTTGCAAAGCATTCATACCGTCCGCTGGCTATCGAGGGGTGACGCGGTGCAGAGGCTTCTGAAAGTGTTGCCGGCTCTCATCGTGATGCTGAAGGAGTGGGACGCGGAGCTGTATGTGCTCGTGACAAGCTACAAGTTTCACTTTCTCCTGTTTTTCATAGCAGACGTGCTTGAGCAGCTCAACATCTTGAACAGGGCCTTCCAGCACAAAGAGGTGAGCTCAATGTTATAGTGTCCTATCATTGTTGTTACATGCTTGGTCAATATCCTCTTCTGCTAAGTTCTAGTGCTTCTTCTTTCCAGCATGCTTACCGTACGCATGAGCTAACTACCTTGTGCCTTGTTTCTGTCCAGCTTGACTATGTGGGCGTGCATGCGCAGATCAAGCGCACAACGTCCCACATCGAGAGCCGCTACGTCGATTGCGGTGATGACTTCGGTGGCGGCGTCAGCGAGCTGCTGTCCCCCTTCATCACGCGCCACGGCCCAGGAGGAAACAAGGAAGTTACTGTCGAGAGTGTCGACTCGGACGGCCGCCCTGCACGCTTCGCCTTCAGGCTGCATGAGGACGAGCAAGAGGAATTTGATGGGCCTGGGACCCACGATGCTTGCATTGAGGTCTGCACCCAGTTCGCCGAGGTGATCGTGCACCAACTGCTTCATCGGCTTGGCGATCTGGAAGGGATGTCTGGGGCAAGGCTATTCACCCCCAACGAGTACCCGCTGGATCGAGGAGAGAGGAACCGCAGGTGCATGGAGTGGTTGGAGTCGCTTGTGACCCCTTTTCAAGGCCGACCAGACCGAGGAGATCCTGCCCGGTAAGCCCATGTTTGTGTAGTTCTCATGTAACTGTTGTAATTGGCATTGCATATGTTGTGCTTCACTGTATATTCACTAAGCATCGTCTACTGTTACTCTTCCTCCCCCACCAGGAATCAACAAGCGTCGTGCGGAAAAGGAGCTGCGCATGTTCTCCTCGGTGCTTGCAGGAGCCACGAAGAACGAGCGCAGCTTCCACGCCGGGCTCACTGCCATGCTCATGACACCCGACTGGCGGGACAACTACCCCAACCTCGTGCTTCTGTGGGTGGCAGTAGCCGTACTGCCGCTGAGCACAGTGGAGTGCGAGCGGGGATTCTCCCGCCAGAACATCATCAAGTCGTGGCAGAGAGGCGCGCTGAAAGATGCACGCCTAGGAGACCTCATGTGCATGAGTCTCATGGACTACGAGCCCAAGTGGGATGAAATTGTGACCATATGGAGGAGCTACAAGAAGCGCAAGCCCCAAAGCAACGTTCCACTCCCGCCTGCAGGAAGGCAACAGAGCAAGAAGAGTAGGGAGGTTGATGACGAGATGGAAGTGGTAGACTTAGACGCTGAGAAAGATGCAGTTGACAGTGATGTTGACGATGGATTTGCTGACTGGATGTAGGTAGGGTAGTTAGTTAGTTCTATTCTAACTGTGATCTTGTGAAGGCTAAGCAGCAGCATTAGTAGTAGTAGTAGTAGTAGTAGTAGTAGTAGTAGTACTAGTATGAATGTAGGCAAAGATGTATGAGAAGTGGAGTAGGCTTGCTTCAATATGACTACTAGGGCTACAACAAGCACAATCAGACTTTTACTTGAGTGTACTCCAGGCCCTACGATATCAGGAATTTTACCCTGAAATTCCTGATTTTCAGGGTTTTTTTTTTACCTACCCTGAAAATCCAGTGTTCAACTTTTCCTAGGGCTGATTTTTCAGCCTTCACATGCCACATGACTCTGAACTTTCAGCAATTTTTTTGAAGTGACACTGATGCCTTTACGTTGTAACGAGTTTGACCCTGAAAGCGAATCCTACTAGGTACGAGTGTACTTGACCGGAAGTACTGGGAAAATCAGATTCCCGCGGTGTCAGCAGGGCCTGTCGTTGACTATCGGACAATTTTGCCCACATTGATGGCCCCTTAGTTGGCGCGCCTGGTCCGTTCATTGGCCACATTTGCAACATTAAGTGACTTGACCAATTACAAGGTTGCAGCACTGAGATGCTGGCAGGCTGCGCTGCGAGGGATTCTGGCGGTCTAGGTCGTGCTGGCAAGCACTGATGCATCCACGCCTCCTAGCCGTGCTACCTGCCATCCAGCCTCACATCCCGTTCTGCTGTTTGCTTCCTTCCTAGTGTTTTTACTACTACCGTAGTAAAATAAAGACTACCGTACTAGTATCAGCCTTTTTCTGTAGGGAACACTGATGTATCAGACTTTTTTTTTAAGTAACACTGAACTTTCAGGCTTTTTTTTTAGGCGACCCTGACGATCAGGGTCTAGGGGCAGAGGGACCCTGATACCCTTACGTGCCTAAAAGTGAATCTGAGGGCCTGGTGTACTCTGAAAGTTTCAGACTTTTTTTTAAACACACTCTGACGTTTCAGACTTTTTTTTTAGACAACTCTGAGGATTTCAGACTAATACTGAGAGGGAGTCTGACGAATCAGACAGGCCAAAAACGAATCTGAGGGCCTGACTGAGATGATATGATAGTGTATTGATTCCCAGCTTAATATCTTCTCAGAAATCTCAGATAAGTATTAAGGATTCGTCTGAAAAGCTAGACAATGTTACAGCTTTTGTCTGACAATCAGACAAGGAGCCAGGACCCGGTCTTGATATCAGACGGGTCATTTTACTCAAGTTAGCCCTGAACCAGAGACGTACCGAAATACATTCTACCATAGATACGGTATTGCCCTACCTGCCAGCGTTACCAAAGCAACAAACGCCTATCCACAGCTGCAGATTAACCAGGGGCAATAGCCTGCTTGTGGAATCTTTCAGCTCCTAGCTGAAACTAGAACCTTGTGAAAGAATGGTCAACTCCTTGACAGAGCCTCCAACTGAAGATACAGGGCACCTATCGCCGGCTCTAGCTGGATCCTTCAAAGGCTGATAAGCTTCACGCTGCCCTTCCTAGCTGCTCGTCCTACCTCCTGCTTACGAGTACATCGAATATCTGCAGACGGCAATGTACAGCCAGCAACAGCTAAGGTAAGTGATAGATTAAGAAATCTTATAATTCGTATACTATGCAACTTACCAGCCCGAGCTACCATATACGGTACATCACTGTTGCCAGTAGCCCCAGTCGCGCCGTGCATAGTCTGTATCAAACCTCCGCCGCTTCGATGCACTGCCAGCCCCTGCGCCATACCCTTCCGCCCCTCCGTAACCGTAACCGTAGCCCTGGCCAGCGGCGCCCGAAGCACCTTGAGATCCGGCCCAGTTGCCTCCCTGCGCATAGCCAGACGCACCACCCGCAGAGCTACCGCCATAGCCACCACCCCCACCCCCCTGGCCGTACCCAGCAGGCCATTGGGATCGGCCGCCTGCACTATAGCCGGACCCGCCTGGAGATCCGCCGTAACCCGAGCTTCCGCCATAACCGCCAGCCCCGTACCCTCCCTCGTAACCACCAGCGCTTCCGCCGTAGCCGCCCCACCCGTACCCTCCGCCATATCCGCCCCCGTTCATCCCAGCGCCATACCCGCCGTACGCTCCATAGCCACCGCCGTACCCGCCGTACCCGCGACCGCCGCCTCCATAACCGCCGGAGTACCGGGAATCGCCGCGAGAACCGTAGCCGCCGCCGCCGCCGTAACCCCCACCGCCACCGTACCCGCCATATCCGTACCCTCCCCTTGCGCCATAGCCGCCGCGATATCCGCCGCGACCGCCGCCGGCGCTATCCTTTGGAACGGCCCGCTTGACCTCGACCTTCTTCTCCTTGAGCTCGTGAAACGTTTTCTCCAACACGCGCTCAACCGCTTCGTCCGAATCGAACGTGATAAAGCCGAATCCGCGCGGCCGCTGGGTGTTGTGGTCGTACATCACGACGACGTCCGTGATCGTGCCGAACTGCTCGAAGTATTGACGGAAATCGTCCTCTGTGACGGTTGACGCAAGCCCGCCGACAAAGATCTTCTTTGTCGACTGGGATGGCTGCGTTTGGGAAGGCTGCTCACCGCCGTCGCCATCGGCTCCTGCTGCTGCTTGTTCTCCTGACGCATTGCCTTGAGAAGCATCGGATTCTTTCGGCGGATTCTGCTCGTCTCGAGGAACAGCTTTTTTAGCTTCCACCTAAGAACCAAAGACGAAGGACATAGAAAAGCCACCAGCTTAAGTCTTACAGCTAAACGGCACTAAAAAACTGCTGAAATAGCTGCATTGAGCAATGATAGGGAGGCAGATTAATCAAAGTCGCCACGGTAAGTACTGATAGCGAACTACCGAAAATGCGAGAGCAATTCTGACTAATCTAAGCCGGACCTGTCTGCCATCGATAGTATGCTTCTCGTTAAGCACGCGATCCGCCACTTCAGGGTCGGTAAACACGACGAAACCAAAACCGCGAGATTTGCCCGTCATCCGATCCTTCATGATCACCGCCTCTTTAACCTCTCCGTACGTCTGGAAGTACTCGTTCAGCCTATCCTCCGTCGTGTCCCATGAGATACCCCCAATAAAAAGCTTTCCTGGGTCTGAATCCATGCCTGGCAAACGGAGGGATGGACGAAACCCTAACACCCCTCCAGAAGCGGTAGAGCAAGACTCGCAAAACTAGATGAATTGTGATTCCATCTTCGAAGCAGGGTTGTGAGATGCAACCAACTTGGAGAAGAGGAATCAGGGAGCCAAGACTCGGCAAAGAAGGTTCGAGAAGGATGAGGGTTACCACACCTTGTTTGTCGGGACGGTTAGGCTTGGACGGTCCAGGCTCGGCACGAGTGTATACCAGACCTACGAAATCTCCAGACGCGAACCATGTTTTCCAAATGACGCGACAAAATTTAGGCCGTGGGCTGTACAGACTGGAAAACTACAGAAATGCCCTACTAATGTCTAAAACGAGGATCATTTAGGGCGTGTTAAATCCCCTCAGTTCTGAAAATGGGGTGTGGCCGAATTTTCGACGACCAAATGGTCGTCATATTATTCGCGAACAACAACAAGGTGATCAATTCAGAGTCGACTCTTTTTCAGCCACCATTTTCAGTTTTGGAGATTTAACAACTTCGGTGGCCGATTTGCAGGCCGATCCGGAAAAGTTGTTAAATTTGCAGTTACTACGAGTAGTTCAGTATGTGCGACGGGGTCGCATTCTGACGACGATATCTCTCATTTGACGCGATCACAAAATTCGTCGTTGGGCGATGTTAGAATCCCAACCACGAGACCATTGGGATAAAATGACTTGTTTCAGTAGCGGGTCTGTGCGCCCATAACCCCCCAGGCGAATGCGCCTGTAACCCTCTCCAGGATCAATCGGGCATCCACAGTGCAGAACTACTGACACCCCCCCACACTGGGAGGCCCAGGACTAAGCACAGCGGCAACGGCCTACATGTGCATACGCCGGGAATCGAACCCGAGTTCGCTGTGATACCATATCAGAATCCCAACCACTAGACCATTGGGATAAAAGGGCTTGTTTCAGTAGCGGGTCAGTGCGCCCATAACCCCCTAGGCGAACGCGCATGTAACCCTCTCCAGGATCAATCGAGCATCCACAGTGCAGATCTACTGACAGGCGAAACCGTGCAACGTCACATGCGATTATCGCAGGGCTGATCTTATCAGGGTTGTTACGATATGAAGCTTTATGAGAAGGCATTCCTGTATGCTGCAGGAGACGACTCTACCGAGTACGAAGTCGAGGAGTCAGAAGAGTCGAAGCGACGTAGCAACCGTCTGACCAAGTCCGATGCAGGCAGAAACATTTGAAGTGAAAAGAGCGGGAACATGTTTGAAACGGGTTCCCGCGCCGCACGGTTTGAATTTCGCTGCAATAAGGAAATGTAACCCTTTGAGTACATGGCTACTCTAGGTCTTTTCGTATTCCCCTGTACTTTTATATAAGCCCGATGTATGCATGTTTTTATCAACTCAGTCATTTACATTCACTCTGACCTGAGATTCAAACTTCCGCTGCAAACACTACTCTGCGATCAACCCTGAGCGATCCTTTGCTAACTCCCACTTGGGATTGTAACATGTGTCAAACTCATATGCTTTAGTCTGTCTAGGATGTAGTGGGGTAGACACTATAGGGTACAACACTTCTAGGTTTCCTACTTGTACCCACTTCTTCCTTAGTCATTCTCATTCCTCTTTCTTCACATGGTATAGAGCGGGTTCCCTAGTGGGACCGTTTCTTCCTAAGGGCCCACCATTTTTTTTTTTTCCTAACTTGCCCGAAGCGCGCTTCGCGCTCTGACCTGCCCTACCCTTTTGCGGCCCCTTAGCAGCCTGCCCTACTCCTGAGGCCCGTCGCGGCCCCTCTTTGCGGCCCCTTCGCGGCCCCTTCACGGCCCCTTAGCGGCCCCTTCGCGGCCCCTTAGCAGCCCCCCTTAGCGGCCCCTTAGCGGCCCCTTCGCGGCCCCTTCGCGGCCCCTTCGCGGTCCCTTCGCGCCCCCTTCGCGGCCCCTTCGCGACCCCTTAGCGGCCCCTTCGCGGCCCCTTCGCGGCCCCTTCGCGACCCCTTCGCGGCCCCTTAGCGGCCCCCTTCGCGGCCCCTTTCGCGGCCCCTTCGCGGCCCCTTAGCGGCCCCCTTCGCTGCCCCTTCGCGGCCCCTTCGCGGCCCCTTAGCGGCCCCCTTCGCGGCCCCTTCGCGGCCCCGCCCCGCTGCCCTTAGCGGCCCCGCCCCGTCGCCAGTCGCGCCCCCGCCCCATCGCCACCCGGGTGTCGCCCCTGCCTCGTCGCGACGCCTCAGCGGCACCCGCGCGTCGCACTTGCCTCGTCGCGACGCCCATGCGGGACCCACGAGGCGCGGCTCCTGCGCGTCGCGACGCCCCAACGGGATCCGGGCGTCGCCCCCGCTCGTCGCAACGCCCCTGCGGGACTCGCGCGGCGCCGCCCCTGCCGGCCGCGGCGCCCTACCCTAACCCGCGCCCGACCTTCGGACGGCCGCTCCTGCCCCCCCCCCTACAGCAGCCGCCCCTGGCCCCTGGAGCAACCGCCCTTGCAACAGCCGCCCCTGCAGCAGCCGCCCCTGGCCCCTGGAGCAGCCGCCCCTACAGCAGCCGCCCCTGACCCTTGGAGCAGCCGCTCTTGGCCACTCGAGCAGCCGCCCCTGCAGCATCCGCCCCTGGCCCCTGGAGCAGCCGCCCCTGCAGCAACCACCCCTGGCCCCTGGAGCAGCCGCCCGTGCAGCAGCCATCCCTGGCCCGTGGAGCAGCCGCCCCTGCAGCAGCCGCCCCTGGCCCCTGGAGCAGCCGCCCCTGCAGCAGCCGCCCCTGGCCCCTGGAGCAGCCGCCCCTGGAGCATCAGCCCCTGCAGCTGCCGTGGAGCCCTCGCCCTGCAGTGGTAGCGGCCTCGCCGTTGCCGCCGTCGTACGCCTGCCCTTCTCGCCACTGGTGAGCACTGCCTTGCCCGTACTGCTGTTACTGCTACTCTTGCTGCTACTGCTCTTTCTACTGCTACTGCTGCTCCTGGCGTGGCCAGATGTAGCTCCAGCGCCGTCCGCGTGAGTCCCTCAGGCCCCAATAGCTTCGTGAGTGGTACACTAGTTGGGGTTGTAGGGGTGGCCGCGCTGCTACTACTGCTACTACTGCTACTACTGCTACTACTGCTACTGCTACTACTACGGCTACTCCTGCTACTGCTACTACTATTGCTACTGCTGCTACTGCGGCTACTACTGCTACTGCTGCTCCTAGCGGTGGCCAGATGCAGCTCCAACGACGTCCGCGTGAGTCCCTCACGCCGCAGCAGCTTCGTGAGTGGTACGCTAGTTGGGGTTGTTGGGATAGCCGTAGTGGGAGTCGTCCTGGAGTGAGTAGCTCGGGAGCTTCTTCTAGTGGCCACGTGCAGCTCTAGCGTAGTCTGCGCGCGGTTCTTTTGCCCCAGCAGCTTCGTGAGTGGTACGCTCAGCGTGGAGGGTCACGGAGTAGTGCACGCTGCCTGTACGTCATTTGCACTGGTGCTCGGACTGGTCAGCCTTGCGGGACGTTTGGTCACACAGAGTCCCGCTGCTTTGCCCGTTTGAGCCACGCTTGGCCTACAGAGTTTGGCGACGCGGCTGAGCTCCCCGACTGGGTGGAGCTGCTTGGGCAGAAGGTAGATATCTATGCTCTTGACTATGATGCTATCCTCACTGCCATGTATGCATTGCCTACTAGTGCTGCGGGTGCCTGTTACCTGTGTGTGCCGCCTGACCCCGGTATCCAGTCTGCTGCTCTAGGTACTGGTGAGGCTGCTGCTCTAGGTGCTCGTCCGTCTCCTGCTCCAGGTGTCGGTGAGGCTACTGCTCTAGGTGCTAGTGAGTCTCCTGCTCCACGTGCTGGTGCGTCTGCTTTCTCTGGTGCCACGCCTGCTGCGGTCTTACACACCTTCACCCTTGACTCAGGGGCCTCCGGCTCCTTCTTTCGAGACCGCACCACACTCACGCCGCTTAGTCAGCCGGTTGCAGTCTCCCTGGCAGACCCCTAATGGGGTCCTCTCCTTGCCCACTACTCCACTGTCCTACCGTGTCCTGGCTCCTTGTCAAATCTTTACCTCCCCACATTCTCCACGAACTTGGTGAGTGGTGCTGACCTACAGGATCGGAGGGTTGACCAGTTCACTCTTGCGAGTTTGCGAGTGACCCACTGCACGTGTGCTCGGACTGGGCGACACTTGGCCAAGTTTACCCGTCAGCCGGGGTCGAGCCTGTACACACTGACCACCGAGTCTCCTCCAGCTCCTGCGGCTGGCCAAGTAGCTGCGTTGGGTCAGGTGTTTGCTGCAGCGTCAAGGTCTGGTCCTGAGTCTGCCCCCTGCTCGTGTCGTCTCCTGTCTCAGCAGACTCTCCTCTGGCACCACCGCCTTGGTCACCCCTCCCTAGCTCGTCTCTGAGGCGTGGCTTCCCGTGTCCTTGTCTCTGGTCTCCCCCGGTCCCTCCCTCCCCTTCCCCCGGGGCCTACCCCTACTTGCGTTCCCTGCGTCGAGGGGCGGCAGCGCGCCGCTCCTCACTCCTCCAAGTTTCCTCCGACATAGGCTCCGCTGCAGACTCTCCACATGGACGTGTGGGGCCCAGGCCGCGTCCGTGGACAGGGTCACAAGCGTTACTTCCTGCTGGTGGTTGACGACTACTCGCGTTACACCACAGTCTTCCCCTTGCGCCGCAAGGGTGAGGTCACTGAGGTGTTGATCAACTGGATCCGCGCTGCTCGTCTCTAGCTCAGAGAGAGTTTCGGCTCGGACTTTCCTGTTTTGCGTCTGCACTCCAACAGGGGTGGAGAGTTTTCCTCCGACCTCCTGCGAGCCTTCTGTCGTGCGGAGGGCATCCGCTAGACGTTCACGCTTCCGGCCTCTCCACAGCAAAACGGGATTGCTGAGCGCCGCATTGGCATGGTCATGGACGTCGCTCGTACGTCCATGATCCATGCGGCTGCCCCCCATTTTCTGTGGCCGTTCGCGGTTCAGTACGCGGCGCATAAGATCAACCTTCAGCCTCGGGTCTTTGTGCCAGAGACCTCCCCTACTCTGCGGTGGATGGGGAAGGTTGGCGATGCGTCTCCGTTCCGTGGTTGGGGATCTCGAGCTTTCGTCTGCGACTTGTTTGCGGAAAAGCTGTGCACCCATGCTGTTCCCTGCGTCTTCCTTTGCTTCCCCCTTGACGCGCCTGGTTGGCAGTTTTACCACCCCACCTCGCGCCGTATTCTCTCCTCTCAGGACGTCACGTTTGACGAGTCGGTTCCTTACTACTGTCTCTTCCCCTACCGCACTGCTCCCCTTCCCCCCCCACCGCTCTTCCTCGCGCCAGGTCCCCCCCCGGTAGACCCCCTCCCCCCCCCAGGGTCCTGCCCTCTCAGGTGTGTCCCTGGTAGACGCGGTCGAGCCTGTCGAGGTAGCTGTTGACTCTTGTGCTGCAAGGGGTGCTGAGCCTGCGGTACCGAGTCTAAGGGTGCTGAGCCTGAGCGTGCTGAGCCTGGGGGTGCTGGGTCTGGGGGTGCTGAGCCTGAGCGTGCGGAGCCTGGGGGTGCTGGGTCTAGGGGTGCTGAGCCTGAGCGTGCGGAGCCTTGGGGTGCTGGGTCTGGGTGTACTGAGCCTGGGGTTGCTGAGTCTGGGGGTGCGGAGCCTGACGGAGCTGGGCCTCGAGGTCCTTCGGGTGCTTCGTCCCGACGGGAGCTACCCTACCCACAAGAGCTGCGCGAGTGGTTTGCTCGGCGCTAGAGCCGTGCTACTGGAGCTGGTGGTGCTGTTGCTGCTGGAGGTTCTACTGTTACTGGGGGTGCTCGAACCACGGGTCCCGGAGGTGCTCGTACTGGAGGTACTGGAGCTCCTGGGCTTGGTGGTACTACTGGTGCTGGAGCTCCTGGCGGAGCAGGAGCTGGCGGTGCTGCTGGAGATACTAGGGCCGGAGCTGCTGCGTCTTCCGGTGGTCCTGCTGGAGCTAGAGCTGCTGGAGGTAATGGAGTTAGAGGTGCTGCTGGAGCCGGTGCTCCTGTGGGTGCTGGAGTTGGCGCTACTGGAGCGGGTGGTGCTGCTGGAGTTGGCGCTGACACTGTGGGTGCTGGTGCTCCCTGCTAGTTCTGGAGGCGCTGCACGGCCGCGCCTGTACCTCGTTCCACTCCTTGAGCAGGTTCTTGGTCTTCTGCCTTCTTCTGGTCCTGCTCCTTCCTTAGAGTGGCCACCTCCTGTCCAGTCCATGTCACAGTTACCGCTGGCCTCCCCACCGCATGCTCCTCCTCCCTACTCTGGTCCTACTGGAGGTCTTGTTGAGCGTCCTGAGCCTCATTCCCGTTCTGCGTCTCGTGTTCGTGCTGCTCGCACTAGTCGTCGTGTTCCACGTCAGCGTCCTCCTCCGGTCCCGGGCACGCACCACATGGCACTACGTCCTTCCACTGCTCCACAGCTTGTCCCTTTGCCGTCTCCTCCTGAGTCCTCTCTTCCTGCTCTTGCTGACCCGACGTCATACTCCCTTCGTGCTGCCAGTCCTACTGTCACGCGTCTCCTGGCTACTGTTATCACTGACCCTTCCTTTAAGTCCACTGCTGCGTCTGCCTTAGTTACTGAGCTTGTCGACTTCGCTGCTCACTGTCGTCTAGACTCCGCCGCTAGTCTTGTTGCTGAGTCTGAGTCGGTCTGTCCTCCATCTGTCGGGGGTGAGTGTGCTCTTAGCACGGACGTCCTTGAGGACAGGCAGGAGCAGTTCCAGTGCTTTGCTGCTACTTTACCTCATCTCGTGTCCATGCTAGTTGCCCCTGAGGGAGACCCGGATGCACCAGACATCCCGACTCCACGCTCTTATGCGGAGGCGATAGAGGGTCCCTACTCCTCACAGTGAGATGGCTGTCTTGGAAGTCCACAGGCACCTACGTCGACGAGGTTCCCCCACCTGGGGCGAACATCGTCAGTGGCATGTGGATTTTCAGGGTGAAGCGGCTGCCGGGTTCTCCGCTTGTCTTCAAGGCGCGTTACGTGGCTCGAGGCTTCAGTCAGCGGTAGGGAGTTGACTACTTTCAGACCTTCTCTCTCATCCCAAAGATGACCACTCTTTGGGTACTGCTGCACATAGCCGCTCAGCGCGACTACGAGCTTCACTCTCTTGACTTCAGCACTGCTTTCCTACAGGGCAGCCTGCACGAAGAGATCTGGCTGAGCCGCCCACCTGACTTCACTGGGTCGTTTCCTCCTGGTACCCAGTGGAGCCTCCGGCGGCCAGTCTACGGTCTCCGCCAGGCGCCCCGTGAGTGGCACGACACACTGAGAACTACACTTGCGGTGTCAAGAATAATATATATTTCTATATATTGTTTTGTAACTGCCTATAGTGTAGACTACTGTAGATATATAATGTTATGTTTGGTGGTGCACCTTTCCTTCTTGCCTATTTGTACTCCTCGCTCTATAGTGAAACCCCTCACTTTCTTGAAATCTTCTCGACTTACCTAAACCCACTCGACCTAACCTCTCCTCCTAACTAGCTATGGCTCCTTAGCCTAGCTCAAGTTTTGTCATGCGGCACTTGGGTTTGCTCCTTCTACTGCCGACCCGTCGCTGTTTCTACGCACCGACACCTCTTTGCCGCCGTTCTACATCCTCGTGTACATCGATGACTGGGTCTTTGCTACTGCTGACATTGTTGGACTCGCCCACGTGAAGTCCGAGTTGCAGAAAAGACACACGTGCATAGACCTGGGTGAACTGCGCAGCTTGGCTTGCAGATCACCCGGGACAGAGCACGACGCACCATTACTCTGACTCAGTCACACATGGTGCAGCAGGTCCTTCAGCGCTTCGACTTCACGTACTCCTCGCCTCAGGCCACTCCTCTGTCTACTCGCCACTCTCTCTCAGCTCTGCCTTCGGATGAGTCCGTAGAGCCGAGTGGCCCGTATCCAGAGCTTGTTGGTTGCCTCATGTACCTGATGACCTGCACTCAACCTGACCTGGCTTACCCTCTTAGCATCTTGGCACGCTATGTTGCTCCTGGGAGACACCGACCAGAGCACATGGCTGCAGCGAAGAGGGTGTTGCGCTACTTGTGCAGTACGTCGGGCATCGGGCTTGTGCTTGGAGGGCGGAGTTCAGTGGTCCTCACTGGTTATGCAGACACGTCTTGGGTTAACGACCTGGCTACGCAGCGGTCGTCGCAGGGTTACACCTTCAGCCTTGGTTCCGGCTCTGTTTCGTGGCGGTCTACCCGCTCGTCTTCTGTTCTCAGCTCCAGCTGTGAGGCTGAGATCTACGCAGGGGCCATGGCTGCACAGGAGCTACGCTGGCTCACCTACCTGCTGACTGACCTAGGAGAGCCGCCGCGTTCTCCTCCAGTTCTGTACGTAGACAACAAGGCCATGCTGGCCTTGTGTCGGGAGCACAGACTGGAGCACAGAACGAAGCACATTGCTCTTCGCTACTTCTTTGCTCGTGAGCTGTAGCAGCGTGGTCAGCTGTGCCTTGCTTACGTGGCCTCTCAGGCCAACACTGCTGATATCTTCACCAAGGCACTTCAGCCTTGTGATCATTAGCGTTTTTGTACTATGCTAGGTCTTGTGCCTACTTGGCCTCACTTGCTTACCTCTTGACTTTGCTTGTAATATGATCTATATATGCCTGCACCTGCATTTTTACCTTTATATATAATCCTGCATGTGACCTGGCCTTGTGGTCTTTGAACCTGTGCTCGGAATGTGTGGTGACGTTGTGATCCACCCTGAGCTTGCTTTGCTTTGCTTGACTGGTCTTGTGACCCCTTGTTCTCCCCCACTTTGCCTATGGGGGTGTCTCAAACTCATATGCTTTAGTTTATCTAGGCTGTAGTGGGGTAGACACTATAGGGTACCACACTTCTAGGTTTCCTACTTGTACCCACTTCTTCCTTAGTTATTCTCATTCCTCTTTCTTCACAACATGGTAAGAGAGCTAGCTACCCAGGGATTCTTCGCAACATCTCTTTCGTGAAATTTGCGGAACGAAGATCTGGCGATTGGCACACGCTCCAAGACTAAGATGGCCGGAGGATCCGGAGGCCAAGCAAATCTAACAGCCGAAGGGCAAACCAACCCGGCTGCGACAAATGAGGTGACAACCACGATCGGCACTGCCGCACTCGAGTAGTTATTTGCTCGACTCTCAACTATGGAGAAAGAACTCCAAGACTTTCGCAAAGGCGATGCGGGTACCTCTTCCCAACCAGCTCAAATTGGACAACCGGCTACGAAAAGCCGTGATTCCGCAGCGTACACCTTCTCCCTTGACACAGACAAATCAACAACTACTGCCCCCCGTCCAAGTGATGAAGTCATTAACTCTGCGCAAGCACATTTTCTCAGCGTTTCAAAAATCAAGACTACTTCCGCATTTGACGGCAAAGATTTTTACACATGGAGTTTCGAGCTTGAGCTCCTCCTATAGACAGCGCACATCTACCACTACTTCGAAGGCTCCTATCCTAAACCAGTAGACGACACTGACGACGCCTTGGCTCAGTACTACAACGAGTCCCTCATGGCGTATAGTGTGCTGCTGCAAAATATGACGCCCGCGGAACAACTCAGTATGCGCTCCTACAAAGAGAGCGCCGCTCCAGCCTTGGAAGTCTGGAAGCACCTCGTTGAGGTCTATCAGCCGAAGGATTCGGTTACCGCCAGCACGCCCCTGCAACAACTCATGGAGACAAAGATGGGGCACGGGGAGAAAGCAAATTCTTACATCAACCGCTGTCGCAACATCCGTGACCAGATCACGAAGCATGGGAGCGCAATCTCGGAAGAGATTTTTGTCAACATAGTCATTCAAGGACTCGAGCCAGAATGAAAGCCCTGTAAAGCGCTACTCCGACAGCGAGGAATTATCTCTGAAGCCGCGCTATGTGCCGCTCTCCTGACTGAATAGCAGGACATGGAATCGAGCAGAACAAGCTCCGCGCCCCGCCGAGAGCGCCTCGCCTTCTACACAGACAACCATGAAGAGCGACAACAACCAAGGCGCCACTATTGCAGAATATGCTAAGTCTTCGGACATTCAATGGATCGATGCAAATCCCGATCCAACTATCGCCACCCAAATTCCACTCACCACAATAACTGGTCGGCCGACAAGACACTTCTCATCCTCAGTCTCAGCATTAGGCACCTCGTCCTCCTGCACAACATCAACATCAGCAAAATCAAAGACCTCAATCAGGAGCTCCTAGAATCATCATCGCAAATATGGCGACACGACGACGTCGCACTGCTGAACCTGACGAAGAGAACGAGATCCAAGGAAGACTCATTGAGCCAGAAGAGGGTTGGAATAATCCCCTCACCGAAGATCACTACTACCTGTATGATGAAGACGAGCAGGATTGGAATCAGCCAATCGTATTGCGAGAAAGCCAGCCACATGACAACCAACTTTACGTACCGGTGGGATGGAAGGAAGACGAAGACCCCTTCTTCCACAGGCGCTACAAAGCAACCCTGGTCACTCCGCGACTGGCGCTACTTCTGCGCAAAAACAACACTAACAACCACAACACTTGGTACGTGGACAGCTGCTGCGGACAGCACATGGTGGGATCCACGCGATACGTATCAAACCTGAGCCGTGCCCCCACCAGCTACGTCACCGTCGCCAACAATCATCAACCGCGCGCCAACGCGCAAGGCATTGTCGTCCTGCAAGCACGAGACATCAACACACACATCTCTTTTAACAACGTGCTTCATGTCCCGGATCTCCGCTTTAATCTCCTCTCGGCAGTGCAACTTCGCGACTGCGGTGTCATTCTCACCACGGACCTGGCCACACGTGACCTTATCCTCACCTACGCTCCCCCGGACACCCCTCCCGAATCATTCAAGTACCTCGGACGAGCCCGCTCAATCAACGGGATCTACAACCTAGACTTCGACATACCGTCTTGCCAAGCATCGTCCGACAAGCTCGTGGACCTCGTTCCTCTCGAGTTCGCCTACACAGACAAGAAAGCATAGGAGCATCCAGACGGACGACCGTGGGTTCGCCGCAGCCCTCATCTCCGCGAGATCAACCTGCACGAGCCAGACATCTATGGTATCTGCACCACCTGTTACACACCTACGGCGAGCCGCACAGAGCAAGTCGAAAAGGAGTACGCGACAATCCAGTAAGCTGAGAGTGCCGAGGCGGAACTAACAGGCATGGCTGCAGAAGAACTCGTTGTGTCGTCTTACCGCATCTTCGGCGAGGCAAACGATGACTTCGGACATCAGCAAGTGGAGCGAACAGGGCCATACTTCGAAACGCTCCGGTTCGTCCTAGAAGCCAACACCAGCACCTTCGACGAAGAAGGACGACCCCACCCGTACACTCGCAAAGTCTACCGCCATGAAATTGATTCGTCTTGGAAGGACCATGACGCAAAAGGAGAGTTGAGCGTTAAGGAAGAACAAGACAAGGCTCGGGCAGAAAAGAAACAAAAGCTGTACAAACAGCGCATTGCGGAAGGATGGGATGAGGAGTCAGCACGACGAGACGCATGGGGAGACGAAGATTACGAACTAGAAGAAGGGCTACCTGGGCATCCGCCACTGGAGCATGGGGAGCCAGCGCCAGCGGCACGGTCACCACGGGAGAATGGGGAACAGCCGAACCTGACAAAGGGGAGCTCACGCAAGAAGAACTGGAGGAAGCTGAACGGGAGATGAAAGCTGAGCGCGGAGAAGAGTCACCCCGCGTCGTCATTCCCCTCGGATGACCCCCACGCACTCGTGAACCCCCTCGCTCACCTCATCGCTGGAGTGATCCTTGGTCAGAGATTGAGGAGGGGAATATACCACCAACTCCTCCGCGGGACTCACTTGGTCCAATCTCTCGCCCAGATCCGTTCGCTCGCTTCATTCAAGGCACCACGAACCCGCTCACCATCATTCTCAACCGTGAATTTCTCGCCCTCTACCTCACAACAGCATTCCAAATCCCGCAACTTACGGAAGAAAAATTAGCGGATTATTACGCTTGCTACAAGCGCACCTCCGGCATTCGCACCGAAGATGACCTCTAGCACCAGCCCTCGCGCCACCCCTCGCGCCACCCTTCGCCACCCCTCGCGCCAGACCCTCGCAAACTGCCTCCGCGCTAAAATGTTTCCGCCAGGAGCACTGCTGTGCCCCGACGGAACAGAACCGCACAACACCCCATACCCAATTACTTGCATCGTCTGCCCCACAGCTGCGCTCTTACACAGCGCCTACCTCTCTCTGGATCCGAGCACCAACCGTTCCAAGAAGCTGGAGAAAGTATACAGTGACTTCATCGTGCTCACTTTCGACGGCATCAACGGCGAGAAATATACTCTCACATTCATCGACGCCTACTCACGCCACGTGTGGGTCGCCAACGTCGACGTCCGTCTCCAGAAGTATTCCACATCTTCCTCGCGCACGCACAGCGGCACTCAGGAAGGAATCTGAAAATCTGGCAGAGTGATGGGGCTAAGGAATTTCGCAGCCACGAACTGGAGAGCGTTCTTACCAAAAAGGGGATCAAGCATGAGATCTCTCTCCCCTACGCTCACCAGCAGCAAGGCGTCGCAGAGAGGGTCAATCGCACCCTCATGACAAAAGTTCGCGCCCTCATGAACCAGTCCGGCCTGCCAAAGAAGTTTTGGCCCTACGCCATGAACCACGCGGTGCGCCTGCACAACCTCCTCTCCACCACCGCCAACAGGGAGAACCTGTCCCCTCACATGAAGTGGACCGGCTCAAGGGCAGATCCCTCCATGCTGAGGGTTTGGGGGTGCATGGTGCAGTACCGGCTGACCTCAGCCACAATCGACAAATTCGTTCATCTGGGGCTCAGTTACGAGCACAAATGGTGGCTCATTCTTGACATTGACAGCAAGGAGATTGTTTCTCCGCGCGACGTTCTCTTCCATGAACGACTCACCTTGAAGTAGTGGATCGAGGATGAGCGACGCAACGAGGCACGCGGCTACGTCAACAGCGGTCGCAGCTTTGTGACTCCAGAAGATGAAGCGGAAGCAGCCGCACTGTATCGCGACGACACTGACAAACACCCCAGCATCCCGCCTTGCCCGCGCGACGACGACGACAATGACAGTGACGACGACCCCGCGCCCGGACCGTCATGGCGCAAAGCAGAGCGAAGCATCACAACGCCAGGCTACGGAAGCGGAGACGACGACGTGATGGAAGTTTCCACCAACACGGACACCACTAATGTGTCAGGCCTGCAACTACTTGGCCTGCACACGTCCGTCACCACCCTCGCACGCGCCGTCGAGCCAAAGAATCCTCGCCAGGCCCTAACCGGCCCTCACGCCAAGGAGTGGCGTGCAGCGATGGATGCGAAGCTGAAAGCACTGGAATCTCGAGACACATGAGTCCTAGTCGATCGTGCACCAGTGAAGGGGAGGAGGGTACTCAGCGGAAAATGGGTTTTTTTGCTTGAGAACCAACGCTGACGGTACTATCGAGTGCTTCAAGGCACGCTGGATCATACGTGGGTACAATCAGCTCCACGGCATCGACTTCGACTAGACCTACGCTCTCGTCAGTCGTCACACCTCCGTCCGGATTCTACTCGTCATTGCCGCCGCTAAGCACCTACCACTGCGACAGATCAACGTGAAGAACGCGTTCTTATACGCGTTGGTGGATGCTACCATCTTCGTGGAGCAGCCTCACACCTACGGAGAAGGGGATCCTAGGGTCTGTCAGCTGAAGAAGTCCCTCTACGGGATCAAGCAGGCGCCTCGCCTCTGGCAGCAGCACCTGCACAAGATTCTCCTTGATATCAGTTTCAAGCAGCTGCCGCACGACCCAGGAATGTATCGCCTTCACTTCAGTGGCGATTACATCCTCCTGACAGTCTAAGTAGACGACCTGCTGTACACGCGCACCTGCAACAAGCTCCTTAATTAGTTTGAGGAGAACCTGGCGCATCGTGTTGTCATCACCATCAACCACAACGTGAAGCAGTTTTTGGGGCTGAACATCACCTACGCGCCAGAGGCAATTCATCTGTCAGCCTCCAAGTACGCAGAACAGCTGGGAGAATGCTCCAACATTTTGCCCATACCACTCTCAACTCGGTACCGCAACCCCAGCACCAACTACAAACCGGACAACAAACCACTATCACTTGCAGGACTCCAACTGTACCAGCAGCAACTGGGTTGTCTACTGTTCGCCTCTGTCATCTGCCGACCCAACCTTTCGTACATCGCTAGCCAACTGGCGCAGTATTCCCGCAAGCCAGTAGCTGAGAACCAGCTGGACCTGGAGCGCGCCCTGCAGTACTTCATCTCCACACCTGACATTGGGCTCTCCTAATCCACGCTGACGACGACCTCCTTCAACCTCAACGGCTACGTGGACGCAGATCATGTAGCTGACCCTGAAAATCGAAGGTCCCGAACCGCCTTTGTATTGCACTTGGAACCAACTGGGCCAATCTCTTGGAGCTCGCAGAAGCAGGAGCTGGTTGCCCGGTCATCGGCTGAAGCAGAATACATCGCCGCGACAGCAGCAGTTCGCGAAGGCCTGTACCTGCAAGAGCTGCTACAGTAGGCGAATATTCCGACCTCGCCTACCTTTCGCCTTCATTGTGACAACCAAAGTGCCATCAGGATCGCTGTGAGAGTACGACGGCTTATGCCAGCTATGCTTGCTTGCCTCTACTTTATCATGCTATTTCTAGCATAGGATAATCATATGCATGCATGAATTGCTTGATTTCCTAGGCTAGGTGCTTTCCTATATTTTATTATAGTTATAGCACCGAGCTAGGTTGCGTGCACCGAATTCTGGCTTTTTGGTTGCCACCGAATTGCCTTTTACCGAATTCGGTAAGGATCTGTTCGGGACGCTTCGCGACCCGCGGAACCTTCGCGTAACACCTGGTTACGGGGCCTTGTGTCGAGCCTATATATAGCCTCGTGTTGTACCCAGGTGATCATTCAATTCAATTTGAATCATCTTTTCTGAGCTCGATCCCAGATCCCCACACTTGGTAATCAGAGCGGGTTTACACGCGAGGTCTTCAACCGCTTAGTTCCGGCCTTTAAAAACCGCGGGGGCGATGACGAAAGCGCCGATACGGGTATGTAAAACTAGTTCCGCGCAATTTGTCTAAGTCCCCCTCGATTCGGTTTTCGAACACCCCTCAGATTTACTGGTGGAAAGGTTGGAGTTTCGACCGTTCGATCGAGTTTCATCTCAACGGCCCAAAGAATTTCGCCCAAAAAAGTTGGAATTTGGAGCGTCGGATCGATTTTCTCCTCAACGGCCAAGATCGGACGCGAATTTCGCCTAAGGGAGATTTACGCAACCTACAGAATTCGCGCTCGTCAATTCTATAGTCAATTTGACTCGCAGTAAGTCGACCAGCACCTAGAATTCGATTATTTTCGTCGCGCATCTTCCTGTAAATCGCCAAATGGCGGGAAAAAAGAGATATTTCAGTACAGAAAATCGCGGAGTTACGTGCTGAGCATAAGCAAATACGTGCAGCGTGTCAGAACATTATAGCTTATGCTTTTGTGTAGGCTATAGAGGGGTATCCCATAGGGGGTACAACCCAATTAGGGTTAGTACTTGTACCCACTTCGCTCATAGTTCATTCATTCTCGTTCTCATTATCACATGGTATCAGAGCAGGTCCCCTCCTAGGGACTGTTTCTTGGGCCCACCGAAGCGCGCCCCGAGGCGCGCGTTTTTTTTTAGCGACCCGTAGTGTCGCCCTCCCCCCCTCCCAGCGGCCCGTCGCGCCGCCTTTCGGTCGCGGCCCTGCCGCCCTACTCTAGCGGCCCCGCCGCCCTACGTCGCGGCCCCGCCGCCCTACCCTTCGACGGCGCCGCCGCCCTAAGTCGCGGCCCCGCCGCCCTTCTTCGACGGCCCCGCCGCCCTACGTCGCGGCCCTGCCGCCCTACCCTACGTCGCGGCCCCGCCGCCCTACCCTTCGACGGCGCCGCCGCCCTACGTAGCGGCCCCGCCGCCCTACTTCGACGGCCCCGCCGCCCTACGTTGCGGCCCCGCCGCCCTACTTTGACGGCCCTGCCGCCCTACGTCGAGGCCCCGCCGCCCTACCCTACTTCGCGGCCCCGCCGCCCTACGTTGCGGCCCCGCCGTCCTACCCTACATCGACGGCCCAGCCGCCCTACCCGCGGCCCACCCGCCGCCCGACCGCCGGGTCGCCCAGCCGCTGAGCCGCCGAGCCGCCCAGCAGCCGACCGCCGAGCCGCCGAGCAGCCGAGCCGCCGAGCCGCCCAGCAGCCGAGCAGCCGAGCCGCAGAGCAGCCGAGCCGCCCCGCAGCCGAGCCGCCGAGCAGCCGAGCCGCCCCGCACCCGAGCCGCCCAGCAGCCGAGCAGCCGAGCCGCCGAGCAGCCGAGCCGCCCCGCAGCCGAGCCGCCGGCCGCTGAGCTGCCCTACTTCCATACGGCCCGTTCTACCCAGCCTGGTGAGCACAGAGCCTTCTTTTTCACTGCGCTGCCCTCACCCTACTGCTTGCACTGCTAGGCGTCTGTCGTCATGGCTACCCCCAGTGTCCTCGCTTTTGACGCTGAGGGTCGGGCCATTGACTTTGAGGTCTGGGTCGATGACCTCCAGCTGTTCTTACAGTGCGATAGGGCAGACGGCCTCTCTCTCTTTGACCTTACCTCTGGCCCTTCCCCTGCCCCCGCTACTGATGCTGACCCTACTGTTCGCTCCCAGTGGGCTACGCGCGAGGCTGCTGCACGTCTTGCTGTGCGTCGCCACCTCCCTACCTCTGAGCGTGCGCACTTTAGTCAGTACAAGAGTGCTCAGACCTTGTACGACGTTGTAGTTGCGCGCTTTTCCTCCCCTGCCACTGCTGCACTGAGCCGCCTCATGCTACCCTTCCTCTTCCCTGACCTTGCCGCCTTTCCCATAGTCGCTGATCTCATTACGCATCTCCGCACTAGTGACACCCGCTACCGCGCTGCGCTTCCTGCTGACTTCTGCGCCAAGAACCCCCCCCCCCCATGTACATCACTCTCTAATTTCTAGTCACCCGCCTCCCCGACTCCCTTCGTGTAGTCCGGGACCACTTCCTCGCGGTCTGTCCCACCACTCTCACAGTCGACAGCCTAGAGAAGGCCCTCCTAGCGGCGGAGAAGAGCATCGTCGCTGTAGGAGCCTCGCGAGGTGACCCCCGCGCCCCCATCTTTGAGGGGTGTTCTCCTTCCCCTCTCTTGCCCTCTGTCGCCTCTGCCGCTGCGGCCGACCTCGTTGGTCTTGAGTCGGTCGGTGCGGCGTCTGCCCCTAGCGGGAGACGTCGCCCTGGCAAGGGCAAGGGGGGCAAGGGAGCGGGTGGGGCTAGCGGGGGCGGTGGCGGTGGAGGTGGAGGCGGCGGAGGGAGTGGGGGTGGCGGTGGAGGAGGTGGCGGGGGTGGGGGTGCTAGTGGCAGCAGCGGTGGCGGAGGCGGCGTCGGCGGCGGCGGTACCGGCGGGGGTGGCGGCGGTGGCGGAAGTGGAGGAGGTGGAGGAGGAGGTGGTGGAGGTGGTCGGAGTGGCACTTCACAGCGGAGCGGCACTGGGGGTGGTCAGCGCCAGCAGCAGCAGCAGCAGCAGCAGCGTTCTCGCGACGTCCCCACCCCTCAGCAGCTCCGTGAGTGGTACACGCAGCGTCAGCGTGGTGGGGGACTTGGTCCCTGCACCTACGTCCTTCGCACCGGCGACCGCGCGGGTGAGCAGTGTGGGGGTGCCCACCCACCCAGCGCTGTTTTGGCCGCCTGACGGACGCTTGGCGTCAGCAGTTTCCGGAGGCCACGGAGATCCCCCGCTGGGGAGAGCTGTCTAGGGCTGGCGTGGCTATCTTTGATCTTGACTTTGATGCTATCCTTGCTGCCATGTATGCTGTGACTATTAGTGATGAGGGTGACTGTTACCGGTGTTTCCCGGCCGACCCGGGCATTGGTACTGCTGCGCTAGGTGCTTGTGAGGCTACTGCTCTAGGTGCCAATGCGTCTGCGCTCTCAGGTGCTAGTGAGGCTGCGCTCTCAGGTACTAGTGAGGCTGCGCTCTCAGGTACTGCGTCGGCTTCGGCCTCCCTCACCTCCACACTTGACTCAGGGGCTTCTCGCTCCTTCTTTCGAGACCGCACCACACTCACGCCGCTTGGTCGGCCGGTTGCAGTCTCCCTGGCTGACCCCTCTGGGGGTCCTGTCCTCGCTCACTTCTCCACTGTCCTCCCGTGTCCGGCTGCCCCCTCGGGCACCCTGTCGGGTCTGTACCTCCCCTCGTTCTCGACGAACTTGGTGAGTGGTGCTGACCTGCAGGATGCGGGGGTTCACCAGTTTACTCCTGCGAGTCAGCGGGGGACCCACTGCTCGGACGCCCGCACAGGCCGACACCTAGCCACGTTTTCGCGTCGGCCCGGGTCGAGTCTCTACACCCTGACCATTGAGTCTCCTCCAGTCCCTGCGTCTGGCCAGGTAGCTGCGTCGGGTCAGGTGTTTGCTGCTGCGTCCAGGTCTGGTCCTGAGTCTGCCCCCTGCTCGTGTCGCCTCCTGTCTCACGAGACTCTCTTGTGGCACCACCGGCTTGGCCACCCCTCCTTGCCTCGTCTTCGGGGCATGGCTTCCCGTGTCCTTGTCTCTGGTCTCCCCCGGTCTCTCCCTCCCCTTCCTTCGGGGCCAGGACCTTCCTGTGTCCCTTGTGTCGAGGGGCGGCTCCGGGCTGCCCCTCACTCCTCCCAGTTTCCCCCGACAGAGGCTCCTCTGCAGACGCTTCACATGGACGTATGGGGCCCGGCCCGCGTCTGTGGACAGGGTCACGAGCGCTACTTCCTGCTGGTGGTTGACGACTACTCGCGTTACACCACAGTCTTCCCCTTGCGCAGCAGGGGTGATGTCACTGAGGTGTTGATCGACTGGATCCGCGCGGCTCGTCTCCAGCTCAGGAGGAGCTTCGGCTCGGACTTTCCTGTTCTGCGTCTGCATTCTGACCGAGGCGGAGAGTTCTCCTCTGGCCTTCTGCGAGCCTACTGTCGTGCACGAGGCATCCGCCAGACCTTCACGCTTCCGGACTCTCCATAGCAAAATGGGATTGCTGAGCGCCGCATTGGCATGGTCATGGACGTCGCTCGTACGTCCATGATGCATGTGGCTGCCCCCCATTTTCTGTGGCCGTTTGCGGTTCGGTACGCGGCGCATCAGCTCAACCTTCACCCCAGGGTCTCTCGGCCGGAGACCTCCCCAGCTCTGCTGTGGACGGGGAAGGTCGGCGATGCGTTTGCGTTCCGTGTCTGGGGATCTCGGGCGTTTGTCCGTGACCTGTCTGCGGACAAGCTGTCCCCTCGTGCTGCTCCCTGTGTCTTCCTAGGCTTCCCCCCTGACGCCCCAGGGTGGCAGTTCTACCACCCCTCCTCTCGTCGTGTTCTGTCCTCCCAGGACGTCACGTTCAACGAGTCAGTCCCCTTCTACCGCCTGTTCCCCTACCGCACTCCTTCCCTCCCGCCGCCGCCGCACTTCCTTGTACCAGGTCCCCCCCCGGTAGACCCCCTCCCCCCTCAGGGTCCTGCCCCTTCAGGTGTGTCCCAGGTCGATGCAGTCGAGCCGGTCGAGGTTGCTGGTGACTCAGGTACTGCTGGGGGTGCTGAGCCTGGGGGTGCTGACTCTGGGGGTGCTGAGTCTGGGGGTGCTGAGCCTGGGGGTGCTGAGCCTGGGGGTGCTGAGCCTGGGGGTGCTGAGCCTGGGGGTGCTGCCTCTGGGGGTGTTGAGCCTGGGGGTGCTGACTCTGAGGGTGCTGCGCGCATGGGTGCTGAGCCTGGGGGTACTGAGCCTGGGGTTGCTGCGTCTGGAGCTGCTGAGCCTGGAGGTGTGGAGCCTGCGGCCACTGGACCTCCCCTTGTTGCGTCTGACGGTACTGGGCCTGGAGGTTCTCCGGGTGTTTCGTCTCGGCGGGAGCCACTCTCTCCACAGGAGCTGCGTGAGTGGTTTGCTCGCCGCTGGAGGCGTACTGCTGGAGCTGGCGCTTCTTTAGCCGCTGAGGGTGCTCGTGCCGCCGGTCCCGGAGCTGCTGGGCCTGCGGGTCCGCTTGGAGTTGGAGCTGCTGAGGGTGTTGGTTCTGAGACTACTACTGTACGTGGTGGTGGTCGTGCTGCGGGTACTGCTGGCGCTACTGGAGGTCCTGCCGCTAGAGGTGCTGTTGGCGCTGGTGCTGCCGGAGGTGCTGAGGGTACTGGTGCTGTCGCTGCTGTGTCTGGTGCCGCCGCGCGGCCTCGGCCGTACTTCGTTCCGCTCCTTCAGCAGGTTCTTGGTCTTCCTCCTCTCTTAGAGGGTCCACCGCCTGTCCAGTCGCAGTCACAGTTACCGCCGGCCTCCCCACTGCCTTCTCCGTCTCCGTACACTGGTCCTACTGGTGGTCTTGCTGAGCGTCGTGAGCCTGCGTCTCGTCCTGCGTCGCCTGTTCGTGCTGCTCGCACTAGTGGTCGCAGTTCGCGTAAGCGTCCTCCTCCTGTCCCTAGCACGCACCGGATGTCTCTGCGTCCGTCCACTGCTCCTCTGCGTGCCCCTTTGCCCTCTCCTCCTGAGTCCTCTGTTCCTGCGCTTGCCGACCCTGCATCGGACTCTCTTCGTGCTGCCAGTCCTACTGTCACACGTCTCCTTGCTACTGTTGTCACTGACCCCTCCTTTGAGTCCACTGCTGCGTCTGCTCTTGTTGCTGAGCTCGTTGACTTCGCTGCTCGCTGTCGTCTAGACTACGCTGCTAGTCTTGTTGCTGAGTCTGCGTCTGTCTGTCCTCCGTCCGTCGGGGGTGAGTGTGCTCTTGGCACGGACGTCCTTGAGGACAGGCAGGAGGAGTTTCAGTGTCTGGCTGCTGCTTCACCTAATCTCGCGTCCGTACTGCTTGCCCCTGAGGGAGACCCGGATGCACTAGACATCCCGACTCCGCGCTCTTACGCGGAGGCCGTAGAGGGTCCTTACTCCTCTCAGTGGCAGGCAGCTATGGATGCAGAGATGGCTTCTTGGAAGTCCACAGGCACCTATGTTGACGAGGTTCCCCCTCCTGGGGCGTACATTGTCAGTGGGATGTGGATCTTCAGGGTGAAGCGGCCGCCGGGCTCTCCACCTGTCTTCAAGGCGCGGTACGTGGCTCGTGGCTTCAGTCAGCGGCAGGGAGTTGACTACTTTCACACCTTCTCTCCCACCCCGAAGATGACCACTCTTCGGGTGCTGCTGCACATAGCCGCTCAGCGCGACTACGAGCTCCACTCTCTTGACTTCAGCACTGCTTTCTTGTAGGATAGCCTGCACGAGGAGATCTGGCTGCGCCGTCCACCTGGCTTCACTGGGACTTTCCCTCCTGGCACCCAGTGGAGCCTCCGACGGCCAGTCTACGGTCTCCGCCAGGCACCACGTCAGTGGCACGACACACTGAGGACTACGCTTGCGGCTCTTGGGTTTGCTCCCTCTACTGCTGACCCGTCGTTGTTTCTGCGCACCGACACTTCTTTGCCGCCGTTCTACATCCTCGTGTACGTCGACGACTTGGTCTTTGCCACAGCGGACACTGCTGGACTCGCCTACGTGAACATCGAGCTGCAGAAGAGACACACGTGCACAGACCTGGGTGAACTGCGCAGCTACCTTGGCTTGCAGATCACTCGGGACAGAGCACGCCGCACCATTACCTTGACTCAGTCACACATGGTGCAGCAGGTCCTTCAGCGCTTCGGCTTCACGTACTCCTCGCCTCAGGCCACTCCTCTGTCTACTTGCCACTCGCTCTCAGCTCTGCCTTCGGATGAGTCCGTAGAGTCGAGTGGCCCGTATCCAGAGCTTGTTGGCTGCCTCATGTACCTGATGACCTGCACACGACCTGACCTTGCATACCCTCTTAGCATCTTGGCACGCTATGTTGCTCTTGGGTGACACCGACCAGAGCACATGGCTGCAGCGAAGAGGGTGTTGCGCTATTTGTGCAGTACGTCGGGCATGGGGCTAGTGCTTGGAGGGCGGAGTCCAGTGGTCCTCACTGGGCACGCGGACGCTTCTTGGGCTGATGACCAGGCTAAGCAGCGGTCGTCGCAGGGTTACACCTTCAGCCTTGGTTCCGGCTCTGTTTCGTGGCGGGCTACTCGCTCGTCTTCTGTTCTCGGCTCCAGTTGTGAGGCTGAGATCTACGCCGGGGCCATGGCTGCTCAGGAGCTTCGCTGGCTCACCTACCTGCAGACTGACCTTGGAGAGCCGCCTCGTTCTCCTCCAGTGCTGTACGTAGACAACAAGGCCATGCTGGCCTTGTGTCGAGAGCAGCGCCTGGAGCACAGAACGAAGCACATTGCTCTCCGCTACTTTCTTGCTCGTGAGCTGCAGCAGCGTGGTCAGTTGCGACTTGCGTATGTGGCCTCTGAGGCCAACACTGCTGATGTTTTCACCAAGGCACTTCCGCCTTGTGATCATCAGCGTTTCTGTACTCAGCTGGGACTTGTCCCAGTCTTGCCTCACTTGCTCACTTCTTGACCTTACTTGTACTCTTGCATATATATATGCCTGCTCTTGCTTGTTTAGACTTATATATATATGTCTCCTCTTGCATGTGAACTGGCCTTGTGGCCTTGACCTTGTGCTCAGACTGTGTGGTGACATTGTGATCCACCCTGAGCTTGCTTTGCTCTGCTTTGCTTGACTGGTCTTGTGACCCCTTGTTCTCCCCCACTTTGCCTATGGGGGTGTGTCAGAACATTATAGCTTATGCTTTTGTGTAGGCTATAGTGGGGTATCCCATAGGGGGTACAACCCAATTAGGGTTAGTACTTGTACCCACTTCGCTCATAGTTCATTCATTCTCGTTCTCATTATCACACAGCGCTCCAACGACTCGAAAAAACTCCTTGCGAACCAGTCGGCAACCGCCACAGCAGCAGCCACAACAGTAGCAGCAGCAGCAGCGGCTACACCGACAATTCTACATGCGACAACGGCAGCAGCTACAGTTAACCTCGAAGCAGTGAAGCTGAGGCTACCGGAGGCGTTCAATCCTACAGTAAAAAGGAACGACGTTCGTCGATTTGTAGCTGAACTCGAAATTTACTTCGAAGCCGTTAGATGCACGACCCCGACAAAAGACGCAATGCGCATACGGCTCGCAGCAACACTATTACGAGGCCCAGCTCTAGAGTGGATCAACAACAGAGTAGTCCAAGGCGAGGGGACGTGGGCGCAGGTTCCGGCAGCACTGATCGAACAGTTCGACACGTTGAACAGTAGCTACTACGGAACACGACGCAACAAGCCAACTAGTGGCATGGGGCGATTGGCACCACCCACGACTGCCGACCCGATGGAGAACGACGAGGGCGATGTGGAGCAGCGGCTAGCAAATAATGAGACGTACAAATTTTGCGGCGCTACAGGACATCGTATCTTGGCGTGTTGGAAAATGGAGAGAAGGTGTGCGGAGCTGAAGGACAAGAACAGTGCGGCACCCCCAAAGCAGAAAACGGACAACGTGGCAACTTCGGAGAGGGCGAAAAAAGGAGAATATGGTGGCGCAAATTTAAAACGTCACGACCAGCCGGCACCAGGGGATATCGCCGAGACTAATGGAGGATCCGCGAAACAAGACCCTGCACCGACCGGGAAACTCCAGCTGTATACCACGACAAGTAAGAATATTACTTCTCGTGGGTTTCAAGCCTTTATTAAGGGAGAGTCAGAAATTAAACCGGTACCGGGTATTATGGGGACACTACTCCAGAGCGCTAATACGGGTCGAGCGTTCCGAGGAGTTAATATTCTCTCCCAGCAGCACTGTTTAAAGGCTCCCTGTTCCCCACAGATGAAGCCTACATAGCTGCAAAGGCTTAGTGGAAGGTTCCAGGCCCAAGAGAAGCCGAATCGGCCTCGGATAAATCCTTCTAACCTTTCTCAGTTGAAAACTGATACTGAAGCTGCATCTTTGAGCGCAGGACCTAGGGATAACATATTTGACGTACCCTACGATCCTATAAGCGATACCATCTACGGATACTCGGAGCAGCAGCAACCACTAGTACTCGAGGTGATCTCCAACGGGCGTCGCCTCCAGACCCTGGTGGACAGTAATGCGTCCCACTCGGTGTGCGACCGCGGGACGTTGGAGAAAATTGAAGAATCCTAAGAAGAAACCCAGTTTACAGCAACGATGGTGGACGGTACGAAGCTTCCCATCCACGGAAAGTCAACACTGCAGCTGCAGATAGGGGCGTTGAGGTGGAAGCCGACGTTGCCGATCACGAACATCAAGGGATTAGATTTTATCTTGGGTCGAGATTTCCTGAAGCAGTTCAACCCCGAGATCGATTGGGTCAACAGCAAGGTGTGCATCTACAACAACGGGAAACGAGTGGAGCTGCGAAGCTTGACGGATACAGGGAGCGTTCCTGAAACGACACTGGCACGGTTCGAACGGACAGTGAACGAGAGTAACACGGGTTACTTAGCACTGGTTATAGCAGCAGCAGAGGAGGAGGTCTTGGAGCAGTACAAGGATATAATGCCCGACGACCTACCCACAGACGTATCTCCAGCACGCACCCACGAGCACGAGATCGTGGAGGAACCGGGTGCGAAACCCGTCTCACGTGCACCATACCGACTGAGTCAAACTGAACTGACAGACATGAAAAACAGATAGAGTATCTACTAGACAGACAACTCCGTCCACAAGACAGCATTCCGTACCAGATACGGCTCCTACGAATACTTGGTGATGCCGTTCGGACTCTGCAACGCACCAGCAACGTTTCAGGCCGAGATGAATCACATCTTACGACCCCTGCTGGACGAGTGCGTGGTGGTGTACCTGGACGACATTCTCATCTACTCCAAGAACATGAAGGAGCACGTGGAGCATCTGCGGAAGGTGTTCGAGATTTTGCGGAAAAACAAGTTCTACGTGAAGCTGTCAAAGAGCGACTTCGCCCTGAAGAAGGTGCAGTTTCTCGGGCACATGGTGAGTGCCGAGGGCGTACACGTGGACCCACGGAAGATCGAAGCTGTCAAGAAGTGGAAAGTACCAGAGAACGTGAAGGAGTTACAGCAGTTCCTAGGCTTCGCCAACTACTACAACAGGTTCGTGCCGTAGTACGCTAAGATAGCAGCGCCACTGACCGACCTACTGAAAAAGGATACGCCCTACAAATGGGATACCCTTCATCAGCAAGCCATGGAGCAGCTACAGACAGCACTGACTATAGCGCCAGTACTCATCCTACCGGATCCAGACAGAGACTACATGGTTGAAGCAGACGCTAGTGACCAAGGAGTCGGAGCAGTACTGATGCAGCATCACGAACGCAGTTTGCAGCCCATCGCCTACCTCAGTAAGAAGCTATTACAGTGGAAGAAGGACTTAGCTGTAAGGAAGGGTTCAGGAAAGATTTGAGTACCGAATTACGCCCCGCTACGGCAGATCCTATTGGAGGAGTTTCACGACGTACCTTACGCGGGACATTTCGGGAGCAACAAGACGTTAGCAGGGATAGCGAAGTATTACTACTGGCCCGGGATGGCAGCAGACGTGGAGCAGTTCGTCACCTCTTGCGACACGTGCCAGCGGATGAAGAGCAGCAAGCAGAAAAAGGCAGGGTTACTTCAGCCTCTACCCGTACCGGAGCAGCCATGGCAGGTCGTTAGCCTCGACTTCATCACAGGACTTCCTTCGACCTCACGGGGACATGATTCCATCCTCGTGGTGATCGATAAGTTCTCCAAAATGGGTCACTTCATACCGACCAACACCACAGCTACAGCTGAAGCAACTGCTCGACTCTTCTTCGACCGCATCATCACCATCCACGGCATCCCCGCTACACTCATCTCAGACAGAGACCCCAAATTCACGAGTAAGTTCTGGAAGGAGCTCATGGGACTGTTGGGGACAAAGCTTGCAATGTCTTCAGCATACCACCCCCAGACTAACGGACAGACAGAGCGACTCAATCAAGTGGTTGAACAGTTACTACGCACAGCTTGCAAGGACGACGTCAGCCACTGGGACACACAGTTACCGACCCTAGAGTTCGCTTACAACAACGCATCACATGCGGCCACAGGAAAAACTCCTTTCTTCCTGTGTTACAGACGGGAACCACTCACACCACAGCAGCCAACCACACCGGCATACGTCCAAGCCGCACATGACTTCGTCACCACCATGCAGCAGCTATGGGAGAAGACTCAGCGACGTCTCACAACGATGCAAAACTCCCAGAAGCAGTATGCCGATCGTCAGCGACGTGATCACTCAGTAGCAGTCGGAGATCAAGTGCTTCTTGACACGCGCAACTTGAACCTGTCTCACCTCCCATCCAAGCTCCGGCCTCGCTTTTGTGGTCCTTTTCTCGTTGAGGCACAGGTGACACCAGTTACATTCCGCTTGCGCTTACCAGATACATGGAAGCTTCACAACGCTTTCCATGTCCAGCTACTGAAGCCCTACAAGGACCCTAACCAACAGTTCCAGGGACGGCAACTACCGCCACCACCACCTGTTCTCATACAGGATGAACCCGAGTACGAGATCGAGCGCGTTCTCACCCATCGGCGCCGCGGTGGCAAGACCGTTGAGTTCCTGATACGCTGGAAGGGATACGACCCCACTGAGGACAGTTGGGTTGCAGAAGCTGATATGGGCAACGCACGCCGTGCTCTCAAGGACTATCTTGTCAAGCAGGGTGTATCTCACGCCACCCAGCTTTGAGGGGGGGACGTGTGAGAGTACGACGGCTTATGCCAGCTATGCTTGCTTGCCTCTACTTTATCATGCTATTTCTAGCATAGGATAATCATATGCATGCATGAATTGCTTGATTTCCTAGGCTAGGTGCTTTCCTATATTTTATTATAGTTATAGCACCGAGCTAGGTTGCGTGCACCGAATTCTGGCTTTTCGGTTGCCACCGAATTGCCTTCTACCGAATTCGGTAAGGATCTGTTCGGGACGCTTCGCGACCAGCGGAACCTTCGCGTAACACCTGGTTACGGGGCCTTGTATCGAGCCTATATATAGCCTCGTGTTGTACCCAGGTGATCATTCAATTCAATTTGAATCATCTTTTCTGAGCTCGATCCCAGATCCTCACAATCGCGAACAAGCCAGGTTTCGTGAACCGCACGAAGCACATCGCACTTCGGTACTTTTTCTTCAAGGATGAAATTGACCAAGGAAAAGTTGACCTTGCCTACTGCCCGACTACTGAGATGGCAGCAGACTTCCTCACCAAGCGCCTGCCACGTCAGTAGTACAAGCACTGCTCCGACCTCATCGGAGTAGTCAAGCGAGTAAGCTCCTCCTGCGTCCAGGAATGAAGGGGAGTGTTACAATATGAAGCTTTATGAGAAGGCTTTCCTGTATGCTGCACGAGCCGACTCTACCAAGTACAAAGTCGAGGAGTCAGAAGAGTCGAAGCGACGCAGCAACCGTCTGACCAAGACCGATGCAGGCAGACACATTGGAAGTGAAGAGAACGGGAACATGTTTGAAACGGGTTCCCGCGCCGCACGGTTTGAATTTCGCTGCAATAAGGGAATGTAATTTCAGGTTTAACGACTTCTGAACACTGATCTTGTCAGAGTAGTACTTTAGCGAACCCTGAAATTTTGTATACACTCACAGAGTAGTGCTCTTAAGGACCCTGTTTATACAGAGTATGCGTCTTGTTAACCCTGAATGCAATGGCTGCGTTTTGTTGGCGCATTAGTTATGCACGCACAACGCACAAGTTGTGTGCTCGGAGGCTTCCGCGCAGGAGAGCACCCCCCCCAAACTACCACGAAGTTATGACCCAGACGCAAGGTATCTGCGAGGCGGCACCAGGGTGTTTACGCGGGGGCAGGCCCAAAATTTTTGAGAGCAACAGCATTGACATAGGGTGAACTTTTTTGGCAACGAATGGGTACAACCAAACACCCAATCGCCAGGCACCTCAAACACCGTTGGGTTCAGAAAATAGCCAAACTCGTACCTTTCCCGGGCGTTTTTAGCTGCCCCGCACAGCTTGTGCGCCCCTTTAACGCCGGGAGACGAGTGGATGGGACTCGCACAGGCTGTGCGGGAGGTTTGCCTGTGAACGCAAGGTCCTAGAATATTCCGAGCGCACAGGCAGTACAGCGTTTTTGCGCACGCGCAAGTAATGCGCGCACAACTTCCGCACCAGAGGTTCGGGTCATACTAACGATTCCCTCCGGCCCTAAGCCTCTTCGCGCAAGTTCCTCGTACATTCTCCATTATGCGCCAACAGAACGCAGCCAATGTTATTGGGACAAAGCTTCTAGGAATCTTCGTGATGATAACCTCTATGTGATAATCATGATTACGCTTGCACCCATCTCAAGGACCCCACGTGCGCAATCTAGGTTATCGCACTACACTACGTTTCTGTTAAAAGTAGTAAACAATCGGTTTCTGATTGTTGTTGAGCTGTAAACTTAGATCAAGAAAACAAATCGCGATCTGGCGGATCGCACAATGATTCGGCAGGGGTTAAAAAAAACAATTCGTAGTGAAACACCGTATTGCCATGTGACTGATAGTTTTTAGTAATCAGCTGTTTTCTGCTGACTTCAAAAGAAAACATGTGTAAGTTAGAATACTTCGTAAGAATAAACGAGACACCAATATTGAAATACGTCACCCCCAAAACCAGGTCGAGTCTCGACACCCCTCCCATGAGCAGTCCGTCCCCCCATTTCTTCCCCCCCTTCTCCCGCTTTATCTTATGCGTACGACCCGCGGTCACGAAATAGCCTCCACCCACCCCACTCACTTGGTCCCTCCCCCTTTGCACACCCCTCGCTCTCGCCCCTTGCGCCCCTAGGAGATCCTCCCACACCAAATGCACTCCCTCCAGCCAATCCAGTAGATTTCTTGCATCAAACACGTCACTGTTTTTCTCGCCAAGTTGGAAAGAAGAAGAAAAAAATCAACCCTAATTTCAATTCGCCAACCCTGACAGCCCAGACGTACGATTTCATGAACCTTGAACATCGCAAGAAGGCTCAGGGTTGACGTTTTGCGGAAAATTTGCCTTCAGGGTATTTTTTTTGGTTTTTTTTGAGGGATTGAAAATAGGGTACCCATATTTGTATCGTCAGCCCTGAATTGTCATACAATGTGTTGACTATTTGGCCGTTTTGGAGTCGACTCAGCGTCAGTTCTATGTCAACTTATTAAACGGCCATCAATTTTTTTATTTTTTAACGGAAATTGCGACTGTTGCCACCTAACTAACGAATGCCGCACACAAGTTACCTTCGCAGAAATGGCCCGACGGATTGTGGCCGATTTTCGTGAGTTTCTGATTTAACACGCCCTTAGGCAAACTCGCTAGCGAGTCTAGGATGTTTGGCGAAAGGTTCCGGTGCGATTCGGACTTGGTTCGGGACGAAAACGTAGGTTGAACCAGCCGAAAATAAACTCCTCGTAACAGACAAGCTTGTACAAGCTATAGTTAAAAATCAAACAATACAAAATCAACACATTTTTGAGGTACCGTCAATGAATACCTGCAATTGATTTCACCGCACATTCTGAAAGCTAACTTGAGGTACCGTAAATGAATACCTCCAATTGATTTCACCTGCCCTGTACATCTTGTAGCGCGTGAATTATTTCCCAAGACTCTTTTTTTGCAGGGCAGAGGTGGTGGTGGGAGTGAGATGGTGGTGATAGAGTGGCTAAAAGCAGGGTGTATGCATGTCTGTTCCCTTCCACCTCTCCTCCAACATCCCAACATCAGGTCGGGTCCTGTCAACGGGAGTTGTGTGTTGGCCCCGTCCTCGCTTGGGCGGAGCCGAGTTCGTGGTCGAATGCGAGGGGAGCAGCCGACCTGCAGCAGTGGACGAGCTAGTTGACGAGGAGGTCGACCTGCACGTGGACCACTGCACGGGGTCGACTTTAGTATGAAGCCAACTTCAGGGAGGTCGACCTGGGAAGTCGACCTGCGGAGGACGTCAACTTGGTGACGTCAACTTGGGGAAGCCGACTTCGGTGGTCGGCTGACGGACTGCTGGTCGACCTGGTGGTTGGTTGACCAGGCCTGCTGGTCGACCTGCTGGTGGTTGACCTGACCTGGTGGTCGACGGCGGAGGGGCCGACGTCGACCTCGACTCAGAACGCCGAGCAGTTTGGTGTCGAGTAGCGGGGCGTCAACTTCATGACGCCGACTTTGGGTAGCCGACTTGGGTGGTCGGCCAACAACTGCGCTGGTCGACATGAAGCTGGTCGACCACGAATGCTGGTCGACGTGGAGCCGTCCGATCGGAAGTGACGTCAACCTGGAGCTGGTCGACCAGGTGCATGGTCGACCTGGTGAGGTCGACTTGGAGGTGGCCGTCGACTTGGGAGGTCGACGGACATGTACGGGAGCAGCTGGTTGACGTGGTTGCCAAGTCGACCAGGTTACCTGGGTGACGAACTTCTGCGGAGGAGTGCGACGGTCGCCCAGGCGAAGTTGGCGAGCCCGACCTTGGGGGTGGTATCCCGAGGTCGACATGGCGGATTAGGTGGAGTCGTGAGCACGAGGATGACTTGGTGTATGCGTTGTGCAGGTGACGAGGCTCAGCTCGCCAATCATCTGCGAGCACCTGCGAAGCGGGTGCGCTGCTGTTTTGCGTGAGCAGCGCTGGCACGCCGTTAACCTGTGAAGTTGGCCCGCCGTCGACTTTGCACTGCTGGAACGCGGTTGACCATGCTGCGCTGGCAGTCGACCGACCCGAATGCTAGCTCTAATGTAGTCTTGCATTGCCAACTTTATTGTACCATTGTTGTCAACTTTCTCTAGTGAAACTCTTGCCAATTCTCCCTGTGAACTAGCAAGTTGTGTGCGCACTAGGAAAACGACTAAGGACCAACGCACGCAGAGATCACACGAGCACCCGTGCCTAGCCCGTAGTCTAGCTCCCGCTCTATTAGTTATCTTCGCATGGTGAGGTGAGCGTGGACGGCATACGACTTACCTTTCAATCAGGTCGACGTAGAGGTCACTTACATAAGTTGCTCGTAGGCTGGCAGCCGTACAGGTCCCTAGCGTGCGGGTAGGTGACACCAAGGTGATGGACACCTTGGAGGGACGGCTGGAGGATGCAAGGAGACGCCATGAGGTCCAGGAGTATGGGGCGATACCCTGGGCGGTCGTCGAGGCTGGACTCCACCCCATGTGGGCGACGGAGCATCCCTCTTCCCGCCCAACTTCTCCTTGACCGGTGACCAACGAAGGCGGCATCGACGTGGGCATCAACGCCGGAGGTGGCCAAGTCGGCAGCAGTGCGGGAGGCACGTTGAGGCAGTGTGGTGTGACTCACGCCGATGAATTCGGCGCCGTTCAGGTGCAAGGGGTGCAGTCGTCGGCGGCTGCAGGCTCCTCGCAGGGCGACGTCGGAGGACGACGAAGTGGTTTGTCGCCGATGTTGGCGACCTAGGTTACGGCAGGCGGGATAGCACCAAGCTACGGCTATTTCAAGTTTGCGCGGGACAGGATCTTGGTCACCCCGCCGCTTGTTAGTCGACAGGACATCCTCACCAGGAAGGAAGCCATCGAGCCCCAGCTAGAGATGGCTGGGCTGATCAACTTTGCTCGAGGTACTGTGGCGACGTTGGACGACCCCGACTTACGTGCGGAGTTCCGAGCAGTACAACTGTTGACCTTCATGGTCATCTCGCGATGCTGCTCGCCGGGCGTGCAGATCGCCTTGAAGTGCTGTCGGGAGTACCTCGACGCCGGCCACCAGGCGTGGCACTTCATTGAGTCGACCTACCAAGTCACCGACGACCTGTTCATCGCCCAGCTGGAGGGACAGCTGACGCACCTGCGTATGGGCAACGAAGAGACGGCGATCGACTACTACAACCGGGCCAGGCGAATTCTCGCCACCATCAGAATGGCCGGCGCGCAGTACTCGACAGCGTCGTACGTCACCCACGTCATGCAGGGACTCTCGAGCAGCTAGAACCTGCTGAAGTGGCTGTCAATGGCGCCGAGCACGAGGGCAACGCTCAACGAGGACAACTTGACCTCGTACATCCTGCAGGACGAGGCGATGCAAGAGGCAGAGCGATCACAGGAGCTCTTGGCGCAGGCCAACTTCATCGCCCCGGCGAAACAAGGAGGCCGGCCGGGGCAGTGCGGACAGTCCGGCGGCGGTGGTAGCAGTGGCTGGAAGTCGGCCAAGGAGGTCGACAAGAAGAAGTCGACCAAGTTCAGCGGTCGAGGAGGAGGAAGTCGACGTCGGGAGTGTTGGATCTGCCACAGCCCCGACCACCTCTCCTACGAGTGCCCCGACCGGAGTGACCCTGAGGACGACGATGCCAAGGAAGGCCGCGGAAGGTCTAGCAGTCGTCGTCCTCGTCGAGGAGGAAGCAAGCCGCGCAAGGAGAAGCAGCCGACCAAGACGTCGACCTCGGCGAAGGACGCCGACTCCTCTACTGGCGGCAAGGTGCGGGACGACAAGGCGGCTTCGTGCTCGCTGGTCGGCGTCGTAGAGTTGACCGTCTTGCTGGCGCCGGAGGCCGGAGAGGACTTCCAGGCGGTGGCAGCAGCTGTGCGGGCGAACCCGGCGGTGGTCCTGCTCCACAGCGGCTGCTCCCATCACCTTATGGGGACGAAGGAAGTCTTCGTCGACCTGCAGCCAAGCGGCCCCATCAAGCACGTGCAGGGCTTCAATGGAGTGCTGCAGGACGTCCAGGGCCGAGGCACCGTCGCCCTGCAAGGCGAGGCCGGGAAGCAGGTGCTCATCCCCAACGTGGTGTACGTCCCGAGTGTGCGGGCTAACCTGCTGTCGTCCGGCCAACTGAAAGAGCACAGTGTGAAGCTGCAGAAGGATAGAGACGGAATGCTGCTCGTCTCGGCAGTCGGAGAGGTGCTTGGTCGGGCAATATACTGCGGGCGAGTCCTCTGCACCGACCTACGTCCCTGCTAAATGAAGCCAACGTCGCCCACGCCGGAGGTTGTGGCCCTGCGAGCGATTGTCTCTAAGACAAAGTTGACGCCGGACAGGATGCATGCGAGGCTTGCGCACGTCGGTATGGACACCATCAGGAGCTCGGCGAAGAGTGAGGTCACCATCGGGCTGGACCTTAAGTTGGCGACGGGCGCCGACTCACCGTGTGTCTTGTGCGTCGGCGGGAAGCTGGCGCGGCACACCTTCCCAGACCAAGGCTCCGATGCCGACGACGTGCTGGCCGTCGTGCACATCGATCTGAGCGGGCCGTTCCGCGTGGCTGCCAAGTACGGCAGCGTGTACTTCCTGCTGCTGAAGGACCGCAAGACCCGCTTCGTGTGGGTGAGGCCGATCATTAAGAAGTCGGATGTGCTCCTGGAGTTCCAGAAGTGGCTGGTGTTGGTGGAGAGGCAGACGAAGATGTCGGTGCTAATGCTTCGCTCCGACCAAGGAGGGGAGTTCCTCGGGAAGAAGTTCACCGACTTCGTGGATGGCAAGGGGATCGTCCACGACCTTACCTGCCCGTACACCCTGCAGCACAACGGCATGGCGGAGCGGGAGATGAGGACAGTGGTGGAGTCGGTGCGGACGATGTTGCTGCACATGGGCGTGCAGCACCACTGGTGGCACCTCGCTCTACGGCAGGCCGTCTGGGTCCGCAACTGCCTTGAGCAGTCGACGGTGCCGCTGGGGACAACGCCGTACCAGCTGCTGACCAGGCAGAAGCCCGACTTGTCGATGGCGCGGGTGTGGGGCTGCATGGCTCAGTTCCTTTTCCCCGAGCAGCAGCGTGGTGGGAAGCTGAAGCCGAAGGCCCGGTGGGGCCTTCACCTTGGTGTGTCGGGGGAGAGCAAGGGCTGGGAGCTCCTCGACATTGACACCAACCGGGTGGTCACCACGTCGGACGTGATGTTCTACGAGGATATGTCGCTGGAGGTGTGGAAGTCGGAGCACGGGCCGGTGTCCGGTCGGACTCCTACTACCCCGCCGACCAACACCTCGACGGCGACGCTGCCTCTGCTCGCCGAGGTCGGTGAGCTTGCTACTGAGGATGCTGAGGTCGTCCACCCTCCTTCCCCTTGTCCTCCGTCCCCTGCCCCTCCCCTCGTTACTGACCTGCACCGGCTGACTCCTATGTCGGCCTCCGGCGATGAGGGGAGTAGTGGGACGTCGCCTTCAGCACCGGCCAAGGGCATCGCTGGTGGCCGACGTGATGAGCGGCAAGTCGACATGGGATTGAAGCCGACGTCGAAAGGGGAGGAGCAGGTTGAGGAGAAGCAGCCGACAGGAGAGCAGGCAGCAATGAAGCCGACCACGGAGCAGTCGGCAACCGGGCAGCCGGCATGAGAGCCGACCACAGGGGAGAGGTCGACCAGGAAGTCGACCGAGGTGCAGTAGGATAACGAGGGCAGCAAAGTCGGTGAGGAAGGGGAGAAGTCCACCGACAGCGACGTGGTGGAAGTTCGGCCTGAACCCCGAAAGTCGGAGAGACTTCGGCGGCCGCCAGACTTCTTCGTCCCTGCTGCCTTCACCAAGGTGTACGAAGTGGAGGATGACGACGACAACCTGCTGTACGACGACACCGAGGAGGATGAGGAGTTTTCGGAGCTCGACCCCGACATACATGCCGACCCCGAACACTGTTGGGACATCTCGACGATGACGGTGAAGGAGGCGTTGGCGAGCTGGAAGGGCCCGGCGGTGAAGGCCGCCATGGAGGAGAAGATCCGCAGCCTCATCAACATGGGCACTTGGGAGCTAGTCGAACGCCCGCCGGGGGTGAACGTCATGAAAAACCGGTGGGTGTTGACGTCAAAGTACCACGTCGACGACACCGTCGAGCGCGAGAAGGCGAGGCTGGTCGTGAAGGGCTTCACCCAGGTGTATGGCGCCGACTACGATGAGACGTTCGCGCCGGTGGGCAGCTACGTCACCCTGAGGATCTTCCTCAGCATCGTCGCCGTCCTCAACCTCAACCTGATGCAGCTCAACATGAAGAATGCCTTCCTGTAGAGCAAGCTCGACCAGGTGCTCTACATGTCCCAGCCGGACTACTTCAACGACGGAACCGGCCGGGTGTGCAAGCTGTTGAAGAGCCTGTACGGGCTGAAGCAGTCGCCGATGCTGTGGTACTTGGTGCTCAACGACGTGCTGGTCGACATCGGGTGGAAGAAGAGCCAGGTCGACGAGGCTCTCTACTTCAAGGTCGACAAGGACGGAGTGGCCTGCTCGGTGCTGGTCTACGTCGATGACCTGCTAGCCGCCAGCAGCAGCACAGAGATGCTGAAGGAGCTGAAGGAACTGCTGGAGTCCGCCTTCAAGCTGCGTGAGATCTCGCCGGTGCAGAAGTACCTTGGGCAGGAGATCGTCCACAACAGGTCGGCGGGGAAGCTGTGGCTGCACTAGCAGGGCTAAGCTGACAAGCTGTGTAGGCGCTTCATCGACGCAGAGCAGACCGGGCGCACCCCGAAGACGCCGGTCTCGGTCGACGCCTACGCCGAGCTCACCTTCGACAACGAGGAGGCACAGGAGTGTCAGGAGGAGGAGTACCGACAGAAGGTCGGCTCGCTGCAGTTCGCGGCGACGACAACGTGGCCGGATATCACCTTCGCCTGCAGCAAGCTGGGGAGCGGCCTCACGGTGAGGAGCGACCAGCACTGGCGCGAGGTCGACCGCTGCCTCTCCTACCTCGACAACACACGTGACACCGCCCTAGAGTTCAGCGGTGGACCTGAGTCACTGGAGCTAGTCGGCTACATGGACGTCGACGACGCTGATGACAAGCAAAACAGGACGAGCACGGGTGGCTACGTGTTCGTCTACGGAGGGGCTGCGGTCTCGTGGTCGAGCCAGAGCATCAAGTGCGCGACGTTGTCATCGAGCGAGTCGGAGTACGTGGTCTGGCAAGGAGGGACGCCGCCTTTGCTTCCTCCTTGCAGAGTTTCAGCAGCTGGATGCTGGGAAGCCGACTGTCCTTCGGGTGGACAACAAGTCGGCCATCACAGTCGCCGAGGGCATGGGGTTGACAGGCAACCTCAAGCACATGGAGCGGCGACAAGCCTGGCTGTAACACATGGTGAAGCGCGAGAAGTTCTCGCTGAGGTACATCCCAACCGCTGAGCAGCCGGCCGACTTCCTGACGAAGGCGCTACACTATCCGGCCTTCAACCGGTGCTCCGTCGCCATCGCCAAGTGCGCTTGGCCGACGTTGGCGACAAAGTTGACGACGTGCAGCAGTAGGTGCCATGCCGTCTTGCATGGCTGGTGCGGTGGACGACGTGCCGTGGGTTGGGTGCACGTCGACGAGCTATTCTCCGAGGAGTACTGCCGTGTGGGCTGGGGGCCCAAGCGTGAACGCGGCAGGGGAGTGTCAATGGGAGTTGTGTGTTGGCCCCGTCCTCGCTTGGGCGGAGCCGAGTTCGTGGTCGGATGCGAGGGGAGCAGCTGACCTGCAGCAGTGGACGAGCTGGTTGACGAGGAGGTCGACCTGCACGGGGACCACTGCACGGGGTCGACTTTAGTATGAAGCCAACTTAAGGGAGGTCGACCTGGGAAGTCGACCTGCGGAGGACGTCAACTTGGTGACGTCAACTTGGGGAAGCTGACTCTGGTGGTCGGCTGACGGACTACTGGTCGACCTGGTGGTTGGTCGACCAGGCCCGCTGGTCGACCTGACCTGGTGGTCGACGGCGGAGGGGCCGACGTCGACCTCGACTCAGGACGCCGAACAGTTTGGCGTCGAGTAGCGGGGCGTCAACTTCATGACGCCGACTTCGGGTAGCCGACTTGGGTGGTCGGCCGACAACTGCGCTGGTCGACATGAAGCTGGTCGACCACGAATGCTGGTTGACGTGGAGCCGTCCGACCGGAAGTGACGTCGACCTGGAGCTGGTCGACTAGGTGCGTGGTCGACCTGGTGAGGTCGACTTGGAGGTGGCCGTTGACTTGGGAGGTCGACGGGCATGTGCGGGAGCAGCTGGTTGACGTGGTTGCCAAGTCGACCAGGTTACCTGGGTGACGAACTTCTGCGGAGGAGTGCGACGGTCGCCCAGGCAAAGTTGGCGAGCCCGACCTCGGGGGTGGTATCCCGAGATTGACATGGCAGATCAGGTGGAGTTGTCAGCACGAGGATGACTTGGTGTGTGCGTTGTGCAGGTGACGAGGCTCAGCCTGCCAATCATCTGCGAGCATCTGCGAAGCGGGTGCGCTGCTGTTTTGCGTGAGCAGCGCTGGCACGCCGTTAACCTGCAAAGTTGGCCCGCCGTCGACTTTGCACTGCTGGAACGCGGTCGACCATGTTGCGCTGGCAGTCGACCGACCCGAATGCTAGCTCTGATGTAGTCTTGCATTGCCAACTTTATTGTACCATTCTTGTCAACTTTCTCTAGTGAAACTCTTGCCAATTCTCCATGTGAACTAGCAAGTTGTGTGCGCACTAGGAAAACGACTAAGGACCAAGGAACACAGACATCACACGAACAGCCGTGCCTAGCCCGTAGTCTAGCTCCCGCTGTATTAGTTATCTCCGCAGGTCCAACATCAAGCGGGGTCCAACATCAAATCAGGTCCAACATCAAGTGGGGTCCAACATCAAATGAGGTCCAACATCAGGTCGGGTCCAAAGCGGCCATCTGCTTCCCCTCAACTCATTCTCCTCCCCTCCCCCCCTTCTCTCTTCTCTTCCCCCGTCCACAATCGCTGTCGCAAGTGGATTCTGAACATTCACCAAATCCATGTGGTTTTGGAAATTCTCACAATCCACATGGCATGATCCAGGGTGCTGTCTGTTTCACCCACCTCCCTGCCGCACAGAGGCTCCTTCCCTTTCTGCAACCACTTGGGGAACAGGGAGGGGGTGAGGATGGAAGGGGTGGGGATGGAAGGGGTGGGGATAGAAGGGGTGGGGATGGAAGGGGTGGGGATGGAAGGGGTGGGGACGGAAGGGTTGGATATGGTGGTTTAAATAGTGATTGCTGCGCATGGGTGGGAGAGCATGTTTTGCGAATTGTGAACACAGTTTAGCATCATCACCCCCACCCCATGCCCTCCTCTCCCACGTGCTTCCCCTTTTCCACTGAAACGCTCTCCTGCCTCGACCCACACACTTGGCCCTCCCGTTGCTCACTGCCCGACCCACCTCCTTCAACCCTGCCAGCACGCTGCGCACGGGGGATGGGAAGGGCGGAGGGGGAGCCTTCAGTGCGGGGATGGGTGAAGAAGGGTAGAAGGGAAATATCTTTCAGCTTGCACCGCCTGCCCCACCTCCTTCAACCCTGCCAGCACGCTGCGCACGGGGGATGGGAAGGGCGGAGGGGGAGCCTTCAATGCGGGGATGGGTGAAGAAGGGTAGAAGGGAAATATCTTTCAGCTTGCACCGCCTGCCCCACCTCCTTCAGCCCCGCCAGCACGCAACGCCTCATTGTTTTGTGCTCCCATGGGATGGGGAGGCGGGATGGGGAGGGGGAAGAGGGATGGGGAGAGGGGAGGGTGATGGGAAGGGGGAAGGGAGATTCATTTTCAGCCTGGCCGCTTCACTGCTACCTCATCGCACCCTGTGCAACGGGGTGTTTAAGTGGGAGGGGGGTGCGGGAGGGGAGAAGGGAGAATCATCTGCTTGCCTGCCCCACACCGCCTGCCCCATGTCCTTCCACCCTGCCACGCAGCGCCTCATCAATCCCTCCCTGCTCTCGTACATTGTCCAAGGGTTATGAGGAAGAACGTGGGAGGAAAACGGAGGGGAGGAGGGAGAGTCCCATGCACTGCACTACCTGCCCCACCTTCTTCATTCCTGTCAGCACCTGCCGCTGCATCGCACCCCGGTCCATTGAGATGGGAGAGTGTGGAGTTGCTGAGTGTGGTGTGGGGTACGGGGAAGGGTGATGGGGAGAGCGGGGGGTGCTGAGGTGCGGGGAGGAAGGACGTGGACTCATGAGGAGTGCTTTCATTATGTCATTTTCTGCCAGAACCCTGCCCTCATGAGGGAGGAGTGGAGAGGGGAGGGACATTAAGAGCGGAAGGGGGGGTGCTGAGGGAGGGGAGGAGGGCAAGGACAGGGGAGGGGGCATGTGGAGAGGGGAGGAGGGGCGGGCAAGGATAACGGAGGGGGGATGCGGAGAACTGGCCGTACCTGGGATGGCAAAGTGACTGCAAGGAGGGCCACAGGCAATGACAGGGGTCAGCATGAAGTGGACGTGGGGGAGACTTTTGAATCAAATGAACAAAGGGTGACAGACTGACAGGGCTCGGCGAGCAGCGGAGGTGGGGGAAGAAAGTAGAGGGGACTGTGAGGTGAGCAGGTGGCATGGTGAGGTGAGGTGAGAGGGTGGAAAAGCACGTGGACATGATTGCAAGGGTGGGCAGGCACGGCCAAGGTTAATTTTGAAATGGTATTTTTATCAACTCCGCCAGTAACTCCGCCAGTATTGCCTGCAACACCTTGCGTTCAAGCGGCTCACTCGCTTCTTCTTTGCTGTTTGCCTCCCCTTCCCCTGCCACACATCGTCGCCCTCCCACGCTGCTCGCTTCACCTGCACTCGCACTTCCTCATGCCCTCCCCCTCATCATCCTCTGCGCCCCCTCTCGTTCCCCCAATCGCGCCCTTCTATTCGCCCCTGCACGCCTCGCCCCCCTGGAGCCCCTCGATTGCAATCCCCCACTCTCCCTCTCTCAATTCCTTCCCCACCCGTCTGCATGCCCTTACTCCCTTTCTCCCTGCTCCCCTTTCTCCCATCCCTCCCCACGTTTCCGCCAAACCCAAACCACAGGCAGCCATACCCCCCCTCTCCCTCCCCTTACTGCGCCTCCCCTTGCTGCTCCGCCTCTCCTTCCCCGTCCACACGGCCGCCCATCACCATTACCCCATCACCACCACCCCATCACCACTACCCCATCACTGCTGCCTCATCATTGCTACCCCATCACTGCTACCCCATCACTGCTACCCCATCACTGCTACCCCATCACTGCTGCCCCATCACTGCTACCCCATCACTGCTACCCCATCACTGCTACCCCGTCAGCTCCCAAGAATCCAGCCCTTCCTGCACCCATCACCCTTATTGCGTGTGCGGACATGGACTTGACTTCCGAGATGGGTGCTTACTTTCCAGCAACTCTGCACACGGTGTCATTGACCAAGCAGCTCTTGTATCCAAAATCCATGTGAGCCGACCACCTCCGTATCGTGTACTGTTGGCACGTGCTGTTTCTCCTGCCGCTACATGGAAGAATTGCCCTGCTGCCCTTCTTTCATACTGATCCGCCTCTTTTGCACGATCCGCCACCATGTTGACACCGTCCTTCTCGCCTTCGTCTTTGTCATTGTTCAAGTGACCTGGGTTCCACCATTCTGACCGTTTGTGACACTGGACCCAAGTATGTCCCGGCTTCTGATAGTACCAGCAGCTTCCCCTAAAAATTCCAAAGCCTGCCCTATAGCTACCTCATCCTGCAGTTTCACTATTCCACTGTTCATAATTGCGCGTGCTTTCTCCGCTTCTGCTGAACCTGTCATGTCTGCTCCCCGAATTTTCTTCGTCGAACTCTCGTTGCCTGGCCACATTGCCATAACGCTTTTCACCGTGCATGTTCTTAGACCCGTTGCGCCTGTTCTTCCCAACTGCTTCCCTGCATGCCGAAGCCACCATTGCCGTCATCCGCATTGCTCATTTGACGCGTTGGAAAATCTTCTTCTAGGATCTTGCTCCCCACCCATTTGACAGTCCACTGCCCCTGGATTTTGTGGGAGGCTCAACCCACTAATGAACTGCAGCCATGATTCAGGAAGTAGCGACAGCATCTTCAGGCATTCTGATTTCTCCGTATACACGATGCCGGCCATCGTCAACTTTGCGCATATGCCTCGCATCTTGTCTAGGACGGGCTGCAGCGGCTCCCCTTCATTTACCCGCAGCAAAGTCATCTCTCGTTCTAGCATCAGCGTGGCTACAACCGACGTCGACGCGTGCAAGTCTTCAAGCACGGTCCACACCTTCGGCCCACACCCCGCTTCCTCTAGGAGATGCATGATGTGCGCGCGTTGATTCAGCTCCAAACTTTGCGACAATAGGTATTCTTGTCCCATTCTTCTTGCATAGCAGGGTCACTTGGTCTTTCTTCCTTTCCAATCATCATCTTGAGCAGACCCACTTGCCTGAAGTACAGCTGCATCTTCCACGCCCAATCGTCATATCTCGTGCTGTTGAACTTCTCAACTGTGAAGTTCCTCAGAACCTCCTTTAGCAGGGACCCCTGGCTGGTTCTCGCCATCCTTGGCACCGAAACCCTTGCTGCTTGGCCTCCACTACTTTCTTGGCTTGAGGACCCTTCTGCTCCATTCGCTCCTATGATGTTCTAACGGCAACAACGTAGTAACTCGAGCTGTGATACCACTTGTTACTATTTAAATGCACTAAAGTGGCTCCTAACAACCTTAGTAGTCACTATACTCTCTCCTCGGGGTCACCTACGAGGGTCCTTGGGTGCCTGACCGAGGTTAGCCCCTATCCAAGGGTCCGAGCGTGTAGAGAGAGAGAGAGTTGCAGTGACGGCTGAGGTGCAGCAGTAGTTGTCGTTCCTTGGCGTTGTCAATGAGGTAGCTCGTGGCAGCTTACTTGCAGCAGGCGTAGGAAAAAATCTTCACTCAAGTTATATGTTGGAACAATAAGAACAACCAATTTATACTATGCTAAATCATTCCATTCCTTCCTTGATCTAGGTGTTTCAAATTCACACCTCGTAGCGCGAGCAGATTTTCAGGTTCCCTCCCATTCCCTTTGTGACCTGGCGCGCACTCGATGCGTCGCCGAAATATTTTGCCTTTCTCGCGCGAACATTGTTGATGGACCCGATCCGATAATTTCACTTCGCGCCAATCTCAAACGGTTGCGATGAAGTCCGTTCATAACTTAAACGAGTCAAAATGTCAATGTCGATCAGCATTGCATTTGACCGCTCAACTGCTTCTCGCCACGTGCCCTCGTTCCGGAACTTACATTTGATCCGAACTGTCAGTGCTGCTAAAAAACGTGAGGAACCGAACTTACTCGAGATCTTAGTAATCTACCGACCTGCGCTGAAAAACGATTCGCGAGCATATGACGCTCGCGCTACTGAGCACGCTAATGAACACGCTAATTAACACGCTAATGAACACGCTCACGAACACGCTAACGAACACGCTGCATGAGCAAGGACAAATCTCGCTCCTCGAACAGTGGCAGCGCGAGCAGCCACTCACTCGAACTCATGAGCAACTGCCATTTCGAACGGCACCCAATCAAAACCTCCAAAATAGCTCGCTCAAAACCAAAAAGTCAGACTCACTCCTTGAACACCACCAACCGCTCCCATTGGCCAAGACCAGCCTATACTTCACATCGGTTGTACCAGACTCACCGCTCCATTCAACTGCAGATACAGAACTTGCATCATAACCTTAAATCAGCATATTGAATTACGGAAATGGTATTTGGGGTTGCAGCTGATTTGGGACAGGCCTACGAGGAGGATGTGGCTACACAAGGGGGCCTATGTGGACAAGGTCAATAGGCACTTCTTTGATGGGGAGCAGCCGCTGCGAGTGCCTCGCACCCCTCTTTCTTCTGACTCTTTTAGTGTGCAGACCTTCAAGGATGCGGGATGGCAGTCTCGCCAGGAGGAGTACAGACAGAAGGTGGGATCCTTGCAGTTTGCGGCCTGTACCACTCGTCTTGATATTGCCTTCGCCTGCAGCAAGCTCGGGTTGGGCCAGACTGTGCGGAGTGATCAGCACTGGAAGGAGTTGGACCGGTGCTTGGCGTACTTGGTGGGGAGCAGAGATGTTGCGTCGGAGTTTGGTGGTGGGCCGGAGTCCTTGGAGCTGGTAGGCTACGCCGATGCTGATGATGCGAGAGACAAGCAGAACAGGACTAGCACTGGTGGCTATGTCTTCGTGCTCGGAGGTGACGCCGTCTCTTGGGCGAGCCAGAGGATTCGATGCGCCACCCTCTCCTCCACAGAGTCTGAGTATGTCGCTGCAGTAGAGGGTGGGAAGGAGGCGCGCAGGCTGCGCTTCTAGCTGGCAAAGTTTCATTGGCTAAGGCGTGAGGAGCCCACTACTCTCTTTGTGGACAACTCCTCTGCCATTTTAGTGGCCGGTGGTATGGGATTCAAGGGGAGTCTCAAGCATATGGAGCGTCGCCACATGTGGGTGCAGCACATGGTCAAGCGCAGGAAGCTGCAACTGCAGTACATCCCTACGAGCGAGCGGCCGGCTGACTACCTTACCAAGGCGATGCATTTCCCCGCCTTCAGCCGTTGCTTCAAGGCCGTGGGGCAGGTGAGGCTCTCGAGTGAAGGTAGTGAGACCTAGACACTCCATGATGTGGATGGTGCCATGGCATAGCCATGGCTGGTGCGGTGCGTGTTTGCACTTTGAAAGTGCTTCGTTTGTGTGTCCCTTTTTGGTGTATATGTGTGTATGCATGCCCTGTGATTATGAAGGGCCATGCTGTAGTAGGGCAGGGGAGTGTTAGAGGGCCCTATGACTGCAAGGGCTCTCGATGAACTTTGACTTGGCAGGTCGGCAACTAACGTCTGAGTCTGCTCGGCACCGACACATGAGTTCGGTGGCGGTCACTACTGACTACAGGTGACTGCGAGCTACTGCAGCGAACTCGGCGGAATTGGTGCTAGGAATGACGATTCTTGGGAGTCGTAGGTACCTTGCTTGTGAGGCACGCTGCTCCCTTGCTGTATTGGCTGAACTAGCGTGCACGGTGAGGAATTCCGGTGCCGAGTTGGGTTGGAAATATGCGGGGCGTGTTCACCCACCTGCACAACATTTTTGCATGGTTGGGTTACTTGTGGTGCCACGCAATCTTTGTGAAACTCTTGCTTGCCTATATATATTTGTATTTGCTCATGTGTTTGACATATTCTATTTTCCTAGTAATGTCCAATCTCTACATGAATTCTCACTTGGTCATTTGAGCCCAACGCTACCCAAACTCTACCAAGTCGCTGGCGTAACAACATTTATATAGCCCAAGCTCTCTGGTTATCGCTATGCTCTCCATAGTATTCCTTCAATACTTACTGTTAATAGGGTCTTTTTGGAGTTATCCGGGTCGAGCGTGGTCTTGTTTTGCGGAGGTTTTATTTTTCTTAGCGATTTTCCCTGGTAGAGTCCGTTCGTGGGTTGAAGAATTTAGTGTGAAGAAATGAGGAATGGAAGTCACTGGCAAGCAGTTGAGTACATATAGCAAACCCTAAACTGGGCTGTACTCACTATTGAGTACCCCACTACAGGCTAGACAAACATAAAATTCTGACACACCCCCATAGCCAAAGTGGGGTGTAATCAGCACAACAAGCAAGCAAAACACAAGCTCAGGGTGGATCACAATGTCACCACACAATCTGAGCACAAGTACAAGAAGCAACAGTTTAAAGTTCACAAATGTAAGCAAAGCTAGAGGCTATCACCGAGGGCAAGTGTGAAGGAGGAGGGACTATGAGAGGAGAGGAGGTAGTGGGCGGCAGCTGAAGCTGCTGGCACACGACGCAACTGGAGCAACTGGCACACGGGCAACAGGAGCAACTGGCACACTGGCAACTGGAGCAACTGGCACACGAGCTACTGGAGTAACTGGCTCCGCGGCTAACTCTGAGTGGCAGGAGCAACGGACTCACGGGCGACTAGAGCAACAGGCTCACGAGCGACTGGCGCAACGGGCTCACAGGCGACTAGCGCAACGGTCTCACAGGCGATTGGAGCTGCGGGCTTCACGACGTCCACCCCCCTTCAACCTCCCCAAACTATCCCACCCCCCTTTCACACACCTGCTGCTGCACCCTAGGTTCACTCACACCCCACCCCCTAGCACCACTCCGTCGACTCTCACACACCCACCCCCCTCAGCGGCAGCTGCAGCAGTGGGAGACAGAGGAGGAGGAGGAGCAGGGGAGACCACACATCCGCCACCCCCTACTCGCCACCCCCAAACCCTAACACAGGGCAAGGCGGGATGGCGGGTAGGGAGGTTACGGGGCGGGGGGCGACGCGCGGCCTCTCAGGGCGCCAAAACAGGCGGCAGAAGGGGCGATGCTCTCTCTCCCCCCCCCCCCCCAGGTTGCGCGGCCCCCTTAGGTCGCCTTGACAGGCGACGTGAAAAGAGGGGGGGGGCGGTGCATGGGTCCCCGGTGCGCCGCGACAGGCGACGGAGCATGGCCGGGGCGGGGCCGGGGCAGGGTCGGGGCAGGGCCGGGGCAGGGCCTCGACAGGGCCGCGGCGGGCAACGGGGGCCCGCGACGGGGGCCCGCGACGGAGGGCCGCGACAGGGCCGCGAAGGGGGGCCGCGACGGGGGGGGGGGGGGGGGGGGGGGGGGGGGCGACAGGGCGACGGGGCAGGGCCGGGCGACGGGGCAGGGCCGGGGCGAGGCCGTGACTGGGCCGCGACAGGGCCGCGACGGGGTCGCAAAGGGGCCACGAAGGGCCGCGACGGGCAGCAGGGGAGAGCGCGAAACGCGCTAAGGGCAGGGCAGAAAAAAACGTTTAGCGAAGTGGTGGGCCCTAGGAAGGAACAGTCCCAGGAGGGAACCAGCTCTATACCATGTGAAGAAATGAGGAATGGAAGTCACTAGCAAGCAGTTGAGTACATATAGCAAACCCTAAATTGGGCTGTACTCACTATTGAGTACCCCACTGCAGGCTAGACAAACATAACATTCTGACATTTAGTCCATGATCCTCCGATTTTCGCATTGAATGTTGTTGATTGTGTAGGTGGTTGTGGTATTTTGCTCTAGCTGGTTGTGGGCTAAGGGTTTGGGCAAAATGTGGTGGTTAGACTTGTTGCAGGCTGGAATTGATCTCGCACCCAACAAGCACCAACAAACCTTTGCTACTCACTACAACACCTTTGGTGTTGCTAGTTTAGCACTTTGGGTTGTTGGCGATTGTTGTAGGGCGAGGGTTGGGTTGGTAGGGCTTGAAAAACTCGTCAATTTTCAGATCTGAACTCTTGCTAAAGCTACTTTCTTGATCCAATCCATGGCTGCCAAGTAATTTCGCCAGGATACCCCGTTGCACTTAAATCGCGATAGCAATCGGCCTAGATCTTGGTTGAAGGCGTGCGTTACCATTCTAGAAAATAGAGATTAAGCCCTTTCCAACGCGTACCTGCTCATAATTTAAGGTTACGTGAGCTATACGCAACGTTCCGTTGACATCAGCGGACATAATCTCTTGTACGCTCTCCAGATTCCCTCGCTTTCCATCAAATATGCTCCACTGCTACGGCCCCGAAGAGTTGAACGTGCGGTTTTCATTTCATCACAGTTGATGAGTCGATGTCCCGGCTTGCCGTAGAGAGAACACTTAGATTTGTTCTTTTTTGGTCTTGCCTTCGCTTCAATTCGATCGAGTTCTATAGCGTCAGCGTACGTAGGGGTAGCCAAGCCTCCTCCATGATGTCCATCTCGTCCATGAAGTCGTCGTGTTCCGATCGTGATTACTCCGAAACGCTCTAGTGCTGAGACAACGTCGTTGTAGCTGCTCCAATAAGTGGCCGCAACATGTTGTCAGAACATTATAGCTTATGCATTTGTGTAGGCTGTAGTGGGGTAGTCCATAAGGGGTACAACCCAATTAGGGTTAGTACTTGTACCCAACTCTTTCATAGTTCAATCATTCTCGTTTCTCGTCATGGTATCAGAGCACAGCGCCCCATTACCCTGACTCAGTCACACATGGTGCAGCAGGTCCTTCAGCGCTTCGGCTTCACGTACTCCTTGCCTCAGGCCACTCCTCTGTCTACTCGCCACTCGCTCTCAGCTCTGCCTTCGGATGAGTCCGTAGAGCCGAGTGGCTCGTACCCAGAGCTTGTTGGCTGCCTCATGTACCTGATGACCTGCACACGACCTGACCTTGCATACCCTCTTAGCATCTTGGCACGCTATGTTGCTCCTGGGAGACACCGACCAGAGCACATGGCTGCAGCGAAGAGGGTGTTGCGCTACGTGTGCAGTACGTCGCGCATGGGGTTAGTGCTTAGAGGGCAACGTTGAGTGGTCCTCACAGGTCACGCTGACGCTTCTTGGGCTGACGACCAGGCTCTGCAGCGGTCGTCACAGGGTTACACTTTCAGCCTTGGCTCCGGCTCTGTTTCGTGGCGGTCTACCCGCTCGTCTTCTGTTCTCAGCTCCAGTTGTGAGGCTGAGATCCACGCAGGGGCCATGGCTGCACAGGAGCTAAGCTTGCTCACCTACCTGCTGACTGACCTAGGAGAGCCGCCTCGTTCTCCTCCAGTTCTTTACGTAGACAACAAGGCCATGCTGGCCTTGTGTCAGGAGCACAGACTGGAGCACAGAACGAAGCACATTGCTCTTCGCTACTTCCTGGCTCATGAGCTGCAGCAGCGAGGCCACGTAGGTAAGGCGTAGCTCACCACGCTGCTGCACCTCACGAGCCATGAAGTAGCGAAGAGCAATGTGCTTCGTTCTGTGCTCCAGTCTGTGCTCCCGACACAAGGCCAGCATGGCCTTGTTGTCTACGTACAGAACTGGAGGAGAACGAGGCGGCTCTCCTAGGTCAGTTAGCAGGTAGGTGAGCCAGCGTAGCTCCTGTGCAGCCATGGCCCCCGTGTAGATCTCAACCTCATAGCTGGAGGTGAGAACAGAAGACGAGCGGGTAGACCGCCACGAAACAGAGCCGGAGCCAAGGCTGAAGGTGTAACCCTGTGACGACCGCTGTGTAGGCTGGTCGTCAGCCCAAGAAGCGTCTGCGTGACCTGTGAGGACCACTCGACGTCGCCCTCCAAGCACTAGCCCAGGCCCAACGTACTGCACAAGTAGCGCAACACCCTCTTCGCTGCAGCCATGTGCTCTGGTTGGTGTCTCCTAGGAGCAACATAGCGTGCCAAGATGCTAAGAGGGTATGCAAGGTCAGGTCATGTGCATGTCATTGTCAAACACTATATGTGTTATTATTGTGTAGGCTATAGTGGGTTAGCCTTTAGGGGGTACACAAAGTTAGGGTTTCCTACTTGTACTCCAACTTTCTTAGTTCAATCACTTCTTCATTGTAACATGGAATCAAAGCAGGTCCTCCGCTAGGACTGATTCCTAGGGCCCACCACTACTGCTACCTACTAGCGCCCTCGTGCGCCCTACTGTCGGAGCGCCCTCGAGTGCCTCCCCCCTAGCGCCCTCGTGCGCATCGTTTTGACGGCCCCCTAAGGCCCCGCGACCCGCGACCCGCCTCCCTCTTAGCGACCCACGCGCCGCCCCTGAGAGGCCCCATCGACCCCACGCGCCGCCCCTTAGAGGCCCCGCTGGCCCCGCTTAGAGGCCCCGTCGGCCCTGTTTGCCCCGCGCGCCCACCCCTCAGTCGCCCCGTCGGCCCCGTCGACCCCATGTGCCGCCCCTTAGCGGCCCCGCTGGCCCCGTCGACCCCACGTGCCGCCCCTTAGCGCCCCCGCTGGCCCCGTCGACCCCGCGCATTGCCCCTCTTGGGGCCCCAGCCGGCCCCATCGACCCCACGAGTCGCCCCTTAGCGGCCCCGCTGGCCCCGTCGACCCCACGCGCGACCCCTCTTAGAGGCCCCGTCGGCCCCGTTTGCCCTTTAGCGGCCCCATCGGCCCCCTCTCGACCCGCGCACCGCCCCTTATCACCCCGCTGCGACACCCACGAGCCGCCCAGCCCAAACCGAGCCGCCCGAACCGAGCCGCTCAGCTCGAACCGAGCCGCGCCGCCCGAACCCAGCCAAGCCGCCCTACCCGAGCCGAGCCGCCCTACCTGAACGGAGCCGCGCCTCCTGTACTGGACCGAGCCGCCCTACCTGAGTCGCCCTGCCTATTGCTTTTAGGGTGCAACTACTGCTAATCTACTTCTACTCTACTACTGCTATGGCTAGCCCTCCTGTGCTAGCTTTCGATGCTGAGGGCCGCCCAGTGAAGTTCGATACCTGGCTAGATGACCTACACCTCTTCCTACAGCTCACTGCCAAGGAGGACATCTCACTGTATGATCACGCCCTAGGCCATGCTACTGCTCCTGCTGCTACTGCTGACAGCACTGCCCACTCACAGTGGCAGACTCGTGACGCCCACGCTCGCTTTGCTATTCGCAACTCCCTGCCGATAGACGAGCGCGAGCACTTTGGCGAGCACAAGACTGCACAAGCACTGTACACCGCTGTTGTTGCCCGCTACTCCTCACCTGCCTCTGCCGCGCTAGGCGGTCTCTCACTCCCCTACCTGTTTCCCGACCTGGCCTCGTTCCACACAGTCGCTGACCTCATCACGCACCTCCGTACTAGTGAGGCCCGCTTCCGTGCCGCCATGCCCGATGAGTTTTTTGCCAAGAACCCTCCCCCGCTCTGGCTCACTCTCTACCACCTAGTCACCCGCCTCCCTTACACTCTGCGTGCTGTCACGGATCACTTCCTAGCTCGCTGCCCCACTGAACTCACCATTGCCCTCCTCGAGAAGGAACTGCTTGCAGCTGAGGCTAGCATAGTTGCTGTAGGTGCCTCTCGTGGCGACCCCCGCACCCCTTTCTTTGAGGGGTGTTCCCCTTCCCCCCTTCTTCCCTCTGTAGCCTCTGCTTCTGCTGTCGACCTCCTTGGTTTTGAGAAGGTCGGGGCCGCGTCAGCCTCGAGTGGGCGCCGTAGCGGCAAGGGCAAAGGGGGCAAGGGAGGCGGAGGTGACGGTGGGGGAGGCGGTGGTGGGGATGGTGGCGGCGGTGGGGGTGGTGGTGGGACTGGTGGAGCTAGTGGCAGCGGTAGGGGTGGTGGCGGCAACGGCGGGGGCGGTGGCAGGGGCGGGGGCGGTGGTGGGGGCGGCGGTGGACGCGGCGGCGGCAGGGGAGGAGGTGGTCGAGGAGGTGGTGGCGGCAATGGTGGTCGTGGAGGCACTAGCGGTGGCCAGAGCCTACAGCACTCTCCGTCGCCCCAGGAGCTCCATGAGTGGTACGCTCGGCACGGGGGGGGTGGTGGCCTTAGTTGCACGTACGTTATCCGCACTGGTGACCGTACTGTTCACACGTGTGGGAGGGCGCACCCCACGCAGCGCTGCTTCTCACGCCTCGACGACGCTTGGCGTACTCAGTTCCCTGACGCCACTGAGCTGCCCCGCTGGGCTGATCTGATGAAGCAAAACATTGATATCTTTGCTCTAGACTTTGATGCTATTCTCTCTGCCATGTATGTGATGTCTATTAGTGGAGAGGGTGCCCAGTACCTGCGTGTTCCGCCCGACCCGGGCATTCGACCCGGTGAGGCTACCGCTCTAGGTGCTAGAGTGTCTGCTACCCCTGGTGCTAGTGAGGCTGCTGCTCTAGGTGCTGGTGCGTCTGTGCCCCCTGTTACTACGTCGACTGAGGCACTGCACACCTTTACGCTAGACTCAGGTGCCTCTCGCTGTTTCTTTTGTGACCGCACGGCTCTGGAGCAGCTTGCTCGGCCCGTTGCAGTCTCTCTCGCTGACCCCTCTGGGGGTCCACTCCTTGCGACCTCCTCCACTGTCCTCCCCTGTCCGGCCGTCCCGTTGGGCACACTGTCCGGTCTCTACCTCCCCTCGTTCTCTACGAACTTGGTGGCGGGTAGTGCGCTCCAGGACAGGGGTGTTCACCAGTTCACCCCTGCCTACGAGCGCGTGACACACTGCACGTGTGCTCGGACGAGCCGTCACCTGGCGACCTTCACACGGCAGCCGGGGTCGGACCTGTACACACTGACTACTGAGTCCCCTCAGGTAGCTGCGTCTGCGTCTGCGTCAGGTCAGCTATCAGCCCCCTGCTCGTGCCGCTCTCTGGCGCACGAGACAGTCCTCTAGCACCACCGCCTTGGTCACCCGTCCGTGCAGCGCCTTCGCGGCATGCACTCCAGGTACCTTGTTTCTGGTCTTCCCAGAGTTCTCCCTCCCCTCCCACCCTCACCTGCTCCTCCCTGTCTTCCCTGTGTCGAGGGGTGGCAGCGCGCCGCTCCTCACTCCTCGTTTCCCCCGACGACTGCTCCCTTGCAGACGCTCCACATGGACGTGTGGGGCCTAGCCCGCGTCCGTAGTCAGGGTCAGGAGAGGTACTTCCTGATAGTTGTTGACGACTACTCGCGCTACACCACGGTCTTCCCCTTGCGCACCAAGGGTGAGGTCCCTGATGTTTTGATCCCTTGGATCCGCGCTCCTCGTCTCCAGCTCAGCGAGCGTTTCCACTCGGACTTTCCTGTCCAGCGCTTGCACTCCGACAGAGGTGGTGAGTTCTCCTCCGACCTCTTGGCAGCCTACTGTGCGGAGCACGGCATCCGTCTGTCGTTCATGCTTCCGGCCTCGCCACAACAGAATGGGGTTGCTGAGCGCCGCATTCGCTTGGTCATGGAGGTCGCTCGTACTTCCTTGATCCATGCGGCTGCCCCCCACTTTTTGTGGCCCTTTGCAGTCCGATACGCTGCACATCAGCTCAACCTCTGGCCCCGTGTCTCCTTGCCGGAGACCTCCCCGACACTGCGTTGGACGGGAGAGGTTGGCGAAGCGTCGCGTTTTCGGGTCTGGGGATCCCGAGCTTTTGTTCGCGATACGTCCGCGGACAAGCTCTCCTCCCGCGTTGTTCCGTGTGTCTTCCTAGGCTTTGTTCCGGACGCGTCAGGTTGGCAGTTTTACCACCCTACCTCGCGCCGTGTCCTCGCCTGTAAGGACGTCACCTTTGATGAGTCGGTACCCTTCTACCGCCTCTTCCCTTACCGCACTGCCCCGCTCCCTCCCCCGCCTCTCTTCCTCGCGCTAGGTGCTGCTGTAGTAGACCCCCTCCCCCCTCAGGGTGCCGCTCCCTCTGGTGTGTCCCAGGTAGACCCGGTTAAGCCTGTCGATGAAGCTGTCGACTCTCCTCCTGCTCGAGGTGCTGAGCCTGAGCGTGCGGAGCCTGGGGTTGCGGAGACTAGGGGTGCTGAGCTTGGGGGTGCATAGTCTGGGGGTACTGAGCCTGGGGGTGCGGAGTCTGGGGGTGCTGAGCCTGGGAGTACGGAGCCTGCTTGTGCTGAGTATGGGGGTGTTGAGTCTGGGGGTGTTGAGCATGGGAGTGCTACGCCTGGAGGAGCTCTCTCCTCACAGCAGCTGCGTGAGTGGTACTTACAGTACTGCAACCTCAGGAGAGGTGCTTCTGGAGCTAGGAGTGCTGTTGGAGCTGGTGCTCGTGCTTCCTCGCCTACGCGGGAGCTGCCCTCTCCCCAGCGTCTTCGTGAGTGGTACGCACGGCGCTGCAGTCTCAGGAGTGGCGCTCCTAGTGTCGCGGACCCTGCTACTCGTGCTGCGGACCCGGGCGTTGGAGCTGCTGCTGGTGCTGCAGACCCGGTCGTTGGAGCTGCTGCTGGTGCTGCGGACCCGGGCGTTGGAGCTACTGCTGGTGCTGCAGACCCGGGCGTTGGAGCTGCTGCTGGTGCTGCGGACCCGGGCGTTGAAGCTGCTGCTGGTGGTGCAGATCCGGGCGTTGGAGCTGCTGCTGGTGCTGCGGACCAGGGCGTTGGAGCTGCTGCTGGTGCTGCGGACCCTGGCGTTGGGGTTACTACTGGTGCTGCGGACCCGGGCGTTGAAGCTGCTGCTGGTGCTGCGGACCCGGACGTTGGAGCTGCTGCTGGTGCTGCAGACCCGGGCGTTGGAGCTGCTGCTGGAGCTGCGGACCCGGGCGTTGGAGCTGCTGCTGGTGCTGCGGACCAGGGCGTTGGAGCTACTGCTGGTGCTCCGGACCCTGGCGTTGGGGTTACTACTAGTGCTGCGGACCCGGGCGTTGGAGCTGCTGCTGGTGCTGCAGACCCGAACGTTGGAGGTGTTGGGGTTGCTGCAGGAGCTGCTGGAGGTTCTGGTGCTGTCTCTGCTACTGTAGGGGGCACCTCACAGCCGCGGCCGTACTTTGTTCCACTCCTTCAGCAGGTTCTTGGTCAGTCACCTCCGCCTTGTCCCCCTCCCTCTGTAGAGTGTCCACCCCCGGTCGAGTCGCAGTCATAGCTACCGCCTGCCTTGCCACTTCCTCGTCCTTCTCCCTACACTGGTCCTACAGGCGGTCTCAGAGCGTCATCAGCCTGAGTCTCGCCCTGTGTCGCCTGTGTCCAGTCCTGAGTCCTCTGTTCGTACTACTTCCACCTGTCGCCGTACTCCGCGTGAGCGTCCGCCACGAGTCCCTGGCACATACCGGATGTCACTGCGTCCCTCCATTGCTCCACAGCGTGTCCCTTTGCCGTCTCCTCCTGAGTCCTCTCTTCTTGCTCTTGCTGACCCTGAGTCTGACTCTCTTCGTGCTACCAGTCCTATTGTCACGCGTCTCCTGGCCACTACTAACAGTGACCCTCCGTTTGAATATGCTGCTGCGTCTGCCCTAGTTGCTGAGCTTGTCGACTTTGCTGCTCGCTGTCGTCTAGACTAAGCTGCCAGTCTTGTCGCTGAGTCTGAGTCTGTCTCTCCTCCGTGTGTTGGGGGTGAGTGTGCTCTTAGCACGGACGTCCTTGAGGACAGACAGGAGGATCTTGAGTGTCTTGCAGCCGGTACGCCCCATCTCGTGTCCATGCTAGTTGCCCCTGAGGGAGACCCGGATGCACCTGACATCCCGACTCCTCGATCGTACGCTGAGGCGATTCAGGGTCCCTACTCCTCACAATGGCAGTCAGCCATGGACACAGAGATGGCTTCCTGGAAGTCCACAGGCACCTACGTCGACGAGGTTCCCCCACCTGGGGCGAACATCGTCAGTGGCATGTGGATTTTCAGGGTGAAGCGGCCGCCGGGTTCTCCGCATGTCTTAAAGGCTCGTTACGTTGCTCAAGGCTCCAGTCAGCGAGAGGGAGTAGACTTCTTCCAGACCTTCTCCCCCACCCCGAAGATGACCACTCTTCGGGTACTACTGCCATTGCTGCTCAGCGCGACTACGAGCTTCACTCTCTTGACTTCAGCACAGCTTTCTTGCAGGGCAGTCTGCACGAGGAGATCTGGCTGCGCCGACCTCCTGGCTTAACTGGATCGTTCCCTCCTGGTACCCAGTGGAGCCTTCGCCGGCCAGTCTACGATCTCCGCCAGGCGCCACGTGAGTGGCACGACACACTGAGGACTACTCTTGCGGCACTTGGGTTCTCTCCTTCTACTGCTGACCAGTCGCTGTTTCTACGCACCGACACTTCGCTCCCGCCGTTCTACATCCTCGTGTACGTCGACGACTTGGTCTTTGCCACAGCTGACACTGAGTCTCTCGCCCACGTGAAGTCGAAGCTGTAGAAGAGACACACGTGCACAGACCTGGGTGAGCTGCGCAGCTACCTTGGCTTGCAGATCACCCAGGACAGAGCACGCCGCACCATTACTCTGACTCAGTCACACATGGTGCAGCAGGTCCTTCAGCGATTTGGCTTCACCTGGTCCTCAGCACAGGCCACTCCTCTGGCTATAGGTCACTGGCTCTCAGCTCTGCCTTCGTATGAGTCCGTAGAGTCGAGTGGTCCTTACTTAGAGCTAGTTGGTTGCCTCATGTACCTGATGACTTGCACTCGTCCTGACCTAGCATACCCTCTTGGCCTTCTGGCTCGCTACGTGGCTCCTGGTCGTCACCGAAAGGTGCACTGGGATGCTGCAAAGAGGGTATTGCGCTACTTGTGCAGTACATGAGGCATGGGGCTCGTGCTTGGAGGAGGGAGCTCAGTTGTTCTGATTGGGCACTCAGACATTTCTTGGGCTGAAAACCAGGCTACTCAGCGGTCGTCACAGGGTTACACCTTCAGCTTTGGCGGTGGAGGAGGTAGGGGGGGGGGGGGCGGGGGTGGTGGCGGGAGTGTGAGTGGCGCGGGTGGTGGGGGGGTCAGTGGCGGCACAGGGGGTGGTGGCGGCGGCGGCGGTGGTGGGGGTGGTGGAGGTGGTGGTGGCAGTGGTGGCGGTGGTGGAGCGGATGGCGGGCGCGGTGGAGCGGTGCAGCGTGGGGGGTTTGGCGGTGGCCAGAGGCAGCAGCAGCAGCGCCCCGGCGAGACTCCCTCGATCCAGCAGCTCCGTGAGTGGTACTCTCAGCGTGGGGGGTCTGGGGGAGGGGGTACCTGCGTGTATGTCATCCGCACAGGTGACCGCAGTGGCCAGACTTGTGGGAGGTTTCACACGATGCAGCGCTGTTTCTTTCGCCTCGACGACACCTGGTGCGAGCAGTTCCCTGACGCCTCTAAGCTGCCTCGCTGGGCTGATCAGCTTAAGAAGGGAATTGATATCTTGGCTCTTGATTATGATGCTATCCTTGCTGCTATGTATGCATTGACTATTAGTGTTGAGGGTGACTGTTACCTGAGTGTACTGCCAGACCCAGGTATTGCGACCGGTGAGGCTGCAGCTCTAGGTGCTAATTCTTCTGCTGCTCCAGGTCCTGGTGAGGCTACTGCCCTAGGTGCTAGTGCGTCTGCGTCTGCTGGTACCGCACCTACTGAGGCACTGCAAACCTTCACACTGGACTCAGGTGCTTCCTGCTGTTTCTTTCGCGATCGCACTGCCCTAGAGCAGCTCCCTAGACCGGTTGCTGTCTCCGTGGCTGACCCCTCAGGGGGTCCGGTCCTTGCGACCTCCACCACTGCCCTCCCTTGTCCTGCTGTCCCGTCTGGCACGCTATCGGGCCTTTACCTCCCCTCGTTCTCTACAAACTTGGTGGCGGGTTCCGCGCTCCAGGACGCGGGTGTTCACTAGTTCACCCTAGCCTACGAGCGTGTGACGCACTTCACGTGTGCCCAGATGGGTCGTCACCTGGCTACCTTCGCTCGAAAGCCGGGGTCGGACTTGTACACACTGACCACTGAGTCCCCTCAGGTAGCTGCGTCTGCGTCTGCGTCAGGTCAGCTGTCGCCCCCCTGCTCGTGTCGCTCCCTGTCGCACAGAACTGTCCTCTGGCACCACCGCCTTGGTCACCCGTCCGTGCAGCGCCTTCGCGGCATGCACTCCAGGTACCTTGTCTCTGGTCTTCCTAGAGTTCTCCCTCCCCTACCACCCTCGCCTGCTCCTCCCTGTCTTCCCTCTGTTGAGGGGCGGCAGCGCGCCGCTCCTCACTCCTCCTCGTTCCCTCCCACAGAGGCTCCCCTGCAGACACTCCACCTGGACGTGTGGGGCCCCGCCCGCGTCCGGTGACAGGGCCACGAGCGGTATTTTCTGCTGGTCGTCAACGACTACACGCGCTACACCACAGTCTTCCGCTTGCGTACCAAGGGTGAGGTCCCTGATGTCTTGATCCCCTGGATCCGCGCTGCTCGTCTCCAGCTCCGCTAGAGGTTCCAGTCGGACTTTCCTGTCTGCACTCTGACAGAGGTGGCGAGTTTTCCTCTGACCTCCTGGCAGCCTACTATGCAGAGCACGGCATCTGCCAGACGCTCACTCTCCCGGCCTCTCCTCAGTAGAATGGGGTTGCTAAGTGCCGCATTGGTCTTGTCATGGAGGTCGCTCGTACCTCCATGATCCATGCGGCTGCCCCCCATTTCTTGTGGCCGTTAGCAGTGCGATACGCCGCGCGTCTGCTCAACCTCTGGCCCCGAGTCTCTGTTCTAGGGACCTCGCCTACCTTGCGTTGGACGGGGGAGGTTGGTGAAGCGTCGGTGTTCCGCGTCTGGGGATGTCGAGCCTTTGTCCGCGATACGTCCGCGGACAAGCTCTCCTCCCGTGCCGTTCCCTGTGTCTTCCTTGGCTTTGTCCCTGACGCGCCTGGCTGGCAGTTATACCACCCCACCTCGCGCCGGATCTTCGCCTCTCAGGACGTCACCTTTGACGAGTCGGTACCCTTTTACCGTCTCTTCCCCTACCGCTCTGCCCCGCTCCCCTCCCCGCCGCTCTTCCTCACCCCAGGTGTCCCGTCGGTAGACCCCCTCCCTCCCCAGGGTGCTGCTCCCTCAGGTGTTTCCCAGGTAGACCCGGTCGAGCCTGTCAAGGTAGCTGTTGACTCTGGTCCAGTGCGAGGTACAGAGTGTGCTGAGCCTGGTGGTGCTAGGTCTGCGGGCACTGAGACTGGGGTTGCTGAGCCTGGGGGTGCAGAGATTGGGGGTGCTAAGCTTGGGGGTGTGGAGGCTGAGGGTGCTGAGCCTGGGGGTACGGAGACTTTGGGTGCTGAGCCTGGAGGTGCTGCGACTGGGGGTGCTGAGACTTGGGGTGCTGAGCCTGGTGGTACTCCCTCTTCACAGCAGCTGCGTGAGTGGTACTCTCAGTGCTACCGCCTCCGTCGTGGGGCTGTTGGAGCTGGGGGGTCTGCTGGAGTCGGGGCTGGTGGCCTTGCAGGTTCAGTGCCGCTGCCAGAGCCTCCCTCCCCTCAGCGGCAAAGTGAGTGGTACGCTCAGCGCTGCAGCCTCAGGAGTGGAGCTCCTATCGTTGAGGTACCGCCGGCTGGAGGCCCTGCTGCTGGAGGTACTGCTGACACTGGTGCTGCTAGAGATGCTGCTGGTCCTACTGGAGGTCCTGGAGGTGCTGCTCTTGTTGCTGGAGGTTCTGGAGCTGCTAGAGGTGCTGCCGGTGCTGTTGGAGTCTCTGGAGCTATTGGACTTCTTTCAGACCTTCTCCCCCACCCCGAAGATGACCACTCTTCGGGTGCTACTGGACGTTGCTGCTCAGCGTGACTACGAGCTTCACTCTCTTGACTTCAGCACAGCTTTCTTGCAGGGCAGCCTGCACGAGGAGATCTGGCTATGCCGCCCTCCTAACTTCACTGGGTCGTTTCCTCCTGGTACCCAGTGGAGCCTCCGGCGGCCAGTCTACGGTCTCCGCCAGGCGCCACGTGAGTGGCACGACACACTGAGGACTACTCTGGCGGCACTTGGGTTCGCGCCCTCTACTGCTGACCTGTCGCTGTTTCTGTGCACCGACACTTCCCTGCCGCAATTCTACATCCTCGTGTACGTGGACGACTTGGTCTTTGCCACTGCTGACACTGAGGCTCCTGCCCTAGTGAAGTCGGAGCTGTAGAAGAGACACACGTGCACAGACCTGGGTGAACTGCGCAGCTACGTTGGCTTGCAGATCACCCACGACAGAGCACGCCGCACCATTACCCTGACCGAGTCACATATGGTGCAGCAGGTCCTTCAGCGCTTCGGCTTCACCTGGTCCTCAGCACAGGCCACTCCTCTTGTTGTAGGTCACTCGCTCTCAGCTCTGCCTTTGGATGAGTCCGTAGAGTCGAGTGGTCCTTACCCAGAGCTAGTTGGTTGCCTCATGTACCCGATGACTTGCACTCGTCCTGACCTAGCATACCCTCTTGGCCTTCTGGCCCGCTACGTGGCTCCTGGCAGGCACCGAAAGGTGCACTGGGATGCTGCAAAGAGGGTCTTGCGCTACTTGTGCAGTACATCGGGCATGGGGCTCGTGCTTGGAGGAGGGAGCTCAGTTGTTCTCACTGGGCACTCAGACGCTTCTTGGGTTGACGACCAGGCTACTCAGCGGTCGTCACAGGGTTACACCTTCAGCCGTGGCTCTGGCTCAGTTTCGTGGCGCTCAACGCGTTCGTCTTCAGTTCTCAGCTCCACTTGTGAGGCTGAGATCTCCGCCACATCCATGGCTGCACAGGAGTTTCGCTGGCTCACCTACTTGCTGACCGATGTGAGAGAGCGACCTAGTTTTCCTCCAGTGCTGTACGTCGACAACAAGGCTGCCATTGCCTTGTGTGAGGAGCACAGACTGGAGCACAGAACAAAGCATGTTGCTCTTCGTTACTTCCTTGCTCGAGAGCTGCAGCAGCGTGGTCAGCTTCGTCTGCGTTACGTGGCCTCACAGGCCAACACCGCTGATATATTGACCCAGGCACTTCAGCCTGGTGATCATCAGCGCTTCTGTACTTTGCTGGGGCTGGTGCCCACTTTTCCTCACTTGGTGTAGGCTTTACCTGTACTGTGATCTCGATATATATACTCCTGCCTGTCTGCTATGCTAGGTTGAGATCACACGTGTTGTTTGTGTTGCATATATACTTCTGCATGTGAACTGGCCATGTGGCCCTTTGTTTGTGCTCGGAGTGTGTGGTGACGTTGTGATCCACCCTGAGCTTGCTTGCCTCTCTTGTGACCCCTTGCTCTCCCCCACTTTGCCTATGGGGATGTGTCAAACACTATATGTGTTATTGTTGTGTAGGCTATAGTGGGTTAGCCTTAAGGGGTTACACAAGCTAGGGTTTGCCTTTTGTACTCCAACTTTTCATAGTTCAATCACTTCTCATTCTGACTCATCCCCTGTATCTATCCGGCTTCGTAGCTCCACCCGTTTCCCGTTGTTGTAGATGCACGCTCTCCAATTGACCCAGTCGACCTAGGGGTTGAATCGCTTCAAGAAATCTCGCCCTAAGATAAAATATAAACCCTTGATGTTGGTGATCGGCAACGTTGGCTTCCACCTCAACGCACCTATGTGCAGCTGCAGTGATGCTTAGCGGTGGATGGGAAGCTTCTTGCCGTCCACCATCGTTGCTGAAACTGGGTCTCCCCCGCCTTCTCTCCAATTTTCTCCAACGTTCCGCGGTCGCACACCGAGTGGGACGCACGTTGTTCACTAGTGACTGGAGGCGTCACCCTTTCCAGAGAACCTCGAGGAGTAGTGGTTGTTGCCACTCCGAGTTCATAGGGTACGTCAAATAGATCACCCCTAGGTCCTGCGCTCAAAGCTGTCGACTCCATATCAGTTTCCAACTGAGTAGGGTTAGAAGGATTTATTCGAGGCCCGATTCAGCTTCTCTTGGGCCTGGAACCTTCCCCTAAGCCTTTGCAGCCGTATAGCCTTAACACTGTGCTGCGGGGACAGAATCTTAACTCATCAAAATGCACAACCCTTTTCAGTGCTCCGAATTGGTTTGCCCTACTTCTCAGGTACCTGAATATTCTCCAACGGCTTTTTTTAAGCCTCTAAATCTCCCCTGAATTTCTCAAAGGCTTAAAAACCACGAGAAGTAATATTCTTTATTGAAGTATCTTTATAGGATAACACCAACAAATTCTTACTCTCGAGGGTGTTCGGTTGGAGTTTCATGGTCGGTGCAGAGTATTTTTTTGTGGAGTCTCCATTTGCCTTGGGGATGTCCCTTGGTGTCGGCTAGTCGTGACGTTTTGAATTTGCGCCATCATATCCTCCTATTTTCACCCGCTTTGAAGTCGCCATGTCATCGCCTTTTTTCATTTTCCGGATGTTTTTGTGATCGCCAGTTCGTTTCGCGACTACTGGCGATTCCTGCCTTTTTTTGTTTTGTTTTGTTTTTTTTTTTGTTTTTACTTCGGGGGTGCCGCAGTGTTGTTGCCCTGCAGCCTTGCTTGTATCTTCTTCGTTTTTCAACACGCCAAGAATCGATGTCCCGCTGTGCCGCAAATTTCGGATTTCTCATTTTTTTTTCCGGACGCTACTTCACATCGATCTTGTTGATATCCATTGGGTTGGCGGTTGTGAGTGGTGCCGATCGCTTCGTATCAAAAGATCTGTTCGGCACTTGGCGTCGTGTCTCGGGTTGACCTCGCGTCAGCGCATCCAGTCTCTCTGCTGCACACACCATATCGCAGTAGTTGCCGTAAATCGTGGCAATCACCTGACGATGGACTTCCATTTTTCGCCCCTTAGTATTCGCTTGGATTTTGTTCCTCTTCTCTCAGGTCGGTAATTCGATTTGATGAATGCCGGCACATTTCGAGCTTCTGCAACTTCACTAATTGCCGCACCATAGCTCCCTTTTATTTTCTCAGTAGCTTGTTCCTCCCAATTGATCATGTCGTCCTGCTTCATCCGCCCCTTGGTTGGTTCGTCTCGGTTGAACCACTTCAACCACGTCCTTCCATTGGACAATCTTCTCTTCTTGCCTGTGTCCGCCAAGCGAGCATTTGACTTCCCTCTAGTCTCTCCCCTACTGTCTCGCAGTTGATCCTTGGAGCTTTCATTGGTCAACTTCTTATCCAGACCCTGATCTTCACCAGATTCAAGTAGTGGCATGGCTTCAAGCACCGTCACTCTGATATTAGCCTTTCTCCCCTAAAATGCAACTCTCCTCTTAACTTTGGTTTTCTTCATCTTCAGGCCGGCCATGATAACCTTCAGCTACACCAGCTGCCCCCCTATCCGCTTCAGCTTGTTTACTGCTTCCAAACTGATTGACACTGACTCCCCCTCAAGAGTGCACCCCTTCTGAGACTATCATGCAGTGACTCCGCTCCATGATATGGCAGATACACGCCACATCTCACCATCACGGCTCCATTCGTCGTGCAACTCCCATAGCACTCTTCTCTCAATCTTTCCCTTAAAGCGCCCGGCTCTACTCTCGGTATTCACCCTAGCAAGAGCCAGCTTCCTTAACGAGATCAAGTTGGCCGTCATCTCCAGAACAAACAGCACCTTTTCAATCACAAATGGCTTCCCGTCAACTCCCAAGAATGCGGCTCTTCGTGCACCCATCACCCTCATCGCATGTCCGGATCCCGACTTTACTTCTGAAACAAGGCTCATCAATGCATTTCAGTAGTTCCTCGCATGGAGTCCTTGACCAAACAGCTCTTATGTCCAAAATCCAAGTGCATCGTCCGGCTCCCATGATGGTAGTTGCTCCACATGGTTGTTCTTCAGCAGCTACATGGAAGAAGTGCCCTTCTGCCTTTTCCTCTCGTCAAGCCTTTCTGTATGCATAATCAGCCACCATGTTAGCACCGTCATTTTCATTGTCTTCATCTTCTTCATGTAGGTAACTTGGATTCCACCGTTTCGGTCGCTTGTCACACTGAAACCAAGTGTGTCCTGACCTTTCACAATACCAACACCTTCCTCGAAACCTGCTGAATCCGCCTCCATAGTCAACACATGCACTTTCTCCCCGTCCTCTAGGATGAGTATTCTGCCTCCAATGGCCTTCCCCTTTAGTCTCTTGAAATCTTGTCGCATTCTTCCAGCCGCCTCCTTGCACACTGTAGCCACTATTGCCATCATCCAAATTATTCATTTGACGCCTTCTAAAGTCTTCCTCCAGAATCTTAGTTCTCACCCATTCAAGAGTCCACAACCCCTGGTTCTGTGGGAGACTCAACCCACTAGTGAACTGCAACCATGATTCGGGTAGTAGCGAGAGCATCCTCAGACACTTCGTCTGTTCGGGATACACTATTCCGGCCATAGGCAGCTTCACGTTTGTGTCGCGCATCTTGTTAAGTACAAGCTGCAACGGCTCCCCTTCACTTACTCGCAACGAAGCTAACTCCCGCTCCAGCATTAGTGTAGCTGCAATCGACGCTAGGGCGTGCAGCTCCTTGAGCACGGCCCATGCTTTCGGTTCGCATTCCGCCTCCTCTACCAGATGCATTATATGGGCTCGTTGGTTAAGATCCAAGCTCAGTGACAGAAGATAATAACCCACTGATGCCCTTTCATCCCACTCAGCTTGTTGGTTAGGATTGCTTGGCCTCTCTTCCTTCCCAATCATCAACTTGAGCAGCCCCACCTGTCTTAAATACAGCTGCATCTTCCATGCCCAGCCATCATATTCGGTGCCGTTGAACCTATCTACGCAAAAATTCTTGAGCACTTCTTTTAACAGTGATCCCTGGCTAGTCTACGCTATCCTTGGCGCCAAACCCCCGGTTTCTTGGCCTTCACTGCTTGCTTGGCTCGAAAAACCTTCAGCTCTATTCTTTCCCATATCGTTCTAACGGCGACGAAGAGAAACCCGAGCTCTGATACAACTTGTTACAATAGATACGTACTTAATTGGCTACTAGAGGCCTTTAGTTGACCCTAGAACTCTCTCCTCGGGGTCACCTCCAAGGGTCCTTGGGTGCCTGACCGGGGTCAGCCCCTATCCAAGGGTCCGAGTGTGTAGAGAGAGAGAGAGAGTTGTGGTAACACCTAAAGTGTAGTAGCAGCCGTCGCTTCTGTTATAGTCAAGAGTCCACTTAGAGGTCGCGGATGCCCATGAAACCCCCTAAGCAGAATCTGACGTCTTCAAACCGCCTCTGTTCAAAACGCCGTCACGATCAGCTCCAAAACCATACGAGGCTGAAACTTGGACAGCGGTTGGCCTTAGGTGTCTGCTTTCCAACGGTATATAACTTGCTATTATCAGAGGTGTGTGCACTACGCAGTGAACGAAAACGTAAGCTCGGCTGAAAAAAAACGTGTAGTCTCATTGATGCAAGGAAGAGGTGAGTACAACATTGCCTAGGGGACTCATAAGGGGTTGGGTCATCCTGGGAACTCAGAGAATGTTGAGTCCTAGGGGAGAAAGGCTAGAGAAGGATGGGAAACGTCCTAGCTAGGTCAGCAAAGCCAACCACACATGGATGTTCAGAGCTGTACTCAAGGCAACCAATTGTGAGTTAAGCCAACCATGAGTCAGCTTGTCTTCCCACTTGCACCCTCTTGCAAGCTGGTTCCAGGAAGACCACACTTCTCAAAAGGAGGGCTGTAGAGTCCCACTTGACCACCTGTACTTCTTGTCTCATTCTCTGTCCCTGCACCATTGGCATGACAACAATGAAAGGGTGGCAAGGGAAATGCTGCCAACAGTGCACCATGACTACGGAACAGTGCATTTCGGCAGCTGTCACGCAATGCTCACATGTTGGATCGTTCTGAAACTTGGTGAACACCTGCACAGCGGGGAATAGAACTGCCAGACCGAATTTCCGACCAATCAAAGCTTGATAGACGAGTCAGCAGCCGAAATGGTGAACTCGGGTGTTACCAAAAAGGAGTAACACACACTTCCGGGATGCCATAAGTCTTGAAACATAAAATGTTGTCACGCCTTGGTAACTGCTTCAAAAACTCTGAAACTTTGAGGGTTTGAAGAACACATGTTGAACAACCTCCCCACAAAATTCCAGAAGCTGAGCAGGCTTGTAGGCCGAATGGGAGTGCGATGACCGTGCCACTGTAATGTGTTGGCACAACAAACTCCCCCTCATCGTGCTCTCATTCATCCCTTAGCTGCTCCCTGAAGTTGCCCCCCTTAGTTGAAGGACATGCCACACAAGTTGGCGCAGGTCCAATGCTGATGCTCTGCAAGCCGCTTCGTCAAAAAATCTGCAGGTTGCTTGGTAGTGTTGATGTAGTGCAAGGAGACCGTGCCCTTCTTCACCTCCTTCCTCACCCAATGCCATTTGATATGCATGTGCTTGTTCAGCCCATGGAGCACAGCATTGCGAGCCATTGCAATTGCTCCTTGGCTTTCACAAAACACAGGTGTAGGACCCTCTTGCTCCTGCCCCAACTCCTCAAGCAACCTCCTCATCCAAATCACCTCCTTCACCCCATGAAACAACGCCATGTACTCGCTCTCCGTTGATGAGTGAGCTATCTCCCCTTGCTTCTTAGACTTCCAGCTCACTGGACTCCCTCCAACACAGCATACATAGCCACCATGGGATGTTGCATCACTAATGTCACTTGCCCATGTAGCGTCGGTGAAGCACGAGAGGTACAAGTGTCCACGCCTTGCAGGTGCACCGGTCTTCGTGCTCACCTCCTCCACTCCCTTTTGCTTCAGCTGCCCATGCACTGAATATTGCAGCCCCACCCTTGAGGTTGCCATGCAGTACCTCACCAGCCTCTCTGCTGCATCAAGGTGCTCTTGAAGGGACCTAGACACCACACGAGCCAGCTGCGAAACCGCGAATGAAATATCGGGGCGAGTGTTGACCGAAGCATACATCAAGCTCCCCACCATTGACTGGAACCGACGCTGCAACTCGAGCTCCAACACCTCACGCTCCTCTTCATCAAGGTGTAGCTGAAACCCTGAGGGTAGAGGAGTCTTCACACTCCTCCCTTCCTTCAGCCCATACCTCTTCCCCATGGCTGCAAGGTACTTGTGTTGGTGAAGCCTCAACCATCCCTTCACCTCGTCCCTCTCCACGTGAAGACCAAGGTAATACCCCACCGGTCCAAGGGCCTTGCATTGAAAGGTCTCCTTCAGCTTCCCTTGCACCTCCTTGATCCTCTCTAGAGATGGAGAGAAGAGGAGAATGTCATCGACATAGACAAGGAGAAACACCTTCTCCTCCTCCCCCTCGGTCATGAAGAGACTCTCGTCGCACCTGCTGACTTTGAAGCCAAGAGCCTCCAACGCCTCCATCAGCCTTGCATACCAGCACCTTGGAGCTTGTTTGAGGCCATAGAGGGCCTTGTTGAGCCTGCAAACACGTCCGCTCCCATCGTCATACCCCTCTGGTTGCTTCATGTAGATCTCCTCATCTACCACGCCATAGAGGAAAGCCGTCTTCACATCCATTTGCTCCACCTTCCAACCACAAACAGCAGCTGCTGCTAGCAACACCCAGAGCGTAGGAGCCTTAGCAACAGGAGCAAACACCTCCTTGAAGTCAACCCCCTCCCTCTGCTGGAAGCCCTTGATCACAAGTCTTGTTTTGCGCCTCTCCAACTTCCCCTCCGCATCGGTCTTCACACGTAATATCCACGTGCAATCCAATGCCTTTCTTCCAGGGGGCAGGTCAGTGAGGGTCCATGTTCCATTCTCCATGAGGCTCTGAAACTCATCCTCCCTTGAAGCCAACCAAGCCTCTCGATCATCTCCAGCAAGTGCTTCCTCCATTGAAGCTGGTTCATGAGGTAAGTTGACACCGAAGCAACAAATCTGCTCCATCTCTCCCTCGGCTCCCTTCTCATCGTCTTCCTCCTCCTGGACCAGCAATGCCTTGGGACCCCCAAGCTTTTTATACTTGAGGAAATCCCTTGGGTGAGCAGCTCTCTTGGGCCTCTCCTTGGCTGCACTCTCCTTAGCTCCACCGCGGACAGCACCACGCTTCCCTTGGGTTGTCCGCCTTGGTGGAAGTGAAGGGGATGGTGTAGGCTGCTGCACCTCCTCCCTGGCAGCACCTCTCTCAGCTACAGGGGCCGCCTCTTGCTGCAACACTCCCTCCACCTCTGCTGCCTCCCCTTCAGCAATTTTTAAGCCATGTGACACCTCCGTTACCTCTGAAGATGAAGACAACTCGATGGGAATGAGGAGTGGGTCATTCTTTCCCACCTCTATTCCGAGCGGAATGGTGACCTTGCTCCTCCCTCGCTCCAACCACTCCTTGAACATGAGCCCCTCCATGAACTTGGCATCTCTGGTGGTGAAGATGGTGTTGGCTTTTGGGTCCCACATGAGCCACCCTTTGCTCCCTTGTGCAAGTCCCAAATGAACAGCCCACACCGCCGCCGCTTGAAGCTTGTCACGCTTCTCCTTTGGGACGTGCACGAGTCCCATGCACCCGAAGACTCGAAGCATATCCACCAGGGGCTTCTTGCCTCTCCACTTCTCCATAGGGACCCAATGCTGCCCTCCCACATGAGTCAATACTCGGTTCTTGATGACGGTGGCATGACGAATAGCGAGGGGCCAGAATCGTAAGGGTAGACCCGAGTCTACCAACATCGTTCTCCCACCCTCCATGATGGTCCGGTTCGCTCTCTCTGCCACGCCATTGGATTGAGGAGTGTAGGCCGTGGTGAGCTGCTGTTTGATGCCGTGCCGCTTCAGCCAGCTCCGGAACTCCGCTCCCAAGAACTCCCCACCACGGTCGCTACGAATCGCCTTCACCCGCTTGCCGCTCTCTCGCTCCACCAAGGGCAGCCACTCTTCAATGATGATCCTTGCAGCATCACTTTTCTTTGCAAGTGGAAAGGACCAGGTGAGCCTTGTGTTATCATCCACCATGGTCATGGAATACAGGGCCCCACCGTCTCCCTTCACCTTCATGGGTCCCACGAGATCCACATGCACGAGCTCCACTGGGTCACTCGACTTCCCCTCCACCGAATGGAATGGAAACCGTGAAAACTTGCTGGTCAAGCAAGTCTCACAAGATCCCACCTCCTTGGGCTCCCCCTTTATCATCAGCCCCTTGACTCTTTCCTCCTTGAACAGCTGCTGCAACTGAGGTAGCGCCACGTGGCCAAAGCGACGGTGTGCGGTGAGCCAATCCATCTCACCCGTGCTAGGAGTTACACTTGGTAACTCAGCCCTTCCATGCCCAAGGAGCCCACCATCACTATCATCACCACCTCCTCCATTGTCCACGTGGTTAACACGCCCTCCTCTCACACCTCCAGCAGCCAAGCGCGCAGCCGCCTCCTTCCATGGCAGCACCGGTATCTCCCACATGGACCGGTGCATGTCCTTGCCGCCTCGGAGGTCCCACAACACGCGCCCATCCAGAGTTGCCTTGAAAACCTTTGTGCCCAACATCTCCATCTTCATCCCTGCCTCACTTAGGGCCTTGGTAGAGAGGAGGTTGGCACACAATCCAGGAACAAGGAGAACACGCTTCAGCCCCACAAGCCTCCCATCCGCACCCATGAACATGGCTCTCCCCTCGCCACGCACGGGTACAACTTGGCCGGTGGCTGAAACGACAGTGGCTGCCTTTGATGGCCTAAATTCATCCAGTAGATCCTCTCGGTTGGTCATGGTCATGAAGGCTCCCGTGTCGATGACCCAATGGGAGGAGCGGTGAAGAGCAACCTTGCTGGCCGGCACAACCATGTCCTCGGAGCACGCCTCTCCTACATGGTAGAACATGCCGCCGTATCCGCCAGCACCTCCATCGCCCTCCTCACTGCCCACGCCTTCTCCCATAGCTCCATGAACACCCTTGGAGCCCTCAATTGATGGCTGACCAGGCCTCCAGCCGTCAGGTAGCTTGCGGCACTTGAACCATGGGTGCCCTTCCACATGGCAATACCAACACTTGCCGCCACACCGCTTGCCTCCCTTGTTGCCACGCTTCCCTCCCAAATGCTGCTCCCCTCCAGAGCCTTCCTTGGCCTTGCCTTTCTTGCTGCCACGCCCCTTGAAGCCCTTCATGCCGTAGGCTGAACCTCCACCTTCACCGGCAGCGGCGGTCAGCTCCTTCCTCCGAAACTCCTCTTGAAGAACTTGCGCGCGAATCCACTAAAGGGACCACTGAGTCCTTCATGCCATTAAGGTTGACCACCAAGGGCCCCCACGACTCCGGCAGCAGGGAGAGAGCCTTGTAGCACTTGATTTTTTCAGGGTAGTCCACACCAGCAGCAGAGAGCTTCACATAGAGGTCCCTGAGTTGATCGAACGCTCCTTGTACGGCATCACCCTCGTTGATCTTCACCGCATGGAGTTGTCGCTCGAGCACCACCACCATAGCTTCGCTGCTGGGGGCATGAACATCCTTCAATATCTTCCATGCCCTTAGGACCACACTCAACTTCCTTGATGAGATGTTTGATGTGGTGCAGCTGGTTGGATGAGAGGCATTGGGAGAGAAGGAAGAATCCATCCTTGGACCGGCGATCCCATTCTTTGGTCGCTCCTTCGCTCGCAGGCCTCTTCAATTCTCCATCCATCACTTCAAGCAGCCCATAATGGTTGAAGAGGAGCTCCATCCTGAAGCTCCATGATGCCCAATCCTCCCCAGAGAACTTCTCCAGGTTGAATGCCTTCACATCATCCTTAGCTGATGTTGAAACGGAAGCCATTGGTGCAGATCCGCCAGCAACGCCTCTTCCCGCTTCCTCAGCGCCTCTCACGCCACCACTGCCACTGGGACCAGCTGGAGCAGAACCTTCAGCCTCCATATTCACCCAAGAACAGAGTAGAACAGCTTTGATACCACTTGTTATAGTCAAGAGTCCACTTAGAGGTCGCGGATGCCCATGAAACCCCCTAAGCTGAATCTGACGTCTTCAAACCGCCTCTGTTCAAAACGCCGTCACGATCAGCTCCAAAACCATACGAGGCTGAAACTTGGACAGCGGTTGGCCTTAGGTTTCTGCTTTCCAACAGTATATAACTTGCTATTATCAGAGGTATGTGCACTACGCAGTGAACGAAAACGTAAGCTCGGCTGAGAAAAAACGTGTAGTCTCATTGATGCAAGGAAGAGGTGAGTACAACATTGCCTAGGGGACTCATAAGGGGTTGGGTCATCCTGGGAACTCAGAGAATGTTGAGTCCTAGGGGAGAAAGGCTAGAGAAGGATGGGAAACGTCCTAGCTAGGTCAGCAAATCCAACCACACATGGATGTTCAGAGCTGTACTCAAGGCAACCAATTGTGAGTTAAGCCAACCATGAGTCAGCTTGTCTTCCCACTTGCACCCTCTTGCAAGCTGGTTCCAGGAAGACCACACTTCTCAAAAGGAGGGCTGTAGAGTCCCACTTGACCACCTGTACTTCTTGTCTCATTCTCTGTCCCTGCACCATTGGCATGACAACAATGAAAGGGTGGCAAGGGAAATGCTGCCAACAGTGCACCATGACTACGGAACAGTGCATTTCGGCAGCTGTCACGCAATGCTCACATGTTGGATCGTTCTGAAACTTGGTGAACACCTGCAAAGCGGGGAATAGAACTGCCAGACCGAATTTCCGACCAATCAGAGCTTGGTAGACGAGTCAGCAGCCGAAATGGTGAACTCGGGTGTTACCAAAAAGGAGTAACACACACTTCCGGGATGCCATATAGTCTTGAAACATAAAATGTTGTCACGCCTTGGTAACTGCTTCAAAAACTCTGAAACTTTGAGGGTTTGAAGAACACATGTTGAACAACCTCCCCACAAAATTCCAGAAGCTGAGCAGGCTTGTAGGCCGAATGGGAGTGCGATGACCGTGCCACTATAATGTGTTGGCACAACAGCTTCCTTGGTGTTGTCAAAACGATAAACTATGGCAGCGTTCTTGCAGCAGGACAGAGGATAATTTTCCACTGAAGTTATATTGAAAACAGACAAGAAAAAACCGTTTTATACTAAGCTAAATCATTCTACTCCTACCTTGATCTAGGTGTTTCAAATTCACACCTTGCAGCGCGAACAGATTTTCAGGTTCCCTCCCATTCCCTTCGTGACCTGGCGCACACTCGATGCTTCGAAATATTTCGTCTTTCGCGCGCGAACAATGTTGATGGTGCCGATCCGAGAATTTTGATCCGCGCCAATCTTGAAAGGTTGCGATGAAGTTTGTTCGAAACCTGAACGAGTCAATATATCAGTGGCGATTAGCAGAGCTTTCGATCGCTCAACTGCTGCTCGCCACGTGCCCTCATTCCGAACTTACTTTTGATCCAAACTATCAATGCTGCTAACAAACGTGAGCAACCGAACTAACTCGAAATCTCGCTGATCTCCCCACCTGTGCTGAAAAACGATTCACAAGCATTGACGCTCGCGTTACTGAGCACGCTAACGAACACGCTTTACGAGCAAGAACCAACCCTGCTCCTTGAACAGTGGCGATTGGAGCAACTATTCGCACGAACTCATGTGCAACTGCCATTTCGAACAGCAGCCACTAAGAACCACCAAATAACTTCGCTCAAAAACAAAAAGTAAAACTCGCTCTTTTGAACACTACCAGCCACTCCTATTGGTCGAAACCAGCCATGACATTATCTTGATTTCTACCGGACTCATCGCTCAATTCAGCTGCAGCTAAAAAACATGAACCATAACCTTAAATCAGCACATTGAATTACAGAAAAGTGATTCTGTAAACAAGCCTCGGATGTGCCACCTCCAAATTCACTATGGCTGCTGCTGGGTGAAGTGTCGATGTCGCCACTGCTGTTGCTGCTGCTGCCGTTGCTGCTGCATTCGTTGTGTCAGAACATTGTAGCTTACTTGTTTGTGTAGGCTATAGTGGGGTATCCCATAGGGGGTACAACCCAATTAGGGTTTCCTATTTGTACTCACCTCGTTCGTAGTCAACTCATTCACGTTTCTATTTTCACATGGAATCAGAGCAGGTCCCATCCTAGGGACTGTTCTCTAGGGCCCACCGAAGCGCGCCCCGAGGCGCGCGTTTATTTTTTCTCGCGACCCTCCGTGTCGCCCTTCCCCTCGCGGCCCCGCCGCCTCCTCGACGCGGCCCCGCCGCCTCCTCGACGCGGCCCCGCCGCCTCCTCGACGCGGCCCCGCCGCCTCCTCGACGCAGGCCCCGCCGCCTTCTCGACGCGGCCCCGCCGCCTCCTCAACGCGGCCCCGCTGCCTCCTCGACGCGGCCCCGCCGCTTCCCTACCTGCGGCCGTCCCGCCGCCCTGCCTGCGGCCGTCCGCCGCCCTGCCTCCGGCCGTCCCGCCGCCCTACCTGCGGCCCACTCGCCGCCCTACCTGCGGCCGTCCCGTCGCCCTACCTGCGACCGTACCCGCCGCCCTACCTGCGGCCGTCCCCGCCCGCCCCTACCTGCGGCCATCCCGCCGCCCTACCTGCGGCCTACCCGCCGCCCTACCTGCGGCCGTCCGCCGCCCTACCTGCGGCCGTCCCGCCGCCCCTACCTGCGGCCTACCCGCCCGCCCCTACCTGCGGCCGTCCCCGCCGCCCTACCTGCGGCCGTCCCGCCGCCCTACCTGCGGCCTACCCGCCGCCCTACCTGCGGCCGTCCGCCGCCCTACCTGCGGCCGTCCCGCCGCCCTACCTGCGGCCCACCCGCCGCCTTACCTGCGGCCCACCCGCCGCCCTACCTGCGGCCCACCCGCCGCCCTACCTTCGCGGCCCGGCCGCCCTACCTACGCGGCCCAGCGGCAACCGAGCCGCCCAGCAGCAGACGAGCCGCCGAGCCGCCCAGCAGCAGCCGAGCCGCCCAGCAGCAGCCGAGCCGCCCAGCAGAGCCGAGCCGCCCAGCAGCAGCCGAGCCGCCCTAGCAGCAGCCGAAGCCGCCCAGGAGCAGCCGAGCCGCCAAGCAGCAGCCGAGCCGCCCAGCAGCAGCCGAGCCGCCCTACAGCAGCCAAGCCGCCCAGCAGCAGCCGAGCCGCCCGGGAGCCGAGCCGCCCAGCAGCCTAGCGGCCGTGTCGTCTGGCGACCTTCCTCCTGAGCCGCCCGACCTGCCCTGCCCGGTGAGCACTGCACTGCTGTCACTGCGTACCCTTCCCCTACTACTTGCACTGCGCCACTGTCGTCGTCATGGCTACACCCACTGTCCTCACTTTTGACGCTGAGGGTCGAGCCATTGACTTTGAGGTCTGGCTCGACGACCTGCAGCTGTTTTTACAGTGCGACAGGGCCGACAGTCTGTCTCTCTTTGACCTCACCTCTGGCGCTGTCCCTGCCCCTGCTGCTGATGCTGACGCCACTGTTCGCTCTCAGTGCGCCACGCGCGATGCTGCTGCACGTCTTGCTGTGCGTCGCCAACCTGCCTACCGCTGAGCGCGCGCACTTTAGCCAGTACAAGAGTGCTCAGACCTTGTACGACGCTGTAGTTGCACGCTACTCCTCCCCTGCCACTGCTGCACTGAGCCGCCTCATGCTCCCCTTCCTCTTCCCTGACCTTGCCGCCTTTCCCACTGTCGCTGATCTCATCACGCACCTCCGCACTAGTGACACTCGCTACCGCGCTGCACTTCCTGCTGACTTCTGCGCCAAGAAACCCCCCCCCCCCATGTACATCACTCTCTACTTCCTAGTCACTCGCCTCCCTGACTCCCTTCGTGTAGTCCGGGACCACTTCCTTGCGGTCTGTCCCACCACCCTCACCGTCGACAGCCTCGAGAAGGCCCTTCATTGCAGCAGAGAAGAGCATAGTTGCTGTAAGGAGCCTCTCGAGGTGACCCCCGCGCCCCCATCTTTGAGGGGTGTTCTCCTTCCCCTCTCCTGCCCTCTGTTGCCTCTGCCGCTGCGGCCGACCTCGTTGGTCTTGAGTCGGTCGGTGCGGCGTCTGCCCCTAGCGGGAGACGCCGCTCTGGCAAGGGCAAGGGGGGCAAGGGAGCGGGTGGGGCCAGTGGGGGCGGTGGTGGTGGGGGTGGAGGCGGCGGAGGGAGTGGGGGTGGCGGTGGAGGTGGTAGTGGGGGTTGGGGTGCTAGTGGCAGCGGTGGCGGCGGGAGTGGCGGCGGCGGTGGCGGTGGTAGCGGAGGTGGCGGAGGTGGCGGCGGTGGAGGTGGGGGCGGGGGCGGTGGAGGCGGAGGCGGGGGTGGCGGAGGTGGAGGTGGTCGGAGTGGGGCTTTGCAGCAGAGCGGCACTGGTGGCGGTCAGCGCAAACAGCAGCAACAGCAGCAGCAGCAACGTTCTCGCGACGTCCTCACCCCCCACCAGCTCCGTGAATGGTACACGCAGCGTCAGCGCGGTGGGGGTTTTGGTCCCTGCTCCTACGTTCTCCGCACTGGCGACCGCACTGGAGAGCAGTGTGGGGGTGCCCACCCCGCTCAGCGCTGCTTTGGCCGCCTGACAGACGCTTGGCGTCAGCAGTTCCCGGAGGCCGCGGAGATCCCCCGCTGGGGAGAGCTGTCTAGGGCTGGTGTAGCTATCTTTGATCTTGATTTTGATGCTATCCTTGCTGCCATGTATGCTGTGACCACTAGTGAGGAGGGTGACTGTTACCGGTGTTTCCGGCCCGACCCGGGCAATGGTACTGCTGCTCCAGGTGCCGGTGAGGCTTCTGCTCTAGGTGCTAGTGCGTCTGTACTCTCAGGTACTCGTGAGACTGCTCTCTCAGGTACTAGTGCGTCTGCGCTCTCAGGTACTGCGTCGGCTTCGGCCTCCCACACCTTCACTCTTGACTCTGGAGCGTCTCGCTCTTTCTTTCAGGACCGCACCACACTTACGCCGCTTAGTCGGCCGGTTGCGGTTTCCCTAGCTGACCCCTCTGGGGGTCTTGTCCTGGCTCGCTTCTCCACGGTCCTCCCGTGTCCGGCGGCTCCCTCTGGCACCCTATCTGGTCTCTACCTCCCCTTGTTCTCTACGAACTTGGTGAGTGGTGCTGACCTACAGGATGGGGGAGTCCACCAGTTCACCCCTGCTAGTCAGCGCGTGACGCACTGCACGGAGGCTAGCACGGGTCGTCACCTGGCTACGTTTACACGTCAGCCAGGGTCGAGCCTGTACACACTGACCACTGCTTCTCCTCCAGGTGCTGAGTCTGGTAGAGTCCCTTCGTCTGGTCAGGTGTTTGCTGCAGCGTCCAGGTCTGGTCCTGAGTCTGCCCCCTGTTCGTGTCGCCGTCTGTCTCACGAGACCCTCCTCTGGCACCACCGTCTTGGCCACCCCTCTCTGCTTCGGCTCAGAGGCATGGCCTCCCGTCTTCTTGTGTCTGGTCTCCCCCGGTCTCTACCTCCCCTTCCTCAGGGCCCTGGCCCTGCCTGTGTCCCCTGTGTCGAGGGGCGCCAGCGTGCTGCCCCTCACTCCTCCCAGTTTCCTCCGACAGAGGCTCCGTTGCAGACGCTTCACATGGACGTGTGGGGCCCTGCCCGCGTCCGTGGACTCGGTCACGAGCGCTACTTCCTGTTGGTGGTTGACGACTACTCGCGTTACACCACAGTCTTCCCCTTGCGCAGCAAGGGTGATGTCACTGAGGTGCTGATCGACTGGATCCGCGCAGCTCGTCTCTAGCTCAGGCAGAGCTTTGGCTCGGACTTTCCTGTGTTGCGTGTGCACTCGGACAGAGGCGGAGAGTTCTCCTCTGGCCTTCTGCGTGCCTACTGTCGTGCGCGTGGCATCCGCCAGACCTTTCACGCTTCCGGACTCCCCGCAGCAGAATGGGATTGCAGAGCGCCGCATTGGCATGGTCATGGACGTCGCTTGTACGTCCATGATGCATGCAGCTGCCCCCCATTTTCTGTGGCCGTTTGCGGTCAGGTACGCAGCGCATCAGATCAACCTCCACCCCAGGGTCTCTAGGCCGGAGACCTCCCCAGCGCTGCTGTGGACGGGGAAGGTTGGCGATGCGTCGGCGTTCCGGGTCTGGGGATCTCGGGCGTTTGTCCGCGACTTGTCTGCGGACAAGCTGTCCCCTCGCGCTGCTCCCTGCATCTTCCTGGGGTTCCCCCCCGACGCCCCCGGGTGGCAGTTCTACCACCCCACCTCTCGACGTGTTCTGTCCTCCCAGGACGTCACGTTCGACGAGTCGGTACCCTACTACCGCCTCTTCCCCTACCGCACTCCGTCCCTCCCCCCCCCCCCCCCCCGCTCTTCTTGGTACCTTCCCCCTCAGGGTCCTGCCCCTTCAGGTGTGTCCCAGGTAGACGCGGTCGAGCCTGTCGAGGTCACTGGTGACTCTGGTGCGGCTGCAGGAGCTGAGCCTGGGGGTGCTGAGACTGAAGGTGCTACGCCTGTGGGAGCTGAGCCTGGGGGTGCGGAGTCTGGAGGTGCTGAGCCTGGGGGTGCTGAGCCTGGGGGTGCTGAGCCTAGGGGTGCTGAGCCTGGGGGTGCTGTGCCTGGAGGTGCTAGGCCTGTGGGTACTGTGCGTGGGGGTACTGAGCCTGGGGGTGCTGAGCCTGGGGGTGCTGAGACTGGGGGTGCTCCGCCTGGAGGTGCTTCGTCTCGCCGAGAGCCACTCTCCCCTCAGGAGCTACGTGAGTGGTTTGCCAGACGCTGGAGGCGTGCTGCTGGTACTGGAGGTTCTTCGGCTGCAGAGGGTACTACTGCCGAGCGTCCCGGCGGTGCTCGTACTGTGGGTGCTGGAGCTGCTGGGTCTGAGGGTTCTCCTGGAGATGGTGCTGCTGAGGGTGTTGACGCTGAGACTGCCGCTGGAGGTCCGACTGGCGGTGCTCCTGCTGGTGCTGCTGGAGGTTCGGGAGCTACTGGAGGTGCTGCTGGAGCGGGTGCTCCTGCTTAGGGTACTGGTGCTGTCCCTGCTGTTTCTGGCGTCGCCGCGCGGCCCCGGCCGTACTTCGTTCCGCTCCTGCAGCAGGTTCTTGGTCTTACACCTTCTCCTGGTCCTCCTCCTCCTCCCTTAGAGGGTCCACAGCCTGTCTCGTCACAGTCAAAGCTACAGCCTGCCTCCCCTTTGCCTGCTCCTTCTCCCTACGCTGGTCCGACTGGAGGTCTTACTGAGCGTCGTGAGCCTGCGTCTCGTCCTGCGTCGCCTGTTCGTACTGCGCGCGCTAGTGGTCGCGGTTCGCGTCAGCGTCCTCCTCCTGTCCCTGGCACGCACCGGATGCCTCTGCGTCCGTCCACTGCTCCTCTGCGTGCCCCTTTGCCTTCTCCTCCTACTTCCTCTCTTCCTGCTCTTGCCGACCCGGAGTCGGACTCTCTTCGTGCTGCCAGTCCTACTGTCACGCGTCTCCTTGCTACAGCTGTCACTGACCCTTCTTTCGAGTCTTCTGCTGCGTCTGCCCTTGTCACTGAGCTCGTCGACTTTGCTGCACGCTGTCGCCTAGACTACGCTGCTAGTCTTGTTGCTGAGTCTGAGTCTGCCTGTCCTCCGTCCGTCGGGGGTGAGTGTGCCCTTGGCACGGACGTCCTTGAGGACAGGCAGGAGGAGTTCCAGTGTCTGGCCGCCGCTTCACCTCATCTCGTGTCTGTACTGCTAGCCCCTGAGGGAGATCCGGATGCACTAGACATCCCGACTCCGCGCTCTTACGCGGAGGCGATAGAGGGTCCCTACTCCTCTCAGTGGCAGGCAGCTATGGATGCAGAGATGGCTTCTTGGAAGTCCACAGGCACCTACGTCGACGCTGTTCCCCCTCCTGGGGCGAACATCGTCAGTGGCATGTGGATTTTCAGGGTGAAGCGGCCGCCCGGTTCTCCGTCTGTCTTCAAGGCGCGTTACGTGGCTCGTGGCCTTAGTCAGCGGCAGGGGGTTGACTACTTTCAGACCTTCTCCCCCACCCTGAAGATCACCACTCTTCGGGTACTGCTGCACGTTGCTGCTTACCGTGACTACAAGCTGCACTATCTCGACTTCAGCATAGCTTTCTTGCAGGGCAGCCTGCACGAGGAGATCTGGCTGCGTCGCCCACCTGGCTTCACTGGGTCTTTCCCTCCTGGTACCCAGTGGAGTCTCCGGCGTCCAGTCTACGGTCTCCGCCAGGCGCCACGTGAGTGGCACGACACACTGAGGACTACGCTTGCGGCACTTGGGTGTGCTCCTTCTACTGCCGACCCGTCGCTGATTCTGCGCACCGACACCTCTCTGCCGCCATTCTACATCCTCGTGTACGTCGACGACTTGGTCTTTGCCACAGCGGACACTGCTGGACTCGCTTACGTGAAGTCCGAGCTGCAGAAGAGACACACGTGCACTGACCTGGGTGAACTGCGCAGCTACCTTGGCTTGCAGATCACTCGGGACAGAGCACGCCGCACCATTACCCTGACTCAGTCACACATGGTGCAGCAGGTCCTTCAGCGCTTCGGCTTCACGTACTCCTCGCCTCAGGCCACTCCTCTGCCTACTCGTCACTCGCTCTCAGCTCTGCCTTCGGATGAGTCCGTAGAGTCGAGTGGCCCGTATGCAGAGCTTGTTGGCTGCCTCATGTACCTGATGACCTGCACACGACCTGACCTTGCATACCCTCTCAGTATTCTCGCACGCTATGTTGCTCCTGGGAGACACAGACCAGAGCACATGGCTGCAGCGAAGAGGGTGTCGCGCTACTTGTGCAGTACGTCGGGCATGGGGCTAGTGCTTGGAGGGCGCAGTCCAGTGGTCCTCACTGGGCACGCGGACGCTTCTTGGGCTGACGACCAGGCTACACAGCGGTCGTCACAGGGTTACACCTTCAGCCTTGGTTCCGGCTCTGTCTCGTGGCGGGCTACTCGCTCGTCTTCTGTTCTCGGCTCCAGTTGTGAGGCTGAGATCTACGCCGGGGCTATGGCTGCTCAGGAGCTTCGCTGGCTCACCTACCTGCTGACCGACCTTGGAGAGCCGCCTCGTTCTCCTCCAGTCCTGTACGTAGACAACAAGGCCATGCTGGCCTTGTGTCGAGAGCAGCGACTAGAGCACAGGACAAAGCACATTGCTCTCCGCTAATTTCTTGCTCGTGAGCTGCAGCAGCGTGGACAGTTGCGACTTGCGTACGTGGCCTCTGAGGCCAACACTGCTGATGTCTTCACCAAGGCACTTGCGCCTTGTGATCATCAGCGTTGCTGCACGCAGCTGGGTCTTGTGCCTGTCTTGTCTCACTTGCTCACTTCTTGACCTTGCTTGTACCTTGACCCATATATACTCTTGCTCTTGCTTGCTTGATTCTTGTATATCTCTATATATGATCTTGCATGCGAACTGGCCTTGTGGCCCTTGACCTTGTGCTCGGAATGTGTGGTGACTTTGTGATCCACCCTGAGCTTTGCTTTGCTTTGCTTTGCTTGACTGGTCTTGTGACCCCTTGTTCTCCCCCACTTTGCCTATGGGGGTGTGTCCGAACATTGTAGCTTACTTGTTTGTGTAGGCTATAGTGGGGTATCCCATAGGGGGTACAACTCATTCACGTTTCTATTTTCACACGTTGCTGTCGCGGCGGCTGCCCACTGGTTCGCAAGAAGCTCCTCTATTTGCAAGAGTGCCGCTCGCATCTGGTCCATGTGGGTGTGTAACTTTTTGTACGGAATTTTCACCATTTTCCTCTATTTGGCAATTTACAAGAAGATTTTTGACGAAAATAATTAAATTACAGGCACTGGTCAACTTACAACAAATCAAATCGACTGTAGAAACAACGAGCGGTAAATCTGTACGTCGTGTAACTCTTCCTTAGTCGAAATTCCTGTCCGATCTCGGCAGTTGAGAAGAAAATCGATCCGACGCTCCTAATTCCAATTTTCTTGGGCGAAATTCTCAGGGCCATTGAGATTCGAATCGATCTGACGGACAAAATTCTAACTATTTTGTCCATGAACCTAAGGAGTGTTCGAGAACTGGTTCGAGGGGGGACGTTTAAAAATAGCGCGGAATTGGTTTATATAGCCAAAATCAACGCTTTCCATCGTCGTCCCCACGATTTTAAATGCTAGGTTTTAGTAGTAAAAAAACTTCGCGTGTAAGCAGGCGTTGATTACCAAGTGTGAGGATCAAGAAATGAGCTCAGAAAAATGGGTCTCGAATGATTGATTCACCTTGGTACAACACAAGGCTATATATATTCTCGACGCAAGTCAGGTAACCCATGTATTACGCGAATGCTATGAGGGTCGCGAAGTGTCCCAAACAGAACCTTCCCAAACTCGGTAGAAAGCAATTCGGTGGCAACCGAAAAGGCTTGAGTTCGGTACACGTAACTTGGTTCGGTGCTATAACTATAATAACACATAGGAATGCACCTAACCTAGGAAATCAAGCATAACCCTACATGATAAAAAAGATTGAAGCTAAAAATAGCATAATGAAGTTCAGGCAAGCTAGCAAAGGCAGCATAAGCCATCGTACTCTCACAAGCATGTCAAATTGTACAGCTTACACGCCGTGTTGTACCTTGATGGCACCACTTGAAAGATTTCACAATTTCAAAGCGGGCTCACCCTGGTGGCCCAAAACCAAGCTAACATTAATTTAATGTTACAATTCATATATGATTCCAGCGTTTGACAGCGTTCTGTTGTGCACTTCAGTTTTCTTTGGGCATAACACAACCTTCACAACTAGTTCCTGTCCAGGCATCCCCCACATATTGTTGATGATGCCCCCCCCATCTCGTGTTGTTGTTGCATCCGCCACATCGTGTTCTTCCCCAACTTCATGTTAAATGATGCTCGAAGCTCATTCTGAGCTAGCCTGGCTATGGCGTATGGTGTGCCTCTGAAATTGAAGATTTTTTCAACCGCAAGCGCCAGTGCAGACCTAACCGAAGGTATGCAAGCTACGAGTTAGATCCCAACTCTATCCCCATAGAACGTAGATATGCAGGACCACAAGAGGATAGAGGTACCAATACGGCTCGTAACGATGCTGTCAAATGGAGCCCAGTAATACCAACCACCCCAAAAAACATGTTGCTGCTGATGATTACGCCGATGAAGCTGAAAAGAGGGTGCATTTGCTCACGATGGTTCGAGCGGCAACCCTGTAGTCGGACCGTGCTGCTAGGACTCCAGATGCTGGCGGTAATATTTCATTTTTGAATGCTCGTAGTCTTCTTCGTGCTTATTTTCTTCTCTTTCATTGTGTCCCCTTTCCTTGACTTTCTGTGCAAAAGCAAGGCCACAAGGCCAGTTCACATGCAAGATCATATATAAAGGTAAACAAGCAAGTGCAGGTATAGAAAGATCACAATACAAGCAAGGTCAAGAAGTGAGCAAGTGAGGCCAAGTAGGCACATAACCAAGCATCGTACAAAAGCGCTGATGATCACAAGGCAGAAGTGCCTTGGTAAAGATATCAGCAGTTTTGGCCTCAGAGGCCACGTAAGCAAGGCGCAGCTGACCACGCTGCTGCAGCTCACGAGCAAGGAAGAAGCGAAGAGCAATGTGCTTCGTTCTATGCTCCAGTCTGTGCTCCCGACACAAGCCAGCATGGCCTTGTTGTCTATGTATAGAACTGGAGGAGAACGAGGTGGCTCTCCTAGGTCAGTCAGCAGGTAGGTGAGCCAGCGTAGCTCTTGTGCAGCCATGACCCCCGTGTAGATCTCAGCCTCACAGCTGGAGCTGAGAACAGAAGACGAGGTTGTAGACAGCCACGAAATAGAGCCAAAGCCAAGGCTGAAGGTTTAACCCTGTGACGAGCGCTGCGTAGCCTGGTCATCAGCCCAAGAAGCGTCTGCGTGACGTGTGAGGACCACTCGACGTCGCCCTCCAAGCACTAGCCCCATGCCCGACGTACTGCACAAGTAGCGCAACACCCTCTTCGCTGCAGCCATGTGCTCTGGTGGGTGTCTCCTAGGAGCAACATAGCATGCTAAGATGTTAAGAGGGTATGCAAGGTCAGGTCGTGTGCAGGTCATCAGGTACATGAGGCAGCCAACAAGCTCTGGGTACGGGCCACTCGACTCTACGGACTCATCCGAAGGCAGAGCTAAGAGCGAGTGGCGAGTAGACAGAGGAGTGGCCTGAGGCGAGGAGTACGTGAAGCCGAAGCGCTGAAGGACCTACTGCACCATGTGTAACTAAGTCAGGGTAATGGTGCGCTGTGCTCTGTCCCGGGTGATCTGCAAGCCAAGGTAGCTGCGCAGTTCACCCAGTTCTGTGCATCTGTGTCTCTTCTGCAGCTTTGACTTCACGTGGGTCAGTCCAGCTGTATCACCAGTGGCAAAGACCAAGTCGTCGACGTACACGAGGATGTAGAATGGCGGCAAAGAGGTGTCGGTGCGCAGAAACAGCGACAGGTCGGCTATAGAAGGAGCAAACCAAAGAGCCGCAAGTGTAGTCCTCAGTGTGTCGTGCCACTCACGGGGCGCCTGGCGGAGACTGTAGACGGCCGCCGGAGGCTCCACTGGGTACCAGGAGGAAACGACCCAGTGAAGCCTGATGGGCGGCGCAGACAGATCTCCTCGTGCAGGCTGCCCTGCGAGAAAGCTGTGCTGAAGTCAAGAGAGTGAAGCTCGTAGTCGCGTTGAGCGGCTATGTGCAACAGCACCCGAAGAGTGGTCATCTTCGGGGTGGGAGAGAAGGTCTGAAAGTAGTCAACTCCCAGCCGCAGACTAAAGCCTCCAGCCACGTAGCGCGCCTTGAAGACAGGCGGAGAACCCGTCGGCCGCTTCACCCTGAAAATCCACATGCCACTGACGATGTTCGCCCCAAGTGGGGGAACCTCGTTGACGTAGGTGCCTGTGGACTTCCAGGAAGCCATCTCTGCGTCCAAGGCTAACAGCCACTGTGAGGACTAGGGACCCTTGATCGCCTCAGCGTACGATCGATGAGTCGGGATGTCTGGTGCATCCGGGTCTCCCTTAGGTGCAATCAGCGTGGACACGAGATGAGGCAAAGCAGCAGCAAAACACTGGAACTCCTTGTGCCTGTCTTCAAGGACGTCTGTGCCTAGAGCACACTCACCCCCGACGGACGGAGGACAGACAAACTCAGACTCAGCAACAAGACTAGCAGAGTAGTCGAGACCACAGCGAGCAGGAAAGTCGACAAGCTCAGCAACTAGGGCAAACGCAGCAGTGGACTCAAAGGAAGGGTCAGTGACAACACTAGCCAGGAGACGCGTGACAGTACGACTGGCAGCACGAAGAGAGTCAGACTATGGGTCAGCAAGAACAGGAAGAGAGAACTCTGTCAGTAGATCTGTAATGTGGATGCTCGATTGATCATGGAGAGGGTTACAAGCGCGTTTGCCTGGGGGTTTATGGGGGCACTGACCCGCTACTGAAACAAGCCCTTTTATCCCTATGGTCTAGTGAATGGGATTTTGACATGGTGTAAGAGCGGTCTCGGGTTTGATTCCCGGTGTATGCACATGTAGGCCGGTGCTGCTGTGCTTAGTCCTGGGCCTCTCAGTGTGAGGGGGTTAGTAGATCTGAACTGTGGATGCCCGATTAATCCTGGAGAGGACTTCAGAAACGTGGCCTGCCAACACAGCATGTTGACGGCGTGCCAACACTGCAGCAGAGCGGCTGTCCAGCATTGCACCCATAGAATACCGCAGTGCGCTGAGAAAACTAGAACGAGAATGAAATGACTAAGGGAAAGTTGGGTACATGTACAAACCCTAGAAAAGCTGTACCCCATAAGTGCTACCCCACTATAGCCTATAGCAGCTATGTCATATAAATCTGACACACCCCCATAGGCAAAGTGGGGGAGAACAAGGGGTCACAAGACCAGTCAAGCAAAGCAAAGCAATCTCAGGGTGGATCACAAAGTCACCACACATTCCGAGCACAAGTTCAAGGCCACAAGGCCAGTTCACATGAAGGAGTACATATATATAAAAGGCTAGACAAGCAACAGCAAGTGTATATATATAGCAGTACAAACAAGGTCAAGAGGTGAGCAAGTGAGGCAAGGCAAGCACAAGACCCAGCTGAGTACAGAAGCGCTGATGATCACAAGGCGCAAGTGCCTTGGTGAAGATATCAGCAGTGTTGGCCTCAGAGGCCACGTACGCAAGCCGCAGCTGACCACGCTGCTGCAACTCACGAGCATGGAAGTAGCAAAGAGCAATGTGCTTCGTTCTGTGCTCCAGTCTCTGCTCCCGACACAAGGCCAGCATGGCCTTGTTGTCTACGTACAGCACTGGAGGAGAACGAGGCGGCTCTCCGAGGTCAGTCAGCAGGTAGGTGAGCCAGCAAAGCTCCTGTGTAGCCATGGTTCCTGTGTAGATCTCAGCCTCACAACTGGAGCCGAGAACAGAAGACGAACGGGTAGCCCGCCACGAAACAGAGCCGGAACCAAAGCTGAAGATGTAACCCTGTGACGATCGCTGCGTAGCCTGGTCGTCAGTCCAAGAAGCGTTAGCGTGTCCAGTGAGGACCACTGGACTCTGCGGAGATAACTGCTACAACGAGAGCTAGACTGCAGGCTAGGCACGTGTGCTCGTGTGATCTCTGCGTTCTCTGTTCCTTAGTCGTTTTCCTTGTGCGCACACTACTTGCTAGTTCACGGGGAAAGTTGGCTAGAGTTCCACTAGGAAAAATTCAGAACAATTGGTACAATGAAGTTGGCATAGCAAGACTACATCAAAGCAAGCATTCAGGTCGGCCAACTGCCAGCGCAGCTTGGTCGACCGTGTTCCAGCACGGCTTGGTCGACCGCGCTCCAGCAAGGCAAAGACGACAGCGTGCCAACGTTGCAGGTTGACGGCGTGACAACATTGCTCACGCAGGACAGCAGTGTACCCTACTTTGCAGTTGCGCGCAGATGATTGGCGTGCAGAGTCTCGTCACCTGCACAGCGCACACACCACGTCATCCTTGAGCTGACGACTGCCTCTGATCCGCCACGACGACCTCGGGATACCACCACCGAGGTCGCTCTCGCCAGCTTCGCCTGGGCGACCGTCGCACTCCTCCGCGGCACTTTGTCACCCAGGTCACCTGGTCGACCAGGCAACCACGTCGACCAGCAGCTCCCGTACGTGCCCGTCGACCTCCCAAGTCAACGACCACCTCCACGTCAACCTCACCAGGTCGACGACACCATCGGTCGACCTCCTCCAGGTCGACGTCCCCTCTAGTCGACCAGCTCCACGTCGACCTGCACAGTCGTCGGCCGACCACCCACGTCGGCCACGCGATGCTGGCGTCACGAAGTTGACGCCCCGCTACTCGACGCCCAACTGCTCGGCGTCCTGAGTCGAGGTCGACGTCGGCCCCTCCTTCGTCGACCACCAGGTCCAGTCGACCACTAACAGGTCGACCAGCAGTCCGTTAGCCGACCGCCGAAGCCGGCTTCCCCAAGTTGACGTCATCAAGTTGACGTCCTCCGCAGGTCGACTCCCAAGTCGACCTCCTTGAAGTCGGCGCCACCCTGAAGTCAACGCCCGTGCAGTAGTCCCCCGTGCAAGCCGACCTCCTCGTCGACCAGCTCACCCTTTGCTGCAGGTCAGCTGCTCCCCTCACACCCGACCACGAAGTCGGCTCCACCCAAGCGAGGACGGGGCCAATACCCAGCTCTCATTGACAGACTCTGCCCTCCAAGCACAAGCCCCATGCCCGACGTACTGCACAAGTAGTGCAACACCCTCTTTGCTGCAGCCATGTGCTCTGGTCTGTGTCTCCCAGGAGCAACATAGCGTGCAAGAATGCTAAGAGGGTATGCAAGGTCATGTCGTGTGCAGGTCATCAGGTACATGAGGCAGCCAACAAGCTCTGGGTACGGGCCACTCGACTCTACGGACTCATCCGAAGGCAGAGCTGAGAGCGAGTGGCGAGTAGGCAGAGGAGTGGCCTGAGGCGAGGAGTACGTGAAGCCAAAGCGCTGAAGGACCTGCTGCACCATGTGTGACTGAGTCAGGGTAATGGTGCGGCGTGCTCTGTCCCGGGTGATCTGCAAGCCAAGGTAGCTGCGCAGTTCACCCAGGTCTGTGCACGTGTGTCTCTTCTGCAGCTCGGACTTCACGTAGGCGAGTCCAGCAGTGTCAGCTGTGGCAAAGACCAAGTCGTCGACGTACACGAGGATGTAGAACGGCGGCAAAGAAGTGTCGGTGCGAAGAAACAGCGACGGGTCAGCAGTAGAGGGAGCAAACCCAAGAGCCGCAAGTGTAGTCCTCAGTGTGTCGTGCCACTCACGCGGTGCCTGGCGGAGACCGTAGACTGGCCGCCGGAGGCTCCACTGGGTGCCAGGAGGAAAAGACCCAGTGAAGCCAGGTGGGCAACGCAGCCAGATCTCCTCGTGCAGGCTGCCCTTCAAGAAAGCAGTGCTGAAGTCAAGAGAGTGCAGCTCTTAGTCACAGTGAGCAGCTACGTGCAGCAGTACCCGAAGAGTGGTCATCTTCGGGGTGGGAGAGAAGGTCTGAAAGTAGTCAACTCCCTGCCGTTGACTGAAGCCACGAGCCACGTAACGTGCCTTGAAGACAGGCGGAGAACGCGGCGGCCGCTTCACCCTGAAAATCCACATGCCACTGACGATGTTCGCCCCTGGAGGGGGAACGTCGTCAACATAGGTGCCTGTGGACTTCCAAGAAGCCATCTTTGCGTCCATAGCTGTCTGCCACTGAGAGGAGTAGGGACCCTCTATCGCCTCCGCGTAAGAGAGCGGAGTCGGGATGTCAAGTGCATCCGGGTCTCCCTCAGGGGTAAGCAGTGCGGACACGAGATGAGGTGAAGCAGCAGCTAAACACTGGAACTCCTCCTGTGTGTCCTCAAGGACGTCCGTGCCAAGGGCTCACTCACCCCCGACGGACGGAGGACAGACAGAATCAGACTCAGCAACAAGATTGGCAGCGTAGTCTGGGCGACAGCGAGCAGCAAAGTCGACGAGCTCAGCAACTAGGGCAGACGCAGCAATGGACTCAAAGGAAGGGTCAGTAACGAAAGTAGCAAGGAGACACGTGACAGTAGGACTAGCACCACGAAGAGAGTCCGACTCCGGGTCGGGAAGAGCAGGAAGAGAAGACTCAGGAGGAGAAGGCAAAGGGGCACGCAGAGGAGCAGTAGAACGTAGAGGCATCAGGTGCGTGCTAGGGACAAAAGGAGACGTTGACGCGAACCACGACCACTAGTGCGTGCAGCATGGACAGGCGACGCGGGGCAAGACGCAGGCTCACAACGCTCAACAAGACCTCCAGTGGGACCAGTGTAGGGAGAAGGAGCAGGCAGTGGGGAGGCCAGCTGTAACTGTAACTGCGACGGGACAGGCTGTGGACACTCTAAGGGAGGAGGAGGACCAGTAGAGGGCGGGAGACCAAGAACCTACTGAAGAAGCGGAACGATGTACGGCCGAGGCCGCGCGGCGACTCTACACACAGCAGAGACAGCACCAAGACCCCTAGTGGTAGTACCAGCGCCAGCAGCACCTCCAGCTCCAGTACCTCCAGCAGCACCAGTAGTACCCCCAACAGGACCGCCTCCATGACCGACAGTAGTAGCCTCAGCGCCAACACCCTAAGCAGCTCCAGCTCCAGAAGTACCCGCAGGCCGAGCAGCTCCAGTACTCCCAGTACGAGCACTTCCGAGACCCGCAGTACCAGCACCCTCAGCAGCCAAAGAAACTCCAGCTCTAGCAGCACGCCTCCAGCGCCAGGCAAACCACTCGCGCAGCTCTTGTGGAGAGAGTGGCTCCCGACGAGACAAAGCACCCAGAGAACCGCCAGGCACAGCACTGCTAAACGCCACACAAGCACGCCCAGCTCTCTTAGGCTCCGCACCCCCAGGCTCAGTACCTCTAGGTGTAGCACCCGCAGGCTCAAAACCCCCATGCTCAGCACCCCCAGGCGTAGAACCCCCGGGCTCAGCACCCCCAGGCTTAGCACCCTCAGACTCAGCACCCCCAGGCTCAGCACCCCCAGTCGTAGTACCCTCAGGCTCAGCACCCCCAGGCGTAGCACCCACACGCTCAGCACCCCCAGGCTCAGCACCCTCAGCAGCACCAGAGTCACCAGCGACCTCGACAGGCTCAACAGCGTCTACCTGGGACACACCTGAAGGGGCAGGACCCTGAGGGGGAAGGGGGTCTACCGGGGGGGGACCTGGCACAAGGAAGAGCGGTGGAGGGGGGAGGGACGGAGTGCGGTAGGGGAAGAGACGGTAGTAGGGGACCGACTCGTCGAACGTGACATCCTGGGAGGACAAAACCAGCGAGAGGTGGGGTGGTAGAGCTGCCACCCCTGGCGTGTCAGGGGGGAAACCCAAGAAGACGCAAGGAGCAGCACGAGGGGACAGCTTATCCGCAGACAAGTCGCGGACAAACGCCCGAGATCCCCAGACACGGAACGCAGACGCATCGCCAACCTTCCCCGTCCACAGCAAGGCTGAGGAGGTCTCCGGCATGGAGACCCTGGGCTCAAGGTTGATCTGATGCGCCGCGTACCGAACCGCAAACGGCCACAGAAAATGAGGGGCCGTTGCATGCATCATGGACGTACGGGCGACGTCCATGACCATGCCAATGCGGCGCTCAGCAATCCCATTTTGCTGTGGAGAGTCCGGAAGCATGAAGGTCTAGCGGATGCCTCGTGCACGTTAGTAGGCTCGCAGAAGGCCAGAGGAGAAATTCTCTGCCAATGTCAGAGTGCAGACGCAGAACAGGAAAGTCCGAGCCGAAGCTCTGCCGGAGGTGGAGACGAGCTGCGCGGATCCATTCAATCAACACCTCAGTAACATCACCCTTGCTGCGCAAGGGGAAGACTGTGGTGTAACGCGAGTAGTCGTCAACCACCAGCAGGAAGTAGCGCTCGTGACCCTGTCCATGTGAAGCGTCTGTAGCGGGGCCTCTGTCGGAGGAAACTGGGAGGGGTGAAGGGCAGCCCGCTGCCGCTCCTCGACACAGGGGACGCAGGTAGGGCCAGGCCCCGGAGGAAGGGGAGGGAGGGACCGGGGAAGACCAGAGACAAGGAGACGGGAGGCCATGCTTCGGAGACGAAGCAAGGAGGGATGACCAAGGCGGCGGTGCCAGAGGAGAGTCTCGTGAGACAGGAGGCGATACGAGCAAGGGGCAGACTCAGGACCAGACCTGGACGCCGCAGCAAACACCTGACCCGACGCAGCTACTTGACCAGACGCAGTGACTGGAGGAGACTCAGTGGTCAGCGTGTACAGGCTCGACCCCGGCCAAAGTGTAAACGTGGCCAAGTGTCGGCCCGTCCGAGCGTTCGTGCAGTGGGTCACCCGCTGGCTCGCAGGAGTGAACTGGTGAACCCCCGCATCCTGCAGGTCAGCACCACTCACCAAGTTCGTAGAGGACGAGGGGAGGTAAAGACCAGACAGGGTGCCAGAGGGTGCCGCTGGACACGGGAGGACAGTGGAGAAGTGAGCAAGGACAGGACCCCCAGAGGGGTCTGCCAGAGAGACTACAACTGGCCGACCAAGCGGCGTGAGTGTGGTGCGGTCTCAAAAGAAGGAGCGAGAAGCCCCCGAGTCAAGGGTTAAGGTGTAGGAGGCCAAAGCCGACGCAGAACCTGAGAGAGCAGACTCACCAGCACCTGAGGGAGCAGCCGCACCAGCACCTAGAGCAGCAGTCTTGCTAGCACCTAGAGCAGCAGCCTCACCAGTACCTAGAGCAGCAGCCTCACCAGTACCTAGAGCAGCAATCTCAATGCCCGGGTCGGGCGGAAAACACCGATAATTGTCACACTCATCACTAAAAGTCACAGCATACATGGCAGCAAGAATAGCATCAAAGTCAAGGTCAAAGATAGCTACTCCCGCCCTAGACAGCTCGCCCCAGCGAGGGATCTCAGTGGCCTCAGGGAACTGGTGATGCCAAGCGTCCGTCAGGCGGCCAAAGCAGCGCTGGGTGGGGTGCGCACCCCCGCACTGCTCACCCGCGCGGTCGCTGGTGCGTAGGACGTAGGTGCACAGACCAGTACCCCCACCCCGCTGGTGTGCAGCGTACCACTCACGCAGCTGCTGAGGGGACGGGATGTCACGAGTGCGCTGCTGCTACTGCTGGCGCTGACCACCACCGGAGCGGACCCTCTGCGCAGCTCCACCCCGGCCAGCTCCGCCTCCTCCGCCGCCGCCTCCGCCTCCGCCGCCACCTCCGCCACCTACGCTCCCACCGCCGCCGCCGCCTCCGCCTCCGCCTCCACTGCCGCCACCAACACCTCCACCCCCACCACCACTCCCACCACCACCCCCACCCCCTCCACTGCCTCCCCCGCCACCTCCGCCTCCCCCGCCAGCCCCTCCAGCGCCCTTGCCCCTATTGCCCTTGCCGGTGCGGCGTCTCCCGCTTGGGGCAGACGCAGCGCCGACCGACTCGAAACCAACGAGGTCGACCGCAGCAGCAGAGGCAACAGAGGGCAAAAGGGGGCAAGGAGAACACCCCTCAAAGACAGGGGTGCGAGGGTCACCACGAGAGGCTTCGACAGAGACTATGCTCTTCTCTGCAGCAAGGAGGGCCTTCTCGAGGAGGTCAGTGGTGAGAGTGGTGGTGCAAACTGAGAGGAAGTGGTCCTTGACTACGCGGAGAGAGCCAGGGAGTCGAGTGACTATGTAGTAGAGAGTGATGTACATGGGGGGTGGGGTTCTTGGCGCAGAACTCAGCAGGAAGCGCAGCGCGGTAGCGAGTGTCACTAGTGCGGAGGTGCGTAATGAGGTCACCGACTGTGGGAAAGGCAGCAAGGTCAGGGAAGAGGTACGGTAGCATGAGGCGGCTCAGTGCAGCAGTGGCAGGGGAGGAGTAGCGTGCAACTACAGCGTCGTACAAGGTGTGAGCACTCTTGTACTGGCTAAAGTGCGCACGCTCAGAGGTAGGCAGGTGGTGACGCTCAGCAAGACGTGCAGCAGCATTGCGTGTGGCCCACTGTGAGCGAACAGTGGCGTCAGCATTAGCAGGAGGGGCAGGAGAGGCACCAGAGGTGAGGTCAAAGAGGGAGAGACCGTCTGTGCTATCGCACTGTAGGAAAAGCTGCAGGTCATCTACCCAGACGTCAAAGTCAATGGCCTGACCCTCAACGTCAAAAGCAAGGACACTAGGGGTAGCCATGACAGCAGTAGACTAGCAGCGCTAACAGTAGGGTAAAGGCAATGCAGTGATAGAGGCGCTGCTCTTACCGGACAAGGCGGCTCGGGCGGCTCGGCGGCTCGGCAGGAACAGCAGCTCGGCGGCTCGGCGACTCAGCGGCTCGGGCGGCTCGGGCGGCTCAGCGGCTCGGCGGTTCGGGCGGCTGAGGCGGCTCGGCGGTACGGCGGCTCGGTGGTGACGGCGGGGTCGTGTGAGGACAGTGGCGCGGCCGGGTGGAGGCGGCGCCGGGGCCGGGAAGGGCGGGCGACGGGGCCAACAGAGGCGAGGCCGGGGCCGGGAAGGGCGGCGTCGGGGCCGCAGGGGTAGGCGACGGGACCAGCAGAGGCGTGGCCGGGTCGGGAAGGGCGGCGTCGGGGCCGGGAAGGGCGGCGCCGGGGCCGCGGGGTAGGCGACGTTGCCGCAGGGCGCCGGATCGAGGCCTAGAAGGGCGGCGCCGGGGCCGTAGGGCTAGGCGACGGGGCCAGCAGAGGCGGGGCAGGGTTGGGAAGGGCGGCGTTGGGGCCGGGAAGGGCGGCGCCGGGGCCGCGGGGTAGGCGACGGGGTCGCTAGGGCGGCGGATCGGGGCCGGGAAGGGCGGCGCCGGGGCCGCAGGGGTAGGCGACGGGGCCGCTAGGGCAGCGGATCGGGGCTGCGAGGGCGGCGTGACGCAGCCGCTAGGGTGGCGCGATGGGATGGGGCCGCGAGGGCGACGCAACGGGGCCGCTAGCACGACGCGACGGGGCCGCTAAGGCGGCTCGACAGGGTCGAGAGAGGGGAGCGCGACTCGGACAGGGGCTGAGCGCGCTCCGGGCAGGAAAAAAAATCGAATCGGTGGGCCCTAGGAACAGTTCCCACGAGGGAACCTGCTCGATACTATGAGAAAACTAGAACGAGAATGAAATGACTAAGGGAAAGTTGGGTACAAGTACAAACCCTACAAAAGCTGTACCCCATATGTGCTACCCCACTATAGCCTACAGCAGCTATGTCGTATAAATCTGACATGCGCACGTTCGCAGGTACGCGCAGACGATTAGTCCGACTTGCACCGCTATGCATTCGTTGGCCTTTGTCTGCGCCTGACGAACCATATTGACTTCGAAATACCAGTCCGAAGGCGTCTTTATCACCGCGACCTTGACGACGTTTGCGTGCCTCCACAGAACTCGCCGAGCTGCACCAGGTCAACGTGGTCGACCTCCCAGCGCTTTGGTCGACGACTCCCTCGTCGACCACAGCTCCCGTCGAGGAACACCCGGGTCGACAGACCCCTCCGTAGACCAGCACTGACAGCTGCTCCTCCTGGTCGATGGCCCGTCCGTCGACCAGCTCGGCCAGCTGCAGTCGTCAAGCTCCTCTAGTCAACGGCTCCAGTCCTACGACAGTCCTATGCAGGTCGACGACCACCTTGTCGACCTGCCCTGCGGTCGTTGACCTGTCCTGCATAAGAAGGCCGTCGAGCTCCCCTAGTCGACGGTAGCACCGCAGTGATCCCCTGCAGTCGCCCAAGCTAGGGCGAGGCCAACATTCCATTTTCGTTAACAGTGAGGACGGCGACTCCTAGGTGCTAAGGGGCGTGGGTCCCCTTTGAGTGCAAAAATCAAAAATTGATTTCTTTGAGTGCGAAGATGCCTGGTCCGAAAGAAAGTGGCTCTGATTACCAAGTGTTACGAGTGCAATGGAACGTGATAGCGAAAATTGCACTAGGTGTCAAACGAGTACAAAGTATGAGCAAAGACATGAGCGAATACTTAAACGAGCTAGCTAGTGCTAGGCTGGCATAGAGGTTCGGGCTAGTCCCGAATCGTAGGCCGACTCGGCCAGGCCAGCAATGCATGGATTCATAAAACAATGCGCGCGAAGTTGGCGAAGCCCCGTTAGCAGTGTTGGGCGAACAACAGCTACTGATGTATGCGATGTTGAAGAACTTAGTAAGGAATGCCATAAGTACATTCTGTTTGAAGAACCCCTTCCAAAATGAATCTTGAGTTTTAGTGCAATGTTGTTGGCGGGAAGGGAGATGCTTGTAAGGAAAATTCCTTTTCCTTACTTCGTGTCCCTGCCCAGTGCGCACACCACTGTTCCCACCAACATCACCCAGCAGTAATCCGTTACCACTCGCGATATTCGCCTCGACACTATTCCCGCCACTGTTCACGACGCGACCCAACCTCACGGTTCGGTTGGTAACCCGCGCTCCGGACCTTCGCCTCGTTATTTCCCAACCTCGACGCCAGGCCCGTCGCGCACCCTATCTTCACGCATTACCGTTACCACTGTAGCTTTGCTATACATTATTCGCTCATGCCTTCGCTCATTGTACTTTTGCTTCGATAGTGAAATTCTCGTTTGATGACTCAATTGCACTCGTAACACTTGGTATTCATAGCCTACGATCTCTTCTCGAATCGCACCCACACCTTCGTTTCCCCACTATCTCCATTTTTTGGGGGGGTAGACGTCTCTCAGCAAAACAAGCACCGCCACTCGTGAGCACGCACGGCCACGACAAAGGCTCTGGCTGAGCTTGCCCGACACCCCCGCCATGGCCGAATTTACTCTCCCGACATTGACGCATGAGCAACTCGACCGTCTCGTGCGCCAAATCGAAGACTCGGCGCTTGAAATTACAACACTTGTGACGCGACTCCGCTTGTCAGCAATCCACAGTGAATGCTCCAGGCCCACCACACGCACCTGCAAATGCACCCGCACAATCGGAGGAGCCAATCGTCATCTCATCAGGCACACTGATACAAAACAACAACGTGGGACAGCACTCAAGCATAGCCAGTGATGGCGCCGCTCAATCGATGCCTGGCATGGAGAGGAACAGGGCCACGCCAAGCCCGCGGGAGCCTCGTGACGCCCGTTGGCACGTGGAGTTTGCGGCGACAAGTGGAGACCACGCCATCATGGCACCAATGCCACTCAAGCCGTAGTGCCCGCCCTGTTTCGACCCGAGCCAGCGTGGAGGTCCGACTGTTCAATCGAGGGTCTTCACGATGAACGTCTTTTTCGACGCAAACTACATCGAGTCGGACGCAGCGAAAATCCAATATGTCGTCTCGCTGCTGAGGGGCCCCCGCTATGGACTGGTGGCGCGTCATCGTGACATCGCCACGCGACTACGAGCCAGCGTCGCAAGAGGAAGGGCCCACGGGCCCAGCCGTCACCTGGAGTTCATTCTGCGAAACCGCCGAGTACAGCACATGGGACGCGTGGTGCGCAGGGCTTCGAGCGCGCTTCGAGCCGATCGCGGCTTCTATTTCGGCACGTCAGAGACTGCGTACTTGGTGGCAGCTCGGATCGGTTCAAGACTACACAAGCGGTTTTCTTGCATTATGCGAGCAAGTCGGCTACATGCAAGAAGCGGAGCGGTGGACCGTTACGTCGGAGGGCTGAAGCTGGACATCTCGCACGAAATCATGCTACGCAGACTCTCGAATTTCAACGAGATTCTCGCGCTCGCCGAGAAAATCGACATTCTGCGCCGACCGAGGCTGGGGTCCTACTACGAACATTGCCCTCGGGGACCGATCGAGCACACCACTGTACATGCCGTTGCGACAAATGTAGCTGCCTTGCCGTTTAAGGGGCGTTGCTTTGCTTGCAATAGGCCGGGCCATTGCAAGAGTGAGTGCCCAGATAAGCTGAGGCGTCGCGGAACAGAGCAGGGGAGGGAGTCTCCAAGGCAGGGAAATGCCAGCAGTCAGTAGGAATCGGGCCAACTACTGACGGGCTGCCTGCTCGCCCAACCCCACCGACCCTCACCGAGTCACAGTACCGATTCACGCCATCGATGGGGCTTGGATGAATAAGGAGGTTACAGCGACGGATTGCCCAAAACTGATCCACGGGAAAATACAGGGAGCAACAGTGAAGATTTTTATTGACAGAGGAGCAGGTCATAGTTTAGTTAATACCGCGATCGCACGGAAACTGCAATTGACACTTAGCCAGTGTTTACCGAAGCGTTTAGACCACTTTTAGATAAATGCGTGATAGTTTAACTCGACGAGATCCGCATCTACAGTCGCGATAAGCAGCAGCACTTAGCAGATCTGGTAGCAGTATTTCAAATCTTAGACGAGCGCCGACTACTCACAAAGGGTTCCAAGCGCGATTTTTTTCAAGATAGGCTAGATTTTTTAGAGCACGTTATTTCGGAGGCTGGAGTTGAAATTTTCCCGAAGAAGCTGGACACGGTAAAAGAGTGGCGCCCCCCGACGAATATCACAGAAGTGCAGAGTTTTTTAGGGTTTGTAAATTACGGACGTCGGTTTGTCCCCGACATGGCGCGGTTAACAGCGCCTCTAACAGACCTCCCGAGAAAGGGGGTCACTTTAAGAGCATGCTGTCAGAACATATAGCTTACTTGTTTCTGTAGGCTATAGTGGGGTATCCCATAGGGGGTACAACCCAATTAGGGTTTCCTATTTGTACTCACTTCGTTCATAGTCATTCATTCTCGTTCTTTGTTTTCACATGGAATCAGAGCAGGTTCCCTCCTAGGGACTGCTTCTAGGGCCCACCGAACCGCGCCCCGAGGCGCGTTTTTTTTTTAGCGACCCGTCGTGTCGCCCCTAGCGGACCGTTGCGCCGCCCTTCCCCACGCGGCCCCGCCGCCCTCTGCCTCGCGGCCCCGCCGCCCTCTGCTACGCGGCCCCGCCGCCCTCTGCTACGCGGCCCCGCCGCCCTCTGCTACGCGGCCCCGCCGCCCTTCGATCGCGGCCCCGCCGCCCTTTGCCACGCGGCCCCGCCGCCCTCTGCTACGCGGCCCCGCCGCTCTCTGCTACGCGGCCCCGCTGCCCTTCGATCGCGGCCCCGCCGCCCTCTGCTACGCGGCCCCGCCGCCCTCTGCTACGCGGCCCCGCCGCCCCCTGCTACGCGGCCCCGCCGCTCTCTTCGGTAGCGGCCCCGCCGCCCTCTGCTACGCGGCCCCGCCGCCCTCTGCTACCCGGCCCCGCCGCCCTCTGCTACGCGGCCCCGCCGCTCTCTTCGGTCGCGGCCCCGCCGCCACTCTGCTACGCGGCCCCGCCGATCCGCCCCAGCAGCAGCCGCCGCCGCCTGAGCCACCGCCGAGCCGCCGCCGAGCCGCCGCCGAGCCGCCGCCGAGCTGCCGCCGAGCCGCCGCCGAGCCGCCGCCCGAGCCGCCGCCGAGCCGCCCGTGCCGCCCGAGCCGCCGCCGAGCCGCCCGTGACGCCCGAGCCGCCCGCGCCGCCCAGCAGCAGCCGAGCCGCCGCCGAGCCGCCGCCGCCTGAGCCACCGCCGAGCCGCCGCCGAGTCGCCGCCGAGCCGCCACCGAGCCGCCGCCCGAGCCGCCGCCGAGCCGCCCGTGCCGCCCGAGCCGCCCGCGCCGCCCGAGCCGCCTGCGGAGCCGTTCTGCTGTTCCTCTGCTGCTGACCTACCCGCCTCTCCCAGCCCGGTGAGATTTTCAGCTGCTGTCATGGCCACCCCCAATGTTCTTACCTTTGACGCTGAGGGGAGGGCCATTGACTTTGCCGTCTGGATTGAAGACCTGCAGCTGTACTTACTGTGTGATGCGATAGATGAGGTCTCTCTCTTTGACTTTGTCTCTGGCGCTGTCCCTGCCCCACCTGCTGATGCTGACTCTGCCGTTCGCTCCAAGTGGGCGACCCGCGATGCTGCTGCACGTCTTGCTGTGCGTCGCCACCTCCCTTCCTCTGAGCGTGCCCACTTTAGTCAGTGCAAGACCGCTCAGGCCTTGTACGACGCTGTAGTTGCACGCTACTCCTCCCCTTCCTCCGCTACCCTTAGCCGCCTCATGCTACCGTTTCTCTTCCCTGACCTCGCTTCCTTTCCCACTGTCGCTGACCTCGTTACCCACCTCCGTGCTAGTGACACCCGCTACCGCGCTGCCCTTCCTGCTGAGTTCCGCGCTGCGAACCCTCCTCCCATGTACATCACTCTCTACTTTCTCGTCACCCGTCTCCCTGAGTCCCTTCGTGTCGTTAGGGACCAGTTTCTCTCTGTCTGTCCCACCACTCTCACTGTCGACCTCCTTGAGGAGTCCCTGCTAGCGGCTGAGAAGAGTATTGTCGCTGTAGGGGCCTCTCGGGGTGACCCTCGCACCCCCATCTTTGAGGGGTGTGGTCCTTCCCCCCCTGCTGCCCTCTGTCGCCTCTGCCGCTGCGGCCGACCTCACTGGTTTTGAGTCGGTCGGCGCGGCGTCTGCCCCCAGCGGCAGACGCCGCGCTGGCAAGGGCAAGGGGGGCAAGGGAGCGGGTGGAGCTAGAGGGGGCGGTGGAGGAGGCGGTGGGGGTGGCGGGGGGAGTGGGGGTGGCGGTGGGGGTGGTGGCGGGAGTGGAGGTACTGGTGGCGGCGGTGGAGGCGGAGGTGGCGGCGGAGGTGGTAGCGGAGGAGGCGGTGGGAGCGGTGGGAGCGACGGTCCTGGTGGGGGAGGTGGAGGTGGAGACGGGGGTGGCGGTGGAGGCGGGGGTGGCAGTGGAGGCGGGGTCGGAGTGGCTCGTCCCAGCGGAGCAGCTCCGGGGGTGGTCAGCGCCAGCAGCAGCAGCAGCAGCAGCCGCAGCAGCAGCCACAGCAGCAGCAGCGCTCACGCACCGTCCCCGCCCCTCAGCAGCTCCGTGAGTGGTACTCGCAGCGTCAGCGTGGTGGTGCGCTTGGTCCTTGCCCCTACGTTCTCCGCACCGGTGACCGTGCAGGGGAGAGGTGTGGAGGCGCCCACACTGCCCGCCGCTGCTTTGGCCGCCTGACTGACGCCTGGCGTCAGCAGTTTCCGGAGGCAGCTGAGATCCCCCGCTGGGGAGAGCTGTCTAGGGCTTGTGTAGCTATTTATGATCTTGATTTTGATGCTATTCTCTCTGCTATGTATGCTGCGATTGGTAGTGATGAGGATGACTGTTACCGGTGTTTCCCGCCCGACCCGGGCATTGGTACTGCCGCGTCAGGTACTAGTGAGGCTGCTGCTCTAGGTGCCAGTGCGTCTGTGCTCTCAGGTGCTGGTGAGTCTGCCCTCTCAGGTACTGTGTCGGCTTCGGCCTCTCACACCTTCACCCTTGACTCTGGAGCGTCTCGCTCCTTCTTTCGGGACCGCACCACTCTCACGCCGCTGAGTCGGCCGGTTGCGGTGTCCCTGGCTGACCCCTCTGGGGGGCCTGTCCTGTCTCGCTTCTCCACTGTCCTCCCGTGTCCGGCGGCCCCCTCTGGCACCCTGACTGGTCTTTACCTCCCCTCGTTCTCGACGAACTTGGTGAGTGGTGCTGACCTCCAGGATGCGGGTGTCCACCAGTTCACCCCTGCTCGTCAGCGGGTGACCCACTGCACGGAGGCGGATACAGGTCGCCACCTGGCTACGTTTACACGTCGGCCAGGGTCGAGCCTGTACACTCTGACCACTACTTCTCCTCCAGGTGCTGAGTCTGGTAGGGTCACTTCGTCTGGTCAGGTGTTTGCTGCAGCGTCCAGGTCTGGTCCTGAGTCTGCCCCCTGCTCGTGCCGTCGTCTGTCTCACGAGACCCTCCTCTGGCACCACCGCCTTGGCCACCCCTCTCTGCTTCGGCTCAGAGGCATGGCCTCGCGAGTCCTTGTGTCTGGTCTTCCCCGGTCCTCTCCCTCCCCTCCCTCCGGGCCCTGGCCCCACCTGTGTCCCCTGTGTCGAGGGGCGCCAGCGTGCTGCCCCTCACTCCTCCCAGTTTCCTCCGACAGAGGCCCCGTTGCAAACGCTTCACATGGATGTGTGGGGCCCAGCCCGCGTCCGTGGACAGGGTCAGGAGCGCTACTTCCTGCTGGTGGTTGACGACTACTCGCGTTACACCACAGTCTTCCCCTTGCGCAGCAAGGGTGAGGTCACTGCGGTGTTGATCGACTGGATCCGCGCAGCTCGTCTCCAGCTTCGGAGGAGCTTTGGCTCTGACTTCCCTGTTTTGCGTCTGCACTCGGACAGAGGCGGAGAGTTCTCCTCTGGCCTCCTGAGTGCCTACTGTCGTGCGCGAGGCATCCGTCAGACCTTCACGCTTCCGGACTCACCGCAGCAGAATGGGATTGCTGAGCGCCGCATTGGCATGGTCATGGACGTCGCTCGTACGTCCATGATGCATGCGGCTGCTCCCCATTTTCTGTGGCCGTTTGCGGTCAGGTACGCTGCGCACCAGATCAACCTCCACCCCAGGGTCTCTCGACCGGAGACCTCCCCAGCCCTGCTGTGGACGGGGAAGGTTGGCGATGCGTCGGCGTTCCGGGTCTGGGATCTCGGGCGTTTGTTCGCGACCTGTCTGCGGACAAGCTGTCCCCTCGTGCTTCTCCCTGCGTCTTCCTGGGGTTCCCCCCCCGACGCCCCTGGGTGGCAGTTTTACCACCCCACCTCTCGACGTGTTCTGTCCTCCCAGGATGTCACGTTCGACGAGTCGGTACCCTACTACCGCCTCTTCCCCCTACCGCACTCCGTCCCTCCCCCCACCCCCGCTCTTCTTCGGTACCAGGTCCCCCCCCCAGTAGTCCCCCTCCCCCCTCAGGGTCCCTGCCCCTTCAGGTGTTGTCCCCAGGTAGACGCGGTCGAGCCTATCGAGGTCACTGGTGACTCTGGTGCTGCTGCGGGAGCTTGAGCCTGGGGGTGCGGAGTCTGGGGGGTGCTGAGCCTGGAGGTGCCGAGTCTGGGGGTGCTGAGCCTGGGGGTGCTGAGCTGGGGGTGCTGTGCTGGGGGTGCTGAGCCTGGAGGTGCCGAAGTTGGGGGTGCTGTGCCTGGGGGTGCTGAGCCTGGGGTGCTGAGCCTGGGGGTGCCGTGCCTGGGGGTGCTGTGTCTAGGGGTGCTGAGCCTGGAGGTGCTGTGCCTGGGGTGCTTCGTCTCGCCGGGAGCCACTCTCCCACAAGAGCTGCGTGAGTGGTTTGCCGGGCGCTGGAGGCGTGCTGCTGGTGCTGGTGGTTCTTCGACTGCAGAGGGTACTGCTGCTCGCGCGCCCCGCGGCGCTCGTACTGTGGGTGCTGGAGCTGCTGAGTCTGAGAGTTCTCCTGGAGCTGGTCCTGCTGAGGGTGTTGGCGCTGAGCCTGCCGTTGGCGGCCCTACTGACAGTGCTCCTGGTGCTGCGGCTGGAGGTTCTGGAGCTTCTGGTGGTGCTGCTGGAGGTGCTGCTGGAGTGGGTGCTCCTGCCGGGGCTGCTGTGTGCTGTTCCTGCTGTTTCTAGCGTCGCCGCGCGGCCCCGACCGTACTTCGTTCCGCTCCTGCAGCAGGTTCTTGGTCTTACACCTCCTCCTCCTCCCTTAGAGGGTCCGCAGCCTGTCCGGTCACAGCCACAGCTACAGCCTGCCTCCCCTTTGCCTGCTCCTTCTCCCTACGCTGGTCCGACTGGAGGTCTTACTGAGCGTCGTGAGCCTGCGTCTCGTCCTGTGTCGCCTGTTCGTACTGAGCGCGCTAGTGGTCGCGGGTCGCGTCAGCGTCCTCCTCCTGTCCCTGGCACGCACCGGATGTCACTGCGTCCGTCCACTGCTCCTCTGTGTGCCCCTTTGCCTTCTCCTCCTGCTTCCTCTCTTCCTGCTCTTGCCGACCCGGAGTCGGACGCTCTTCGTGCTGCCAGTCCTACTGTCACGCGTCTCCTGGCTACTGCTGTCACTGACCCCTCCTTCGAGTCGTCTGCTGCGTCTGCCCTTGTCACTGAGCTTGTCGACTTTGCTGCGCGCTGTCGTCTAGACTACGCTGCTCGTCTTGTCACTGAGTCTGAGTCCGCCTGTCCTCCGTCCGTCGGGGGTGAGTGTGCCCTTGGCACGGACGTCCTTGAGGACAGGCAGGAGGAGTTCCAGTGTCTGGCCGCCGCTTCACCTCTCGTCTCGCGTCTGTACTGCTAGCCCCTGAGGGAGACCCGGATGCACCAGACATCCCGACTCCGCGTTCTTACGCGGAGGCGATAGAGGGTCCCTACTCCTCTCAGTGGCAGGCAGCTATGGATGCGGAGATGGCTTCCTGGAAGTCCACAGGCACCTACGTTGACGCTGTTCCCCCCTCCTGGGGCGAACATCGTCAGTGGCATGTGGATTTTCAGGGTGAAGCGGCCGCCGGCTTCTCCGCCTGTCTTCAAGGCGCGTTACGTGGCTCGTGGCTTCAGTCAGCGGCAGGGGGTTGACTACTTTCAGACCTTCTCCCCCACCCGAAGATGACCACTCTTCGGGTTCTGCTACACGTTGCTGCTCACCGTGACTACGAGCTGCACTCTCTCGACTTCAGCACAGCTTTCTTGCAGGGCAGCCTGCACGAGGAGATCTGGCTGCGTCGCCCACGCTGGCTTCACTGGGTCTTTCCCTCCTGGTACCCAGTGGAGTCTCCGGCGTCCAGTCTACGGTCTCCGCCACGCGCCACGTGAGTGGCACGACACACTGAGGACTACGCTCGCGGCACTTGGGTTGCTCCTTCCACTGCCGACCCCTCGCTGTTTCTGCGCACCGACACCTCTCTGGCGCCGTTCTACATCCTCGTGTACGTCGACGACTTGGTCTTTGCCACAGCTGACACTGCTGGACTCGCCTACTGAAGTCCGAGCTGCAGAAGAGACACACGTGCACTGACCTGGGTGAACTGCGCAGCTACCTTGGCTTGCAGATCACCCGGGACAGAGCACGCCGCCCCATTACCCTGACTCAGTCACACATGGTGCAGCAGGTCCTTCAGCGCTTCGGCTTCACGTACTCCTCGCCTCAGGCCTCCTCTGCCTACTCGCCACTCGCTCTCAGCTCTGCCTTCGGATGAGTCCGTAGAGTCGAGTGGCCCGTTTGCAGAGCTTGTTGGCTGCCTCATGTACCTGATGACCTGCACACGACCTGACCTCGCATACCCTCTTAGCATTCTCGCACGTTGTTGCTCCTGGGAGACACCGACCAGAGCACATGGCTGCAGCGAAGAGGGTGTTGCGCTACTTGTGCAGTACGTCGGGCATGGGACTAGTGCTTGGAGGGCGCAGTCCAGTGGTCCTCACTGGCACGCAGACGCTTCTTGGGCTGACGACCAGGCTACGCAGCGGTCGTCTCAGGGTTACACCTTCAGCCTTGGTTTCGGCTCTGTCTCGTGGCGGGCTACCCGCTCGTCTTCTGTTCTCGGCTCCAGTTGTGAGGCTGAGATCTACGCTGGCTGAGGCTTGTCACAGGAGTTACGCTGGCTCACCTACCTGCTGAACGACCTTGGAGAGAGCCTCGTTCTCCTCCAGTCCTGTACGTAGACAACAGGCCATGCTGGCCTTGTGTCGAGAGCAGCGACTGGAGCACAGAACGAAGCACATTGCTCTTCGCTACTTTCTTGCTCGTGAGCTACAGCAGCGTGACAGCTGCGACTTGCGTACGTGGCCTCTGAGGCCAACACTGCTGATGTCTTCACCAAGGCACTTGCGCCTTGTGATCATCAGCGTTGCTGCACGCAGTTGGGTCTTTGTGCCTGTCTTGCCTCACTTGCTCTCCTCTTGACCTTGCTTTACCTTCACATATATATATACTCTTGCTCTTGTTATCTCTATATATGATCTTGCATGTGAACTGGCCTTGTGGCCTTTGAACTTGTGCTCGGAATGCGTGTGACTTTGTGATCCACCCTGAGCTTTGCTTTGCTTTGCTTGACTGGTGTTGTGACCCCTTGTTCTCCCCCACTTTGCCTATGGGGGTGTGTCAGAACATATAGCTTACTTGTTGTTCTGTAGGCTATAGTGGGTATCCCAGAGGGGGTACAACCCAATTAGGGTTTCCTATTTGTACTCACTTCGTTCATAGTCATTCATTCTCGTTCTTTGTTTCCACACTGCTGCCTTCTCTGCCTGAAAAAGACATCTGTTCACCGCCCGTACTACGCATCTCCGACCCACCTGAAGAACATCCCATTAGCAAAGGTAGATTACTGACGCAAGCGACATCACCATCGAGCCGTACTGCTACAAATTTTTGGCAACGGGTTACAGCCCATTCGCATACGAGTCCGCAAATTGCATCCGCTCGAGATCAATTACCCGATACACAACCGGGAAATGCTCGCAATCGTGCACGCATTCAAAGTGTGGCGCTGTTACTTGACCGGCGCCAGACGTGACAGTATGTGGACAGACCATAAATCGCAACCTTGCTCCGCGCACAGCCCCACCTCAGCCCACGACAGATCCGCTGGCTCGATTTCCTCGAGTCCAATCTTCCCTACACGGTCACCTACAAAAGGGGGCATCCATATTCACTGACGCACTGACCCGCCCCCCTGCCTCAAATCCACATAATACTACTTGCCTAGACCATCCCCACTACTGACAGGACTGGTTACCCCGGATACCAAACAGCCCTTCTTTACAGGAGGAACTCGCTGCATCTCGCAGCAGCAAAATGAGTTTATTACGTAAAGGCCGGACCGGCCGCATCTAGGTACAGGGTATACACACTGCTACAGGAATTACTACTACAGGAGGCACATGACGGAGTTACCTCAGGCCACTGTCAGA